>VDFB02000003.1:111680626-111905238 GCA_007258455.2 Sequoia sempervirens | reverse complement strand
AAAATAGACTAGAATAAACTAAACTAAACACCAACTATCCCCTATTGCCTCCCCCCACCCCATACAAGGAATACCTTTTTGTCCACCCCTGTTCCTTTGTCCTTTATCAAGATAGTGAAATTCTTCATCTTGACATTCCACTCATGCATTCTATACTTTCACTCAAGTTTTCCTTCATTTTCATTATCCCGTTGAACTTACCTCTCCCTAGGTAACTATCATAAGTCATTTTGATACCCCAATCCTTGACATTTTACAATACATTTTATCATTGAAGTTGAAAATCAGGCTTCCCCTTTCCCACATGCCTTAATGGTACGACTTCATTACCATCCTTGAACCCATACACCTTGACCTAGGGCATGAACGATGAGTCATCCTTGACCCCTAAATTTTGATATTGCCACTATTTTTCATTGTCATGGTCACTTAATCTCTTGCATGGACATATGATCATTTATGACTAGGGATGAAATAATTAGTTTGAATTAAGGTTTCTCCTACCCATAAATCACTCTTCATCAAAGCAAGAGTATATTTTTGTGTAACTTATAATTGTAGAAGAAAAATGGCCTAGAAATAAAAAATTATCAAATGGAGCTTTATGGATACCAAATCTATTTAAGTACTACCTAAAATTCATTGTTTAAGAACCTAAGTTTTGATTTAAGAATATTCAATAGTAGGAATGTCCTATATTACATTTAATATGATGGTTAGGGTTTTAATCACTTGTTATCTTCATGGAATCCCTAGGAAATTATTTTGTAGTGATTTTTTTTGGCTCAAATAGGCCCTAACATAGAATATCCGCAAGAATAATAAATGAAATGAGGATTTCAGGTTTATTACATATTCTTCCATGTCTCCTATATTTTACATGTAGTTTCATGCATTTTGGAACACAAATGTTGGATGGGTGACAATTGCGACTAGACAATGACCGGTTTCTTGATGCCATCACTATTTTACCATTTAAACGCTCTTTATTTTAAGATTGAGAAATACAAATAGAGATCTATATATATTTCTTGGCTATCCATACAAAGGGTTGGTCATTGAATCAATTTTATGCTTTTGTTATGCTTGAACATCTTTCTAGGGTCTCAAATATTGAATGCTATAACTATAAATGAAAGGGTATGCTTTGTAACAATGTAGGAAGGGTTTTATCTTGTGAAATTTTCTATAATGAATGTTTCCATGGTTTTTTGTAGTGATTCAATGGTTAGGTATTTTACTTTACCATATTTGTTGGCACAAATGTACTTAGGGTTTGGTGCATGTGACAACACCTAATATATGAAAAGTATTATGTAATAACCATTCTTACAATGAATATGGGTTGTTCTATTTCTAGTCATGGATGATTAAGAATTTTCACTATTGAAATTCAATCTTTGGATTCCATGTGCGAACCTAGTTTCGTTGATGATGTGTTCAATTTTACCTTTCCTATTTGCTATTATGACTATGTTTTTTATTGAATTAGGCACTAATCCTTATTGGCTTAAGATTGAACATTTTAATTTAAACAATGTTTCTATTATGTTTAGCTATAGGTTTATTTTAGGTTTTGCATGCTATTTATGATTCATTATTATAAAATAGGGAAAAAATTTGAGCAAACCAAAATTGCATATCATCATAGAACTAGAATATGCATGTCTACACCTTGTCGTTGTGTGAGTGATGAAAATGAAAAATATATTAAGGCTTAATAATTTTTTATTCTTGTAGATGTATGCACATGGTGTATTATCAACTATATAGAGGTAATTTTTAGTCAATTACATATGACCTAGTGACAAAGTTTGGGGTCATATTTATAGTTGGGTATGACTGTTATTTATTCTATTCATTGTTATATTTTAATTGATATAAGAAAGTGTTAAGGATACCTTTGGAAACACTCCTAGAATTAATTGAGGTCAAAGAGTAAGAGAGATTACACACTCTTATAGTTACCATTTAACTATCATAAATATGTTGATGATGCTTTATTTACCATCTTGAAGGAAAACTGGCCTTGGCCTTGTAGGTGGAGAATAACTCTAAAATTTAGGAGAGTGGTTTTGGGACCTAAAAAACTATATTCCATTTACTTTTAAATATAAATATCAAATGATGTATTGATGCAAAATGTATGTATGGGGAAAGTTTCAATTAAAATTATACATAAGAATTTAGTACACAAGTTTTATCATATAAATTGTATATTTTTAGATAATTGAGCATTATTCAAGAATTATTTCTTGACTAAAATTGTATGTATAAAAATACATTTCCTTGGAAATTTTCTATCAAAAGATTTATGAGTAAACAAGTGCTTACAACAAAACAAATTACATTATCCATATAATTTTTGACTTAGTACCATAAAGTGTACCTCACATTATTCATTTAATTATATTTTCCTCTCATGGAGACACCTATTACTTAATAAACCAAAACTATCCCTTCCTCCCATTTTCACCCATCCATCAATCCAAATGACATAAATAAAAACATGTATCTTAATGTAAGTTAAAGGTCAAGAACCTAATTAAAAGTTTTCAAGTGGATCAAGAAAAAAAATACACATAGAACAAAGGTTCAATGAGCTCAATACAAGAGAGGTGGTTTTACAATACATAAAGAAAAACTCACTAAAAATTATCACAATCTACCTTAAAATGGGATGATCATCCAAATTGGGTGCCTTGTTACAATTCTAATATCTATTCAAAGTTGATCAATACACAAACAGGATCTTTAAAACTTGTTGCATTCAATACAAGTGATATTTTTTGTTAGTAACAACCTAATTTTGTCTTCTGACTATTCTAGATAGGATTTTAAAAATTCCATAATCAAAACATGAGCCACCAATGCAAGGATCCAATTTCCCAAGGAATCCTAAATACCGTGTAAAATAGTGTAAACCCATACTATGAAATATTTAAAATTTGAATTCAAAATCTAGGAGTGGAAAATTATTGCTTGGATGAAAACTTGAAATACTTAAGGAATCCACACAATTCAAATTCTTCAATAAGGTGTAGGAAATGGTGTTTGAAATCTTTTGTGAACAATACTACAACCCAATCTTGCAGCCTCTCGTTAACTTTAAAAACATACTAATAAAATTGCAAGATCTAGCTAAAAATGTAGAAAAAGCATTTGCAACATAAAAATAAATAAAATAAAAATAATTATTTTTGGTTGATGTAAGATTTGTATTGATTAGGGATGCTCTTGCATTAGAGACCCTAGGCAAGAAGAATAGTGATTACTTCTTCACAATGTTTCTAAAATATCCTCAAGTTTGTAGACATAGAAACTAACTTCTATTGGTGACAACCAAATGACTTCCTCTATTTATTTACTCTTCTACTTAACCAAGTAATACACATACTCTACCTTCAATATTCTTGGTGACCCATTTTTGCAATTTTTTAAAATCTCTTCTCCTTATCTTTTTGGAATCCCATTCTTTGAATTTGGTGAACATGGTCTTGCATTGTCTTTTTCATCAAATTTTTTTCTATGGATGTCCATGATACTTATACATGTCTACTACATTAAAAATTGGTGATTTATCCAAATTTAATTGGAATGATCTATCTCATATATATTTGTTGATATCTTCTTGACTATTCTACATGAACCTATCCTCTTCCAACATAACTTATCTTTTCTTGAGATGTGCCAAAACTAAATCTCCCTCTATAAATTATTTTTATCTCCTCTTCTAATCAACACCTTCCTTAAACTTCTAACTTAGCTGAGACATAAACTCTCTGACCTCCTAATAAATATTCTATATGTGTTTGATAATATCCATCTCTTCAACGCTCTAAATTTGAGTTTCCTTTGTACCTCTCAACTCTTTTAAACCTACGAGTATACATCCACACACTTCATGGAAATGTGTCTTCCAAATACTCCCATTGATTGAATATGAAGGTAATATCTACTTTTTCCAATACAGGGTCCGATTGAGATTATCTCCCCTGTTAAACACCTAATCAAATTTCCTAAGTTATTGGTTCACCACCTCTATCTATCCTCCAATTTATGGATGATAGGATGAGCTAAAATAAAATTGGAATCCATATTTTCAAAAATTTATCCAAAAGTGACCAATAAATTTGGTGTCATTTTTGACACGACTCATCAACAACCTATGAAGCTCACAACTTATTTAAAAAAGAAGATCATGATACACAAAGGATCATTTATAGACTAAAAGTGTATGAAATTGACAATCTTAGAAAATGTGTCCACCACCACAAATATTGAATTTTTTGGAGGTGATTCCTAAATGCTACAACTCCCAATTGGATCACTTGCAATCAAACACATGTCATAGAAAGAGTGAGAAAAAAAGTTATGGAGGTGAAGAGTTGATTGATCTAAAGAAGAAATGAATCATTATGTGCATTAAATAATGAATTACAATAAATAACCCTTATAAAAGGAAAAATTAAGATGAAAAAATAAACCCTAGAGAAACCATAGGTGAGGATAAAAGGATATCATGATATATGTCCTCATCCTAAGACTTGGGACATAAAAAAGTACATGAATTGAGTACGCTTAAGTAGCTAGAGTGAAAAGGGACCTAAGTAATTAAATAATTAATTAGGTAAATACCTTTTTACACCCCCATTAAGTGCAAATTAGGGAGTGGCTAAGACCTCTAATTGATGAATCCATAAAATGCAAAGGATGGGTCTTGGCAACTAAGGCCGTATGAGGTACTCATGTATAAATGAAAATATCTTTCATAATTGGAGAAATTGATAAAACCTTATGGGAAAAAATCCTCTCTAAAAGAGATAAATACAAGATGAAGGACTAAGAAGCATCTAAAAAATTTCCCAAAAATAATAAGAACATGAATAACATCAACAAAGGACGAATAAGCTACACAAAATTGTCAAAATATGATTGCTAGAATGTTGAGAAAGAAGAATCTCCATTAAAATCAAGATGATGATTAGGATTGAGAAGAATTTTTTTTGCATGATTTCCCCCAATGATACTACTTGAAAAAAGATCAAATGGAAAGAAAAAGAAAATATATTAATATCGAAGATAAGGATGACACATCAATCTACACGAGTGACCCCAATGACACTGCTCAATGAATGTAAGATAAATTATAAGTCAAAATATAGGTTCCAATGGTATGAAGAAACTGATCAACTAAAGAAAGAAGGTCACCTCCATAACAAAACATAGAATACAGGAGTGTCTATATGGTAAGTATTTCATTTCATTGAAATGCATGGGTAATTGGCCATTGCATCTTCTTAGTACATAGGAACATATAGTAGATACATAGCTCACTCCAAATTGAAACCAAGGAAGTATTAGCACCAAAAATATGAAACCCCCATAATATGAATAAGGTAGAGGTATGATAGGTCCATTGAAATGGTGTGTCACAATGTAGTGCATGAAGGAGAAAATATTAGTAAAATGTGAACAAGATAGTACCTACAACTAAAAACGATATGAAAACCAAGGCACACATGTATTGATGTAGATAATCCAACAACAACACTCAACAACATCATTTCTTCAAGGAATTTCAATTCGAAACTGAATCAAGAGAAGATCAAATATGAAAACATCAACTTTCATGAGAATCAAACTCATTTCACTGTCTTTACAACATTCATCAAGTTCTCAAACTCAAAACCATATAGTGCTTCAAGCAATTCACTCATTTTCCAAGGCAACAAAATACTTATGCCAAATCCTTTATTAGATTCATTCCATGTCAATATCTAGCTACTATTCCTTCAAGACACAAGACTCTTCATACTTTGATTGAATCAATTCAAAATATTAGTGAATACATCCCAAATCTGCCTACCCTGCAATTAAGGCACCCAAACACACCATAGAATCACCATTCCCTTCATTATTAATTCTTTAAAGAATCTCATACCAAGACAACAAGTCAACTAACCAATGCATCAATGTTTTCAGTTTATTACCAGTCCATCAACAACATCATACTTGATAGAAACAAAACATTAATCTGCTCAACAATTTCTAAATAAAGACACACCATATCATTCCTTACTTCACAATGCAAGATACCAAAAAACTATGGATTCTTAAAGCCAAACAAGCTCCATAACAATTACCAGATCTTTTAAGCATTGTAAAACATCATAAACTTGTCCATAACATACTTACAAAATACTATCCAAGTCAATTTCCATCTGTCACATGACTGTCTCAATACATTTGCATACAAATACTATTGAAGCATATATAACTCACAAGTCTAGATCACCATGCTATCAAACTCAGACTTCCACACCTTATCACACTTTAGAAACATCTTCAACAACATAAATAGAACATTTGTAATCACTGTTTTCACTGTCTCTTCAGATTTCTACTATCCTTGCAAATAAAGCACCATTAGCCAAATAAGACTCCATACCCTAAAGCGGGTGAATCCCACAAATCAAATGCAAACTCCAAGAACCAAGGAAACCTTTAGAGACCCTTAATTTTCCACTGCAATATTACAAAAGCTCTTAATAGATTGTCTTGAAGAAATTGTCAGAAACTTCAACTGTACGTTTAAAAGGGCTAGTAAAATAGGCCTTTTTTACAAAGGAAGTCACCTTCCCACTACTCCAAATCATTATCCAACTTTAAACAGTCTTTAGAAAGATTATAAAACTATGGATTTCAACAATTTTAAGGACCAAAAGGCTTAGAATCAGACTGTTCCACTAAACCCTTGATTATAGGGTGAAACACCATGAAATAGGGAGGGTTTCATAAAAGAAACACTTATAGGCCTCCAAGACCCCTACCATCACTTGGAACATGAATAAATACTCCTTCTTATGCTCTTAGAACCATCTCCAAGCCCTTGCATGAGGTATTTCTTCAACACACTACTTGAAACCTCCAATTTTGAAAGGGAAAACTCATATTTTAGCCTAAATCAGCAACTCCAATCCATATTCCTATCACCCCTGCACTCACAAACAAAAAAATCATATAAAAGAAACCCTAATTATCCCATCCCACCATTCTACAAGGCTTACACCAGTCGGATGGGCCTTAAATATCTTTAAAGACTCTCAAAGCTGTTGTTAAGGAAACTCTACCCGAGACACAAAAAGTTCTCTTTTCTCTTGTTATTTAAAAAGATAACCTCCTAACTCTTAGGAATGATAAATAACTCCTTACTACATATGAAAACATAATAAATTATCTTTTTTGCTTCTAACTATCAGTACAAGGATGAAAAAAAGAGGAAGAATACTGTAAATCTCAGAAAAAACAAGGATTTATTCCAAAACTTATTGTAAGAATACAAGGAGTCTGCTTTCCATGCCTCACATGGATTTTTATAGCTTTCCAAATTGATAACCACCCCTTCAACGACCTTGAACAACCTATTCCCACCTTGTCTTTTCATGTTCCTTCTTTTTCTCTCTTTTTACATATTTAACAATTTTGGCAATATTACAAGTTGTGCATTTTTTCCATTTCTTGGACCTATTACATGACTTGATTACATTTAATTTAGGCATTACATGGCCTTGATACATCATTTTGGACTTAAATACACACATTTGACAATTTATCCTTTTAAAGGCATTACATGATCTAGGTGCTCCTGCACAATGTATGAAAGTAGACAAGGTTGTGATTGCAAATAATAAATTGCACATAACAAACCCCATGGAAATTTATAAAATAGTGTGAGTATAAAATATGACAAAAAATGATGTGATAAATTCCTAAAATTTATGTACAATAGTGACACTTTATCTTAGTGCATCTACAAATGAAAAATTTCTTTCAAAAGATACCTAAAATTCCTATTAAAGAAAAAAATGCTAAAAATACATATAAAAAACTCAAGGTAAGTCATCTCACACAAACAATTTTTTTCCAAGTGCCAAAATGCCTAAGTAGTCAAGAAAAGTGTGAAATAATGATAAAATAGATAAAAAACACCTTGAGAAAAATATAGAAAAAGTGCATCGATAACTATGAAGAGCTTTCCAATGTTGTAAGAATTGCAATAAAAGAGGAATTGGTCAAAAGTTATGATCTCGGGAGCTAAAAAAAGAGATTTTAATTTGACAAACAATAAAATGTATCGATAGAAAAATATGAAAAAATACCTACACCATTGGAAAGTGTTCAATACCATCTTTCTAATGATATCTTATTTGTCAAATTTTAATATGGTAATGCCCGTTATGCAAAAAAGAAAAAGATAGCTCCTTTAGGGAAAAAATAGGGCTTAAGGTGGTCGATCATATGGACTGATGTTAGCATGATGTCATGTTGATGTCAATAGATAAAATGTGCTAAGATTTGATAAAATATTCCCTTGCTGACGAAAAATAGCTAGTTTACCCTAAAATTTCCATATGGTACAAAAAATAGCCCATCTTATCAAAATGATAGGAAAAAACCTTAAATCACTAAAATGTCTCGACAACCATTGAGCAAATCAATAAAATATTTGTAGGCTAATCAATAGTGGTTTATGGCAACAAACAATTGCCAATTTTTTTGTAAATCCCACTACTAATAGGAAGTGACATGTGAATTTTTCATGTTGTCAATAAGCAAGTTTAAGGGCCGTTGGGAACTTAACTTTGACAAAAAATTTAGTAGTACCCCAAAACAAAGTCACTAGCAAGGAAGATGGGCCATTGGAAAAATAAACTAATAAAAATGTTGATGGGGAGTTCCAAACAATAATTAGGCAAAAGAATATGCTAAAAAAGAAACAACAACCGTTGGAAACAAAAAATCTATTGAAAAAATTAAAAAGCCGCTAGGAATCACAATTCAGTTTGAAAATGTACAATATACTTGAAAAATGTAGCAAATCACAAAAAAGTCACAAAGTTGAGGAAACAGGGGTATGCCGATTGTACAAATCTTTATAAAAGTATGGAATTTTTTGCCTTGAATGTTGCACCCCTATTTAAAAAAAAATCAACTACTTCAATTTTAACATTTGGATAGGTGATCTTAGTGTTTTTGGGCCTTTTGAATGTAATGTTGAGACTAATTTGGCTCCATGATGCAACATTTGATTGCTCAAGGTCAGATCTATCAAAAAGAGGATAAATAATTATAGATCTGGAGCTTTGATACCATGTTGGATTTGATTCCTCAACCCTATAGCTCCTAAGGATCACCTAATTTTAAAAACTTATCACAAAAAGAGAAAATAAAAACTATGGAGGCCAAGAGTTAGTTGATCTAAAAAATCAATGAATCATTATGTGCATTGAATAATGAATTACAATAAAGAATGCTTATAAAAGTAAAAAAAATAAAAAGCAACTCTAGAGAAACCATAAGTGAGGATAAAAGGAGATTATGACATGTGTCCTCATCTTAAGACTTGATACATCAAAAAAGACATGACATAAAGAAGCTTAAGTAGCTAGAGTGAAAAGGGACTATGCAATCAAGCAATTAATTAGGTAAATACCTTTCTACTCTAACATGATCATTACTAATATAGGATTTTGGTAAAGCCCAAGAAAAGATCCATGCTAATGTTCTCCTAAGGGTTTTGCAATATTGATAAGGGCTAATATTTTTCTTTATTTTGATTATCCCCTTAACAAATTAACACACTCAAAATTTATACATAAAATCTACATTTCTACTCTCATTCTTGGCAAAAATTATCCTTAAGAGCACCAACATCTTTTCCATTTTAAAGTGTTTTAAATTCCACCATCATTCTTATTTATAATCAAATTATTTTGCATTGACCCTTGTAGCATATATAATCATTTCTTCTTAAAATAAACACCATAATAAATGAAGTAATCTATGCCTCACTAAAATATGCATATGTTGGTGTGTCTCATTTATTTTTACAAATCCTATATCTCCATTTCTAATTTCTATTAGAAATGCACTTATCCTATTCAATAAAATTTCCACATGGCTAGATTTATTTCTCCTATACAATTATTTGACCCCTTCACGTTCCTTAGTTTCAATTCAACATTATTAATGATAAATTTAAAGCACTTGATGATCAATTTACCTAGTAAATTCTTTCAAAAAGTAGTGCCTTCACTTCTTAAATGCTTGTACAAAGGTATAAATACTAATCATTCACTAAATATTTATTCTTAGAATCAACTTATTGAATTATGGAACATATCCTCCCCATTGACCTAATACTACTCTAATTATGAACCAATAACATCAAAATCCACCTAAAACACCTTAGCAAAATCTAACAATGCCAACACCATGTTCTTGAGAAACTAAAAAATCCTTGGACAAATAGTTTCACTTTAACTCTTTCACTTCATCTCTCATGGTATCCATTATTGGCACATAAATCCTATTAAAGTTTTTGATGCAATCTCATAAAATATTTCCAATTTGTGGAAGCTTCCTACTCCAAATAAATTATATTGATCAAATGTCTTGGATTAGAGATCTATAAAAAATATAAACCTCTATCTGTGTGCCCTTTGTTGAAAGAACAAGCCAATTGAGAGGAGGGGGGTGAATCAGTTGAATCTAATCAAAACATCAAAAACCTCAACAATAATCAGATCCACATGCATTCATTAAACCCTTATTCTATTATAATGTTTAAGCATGAAAAGCAAAAAATAGAGAATTGAAATAACAAAACCATACACAAGAGAACACTAGATTTACGTGGAAAACCTAATGAAGGGAAAACCATGGTGAGGATTAGGTCACAATATAAGTAATTGTAAAACTAGTACAAAAGGGCTCATTGCAAGAATAGGACACATTGTCCAAAAGGATCACAACTAGGTCTCACTACCATAAAAAGAAACACAAGAATATAGAAGAGAAATGATACACAGAAAAATTTCTCAATGCAACAAAGAATCCACCACAGTGCTCCAATAATCTCACAACCTTGCTTGAATGATTTTAGACACCTTCAACTCACTGCCTTCAAGAATCCAAACACTTTAAATTTGTACTACTCTACTCAAATTCACATCACACACATTTCTTGCTTCTCTCTTGCATCTCACAACACCATTACACTTATTTATATCAACCTCATCCTCAAAATCCTTCTCTAATGTCAGAAACTATCCATTACACTTACAAATTCAAAATAGGTCAGCACCTAAACATTCTCGTGGTGGATAGGAATGATGGAAACCTACATAAATCATTAATTAGGGCCCAAATAGATCCCAACACACCTCAAAATGATTTTAAAATCCTTGCATGTAGTGCTAACACAAGGTCAACCAACACCCATGCTAAACACCATAATCATTAAGTACAAGCTTCCTTAAAAATCAATTTGAAACTTCTAGACAACAAAATTCACTTGAAAACAATCTAGAGTTATCCACGAGCTACTTAAGGTTCATCAAACACTTCATCAAAAATTGCATCATACAAATAATTCAACTAAAAACAATTGGTAAACCTTATTTGCATACTGATAAATGAAACACACTCTATACTACACCAAATCAAGTGAAACCTTGAAATCTAAAGGATACAAGAATTATTAGCAACTTCCCAAATCTACACAACCTGAAGCAAAACAACGAAGAAACATGGAGCAAATAAATTTCTCCCAAGCCACAAAGAACATCACTAAAAGACTGGTTCACACACTGGTGAAAATATCTTGCACTATACAACGATTCAAAAACCCAAATTCTAAAAACAAAAACCTATGACAACCATGAAAATACTATTAGATCCACACAGACATAACCTTAACACAAAAGAAATGTAGAGCACAATACATAAACACATTCAAAACACTTGCACAACACAATTTTCTCTATTTATCAAATTTTCTCAAAAGTACTTGGAAACCAAGTACTAGAGACATCATCTCAACTCATCTCTAGACATTGCAACAAAAGACAGTTCCGTGTAATCACAAAAAATCCTCAATATATCAACTACACATGCACACCCTACAACAATCTCTTTTCTTGTTTTTCTTTCTTAGTATCCTCAACATGCAACAAACTTCCTTAACACATAGTTGACATCAATGACAACACCAATCAATTAGACTTCTTGTTGAGATTAATGAGAACACTTTCATATTTGCAACAACCTCCCCCTTTTTTCATTGATGGTAACACAATATGTGAAAAAACATCAAAGAAAACATACCAGTTCTGAATGTACTTTATTTTCTCCCCCTGAATGATTTGACAATATACACAAATTTCTTCCCACACCTTGCACTTTTTCACATGATACTTTCTCCCCCTTTGAAATAAATGGCAAAGGATAAAATATTTTTCAATGTTTCCCCTTTGACACTAAAGAAAAATACCTGCTCTGAATACTCCCCCTTACATCCAAATAAATCAACAACTCAATGACAACACATGACAGTACCTACTCCCCCTGAGAGGTAGCCACCAACATCAGTCCATAAAAGAGATAGATCTATAGATCCACTGGATTGATGCATTCCATATGCATTTGGTTCAAAGAAGGAGGGGAAATAACCCCCAACTTCTCCTAAAGATATTCAAAAGTATCCAAGAAGAGCCTTAGTAAATATGTCATCAATCTGATCTTTTGTAGGAACATACTCAAGCTTCACTTCATTCTCCATAAACTTCTCTCTTAAAAAGTGATACCTAATTGATATATTCTTTGTACTTGAATGTATCACTAGATTATTTGAAATGTTAATTGTACTTGTATTATCACAAAAGATAGAAACAAGCTCAACATATACAACTCTAATATCCTTCAATGTTTGTCTCATCTACAAAACTTGTGTACAACATGTTGTTGCTGTAATATACTCAAACTCTATAGTAGATAAAGAAACTAAATCTTGCTTCTTACTCAACCATGACACCAATCTACATCCAAGAAATAATGCACCACCACTTTTACTCTTCTTGTCATCAACACAACCAACTCAATCTACATCTATATAAGCATTTAATATGAAATTAGTATCCTTAGGATATCACAAGCCATAATTTGAAGTACCTTTTAAATATCTAAATATCCTCTTTACTGCTACAAAATGTGTTTCTTTAGGTTCTTCTTCAAATCTAGACACAAGACAAACTACATGCATGATATCTAGTTTAGTAGTAGTTAGATATAGTAGCCCACCAATCATAGATCTATATTTGCTTTGATCAGCCTTAGTCGAATCATCATTTTTTATCAATTTACAACCAGTCACTATAGGAGTGCATACCTATTTGGAGTCATCCATTCCAAAATTCTTCAACAACTCTTTGACATACTTAGACTGTGAAATGAAAATCCCTTTATTTGTTTGATTGATTTGTATCTGAAGGAAGAAATTCATCTCCCCAAACATTGACATTTACAACTCTTTTTTCATTTCTTCAACAAATTTCTTACACATAGCTTCATTTCCACCAAAGATAATATCATTCACATGCACAACCACTATCAAGATCTTGTCTTCCTCAATTTTGAAATAAAGATTACTAACTGCGATGCCCTTACTAAATCCTTGCTATATCAAATATCTTCCAATCTTGCATACCAAGATCTGGGAGCTTGCTTCGATCCATATAGTGACTTATTCAATTTACATACCATATCTAGTTGATCTGATAACAAAAATCCTTCCAGTTGTTCCATGTAAACTTCTTCTTCTAGTTCGCCATTCAGAAAAGCAAACTTCACATCCATTTGATAAACTTTAAAGTCCTTGTATGTTGCAAATGCCAAAAACATTTTGATAGTTTCCATCCTAGCCACAAGAGGAAATTTATCCTCAAAGTCTATTCCTTCCACATGTGAGTAACCCTTACACACTAGTCTTGCTTTATTTCTTACCACTTCTCCATTCTCATCAATTTGTTTATGAATAACCACTTAGTTCCAATTATATTCTTATTTTTCAGTCTAAGAACCAATTCCCAAGTCTTATTTTTCTCAAATTTCATAAGTTTTTCTTTCATTTCCTTCATCCAATGATCATCTTTGCATGCTTCAATCACTGTTTTAGGTTCCACATTAGAAAGTAAACACAAATTGACTTTAACTTCAATGATCTGTATAGGATCTAGACTATATTGCGGTTTGAATGCTTAATTAAAAACAACTTTGTAGAATTTTAATACATGCATACACTAACAAAATTATGCATCAAACTTAAGGTGAAATAAATAGAATTGAGAGAGAAGAAGATAGAAGGTGCAAATAGAGTTTGATTATGGAGTTCGCCACAAATGTGACTACGTCTCCGGGTCCGCTCCAATGGAGTGTAACTGATCCGATTAATCTCCAAATCAATTACAAAAATGCACCAAGCCCTTTTCTTACAAGCACTCCGTCAGCATAACAAAGCTCGGTCGTATGAAAATGGCTCAAAAAAAAATCTCCTTACAATCCCTCTTCGAATCACCTGACACCTATTTTACTTGAAAATTATGAGTACCAAACTCACTCACTCTCTCCCCTTTAAATACATGAAATTAGCCTAAATAGGCTTAACAAGAATATTAAATGCCTAACTCCCCTAAATCCATCGTACAATAACTCTTTTGATTTTTTAGACCGCTTTAGTTGTAAATGGTTAGGGGTAGTTTAGCCAAATTAAGCTATTTGTTTACATTCGACTTATAAACTTCAAACAAATAAAACCGAGCTCAATTCGCAGTCACGGGGGTGGTCGCTAGTCCAACGGTGCCAACACATTTTTGTGGAGGCGGAGTCAGTGGTTCCAACCGCACCAGCCTCCATTTTCTTTAAATAAACCAACGATGTCATCACAAAACAAACAAATGCCATTAAAGTATTGAGCGCCCGGCTTGTGGGCTAACGGTGAAACCGCCGGCTACTTTGGAGCGAGGCACGGGTTCAAAACCCATAACCTTTTGTTATAAAACAAATCATACAACCAACTCACGGAGGAGGGAGAGGCCACGTGCCGCACTAGGAGGGTGCCACGTGGCGAGATATCATTGCCCGGTGAATCCGATGTGTTAGCTGACTGTTCCTGCCACGTCAATGTTGATTGGATGTATGAATGACACGTGTCTACACATGATTCGCCGACCAGGCTGACGTCACCTGCCGTATCATCATGCCACGTCGACGTGTATGGATTGTATGGACTGCCACGTGTCAACTCCTAATTGCTCCACCTTGGATTTGTATGAACTACTGATGTCATCTTGTATGGACGCTGACGTCATCATTGTACCTTCTAGTCACAAGTCAACCGAGAGCTTTGACCAGCTGTATCTTGAGAATACGACGTCGGATTTCGACAAAATGAACGCCATCGAAATCATCTCGACGAGCTCTTCGCGATGATGCTAGTTCCATCGATTTTCGAGATGATCATTTTTTTCACCTTCTGGACGCCCTCTGATCCCAGTTTGACCCTGCCTTTGACTGGCCATAACTTGTGCAAACGGACTCCTTTTTGCTCCATTCGAGTTGCGTTGGAATCAGGACATTGAGCTCTTTCTAATGGTACAAATTCTAGAGAGAAATGGGAAACTTCAATTTTCACTGAAAATATCCACCAGATCATTCAACAACTTTCTTCTTGTCAATAAACCTTTCCTCTTGTCTCCAATGATTTGATCTTCAAAATGATTCTTTTGTAGATACTTAGGGGTCTTAGGGGTATTCTCTGGAGCTTCTTCCTCTTCATTTTGCACTTCTTTTTCATTAGATTTTTCTTCATCTATTTCTTTGTAATCAAGTTAATTTGACACATATCCATCCACTACAATTGAATTCTACAAATTTTCATCAACCTTAAAATTTGCACTTTCAACTATCTTTCTTAGCTTTTTGTTGTAACATCTGCAAGCTTTTCTTGTAGTAGAATATCCAAGGAAGATACCTTCATCTGACCTTGCATCAAACTTTCCTAAGTTTTCTTCATCTCTTTTGATATAACATTTTCTTCCAAACACTCTAAAGTATTTCACAGTAGGAATCCTTCAATACCATAACTCATAGGGAGTCTTTGTGCTGTTAGATTTGGCTTGAACTCTGTTAAGTATGTAAACAATAGTATGAATTTCTTCTCTCCAATAGAATTATGGTAGATTTTCTTCTCTCATTATAGTCCTAGCAACTTCTTGAACAATCCAATTTTTCCTTTCAACAACTCCATTCTATTGAGGAGTTCTAGGGGCCAACAAATTCCTTTTTATTCCATGAACTTCACAAAACATGTTAAACTCATTGGAGGTGAATTCACCACCTCTGTTAGAACTTAAAAATTTTATTTTCACATTTATTTCATTCTCAACCATAACTTTAAATGCCTTGAATTTATCTAGTGCATCATATTTTTCTCTAAGAAAAGTAACCCATATCATTTTAGAATAATCACCAATCAAAGCATGAAATAATTGTCAAATTGTAGACTTCTCACCCTTGTAGGACCAAAAATATATGTATGTACTAATTCTAGTAGTTTGATAGTAGATTGTTCATTTCCTTTGAAACTATTCCTTGTTTTTTTCCCAAATTGACAATTCTCACAAACAACATTGATAGGTTTTGTGGGTCTTGGTAGGTATCTCACTGCATGAACTCAACTGATTCTTTCTAGATTATAAAAATTCATGTGACACATCCTTTGGTGCCATAAACAACTATCACTAGTCTGAGACATAAAGCAATGTCCATCAACACCCTTAAGCTGATAAATGTTCCCTTTTTCTCTTACTAGCAACAATCATAGTTCTGAACCCTTTTATGATCTTACATGTTTCATCCTTAAACACAAGATTATATCCTTTCCTACACATTTTTCCAACACTCAAAAGGTTATTCCTTGAACCCTTAACATAGTAAACATTATTAGTATTATGCTTGCTATTAAAACTGATTGAACCTATTCCACAAATCTTAGCTCCTGAATCATCTCCAAATTTAACTAGTCCTCCATAATATTTTTGAAGTTTTAAAAACTTACTCTTGTCTTCAGTCATGTGACTAGAGCGACCATTGTCAACAACCCAATATCTTCTTTAGCATGAAAATAAGATACCAAAGTACCTTCAACTTTCTCTTTCTTCTCCAAAATACTTTCCTTCACACAACTTTCAGAGTTAGTAGAACTAGGTTCTTCTTTTATAGCCAAGAACAAAAAATCATTATCATCAAAATCTCCATCATCAAATTCATCATCAGAAATACCAGCATCTTCTCTAACATAGTAACCTTTCTTAATCATTTTTCCTTTATTCTCCTTATTCATATTGTTTATAGCTCTTTTTGGACATCTTGAAGCATAATGACCTATTTCACCACAAGTAAAACATTTGAAAGGTAGTTTAACTTTATACTTACCAGAGCCCTTCTTCATTCTTCTTACAAAGTTAGTTTCTTTACATCATCAAGATCTTCCTTATTTGAATCTTCAACCTTTTTTGATTTTCCAACCTTAAAAGTAGTCTCTACATTTATACCATTTTTAAGCCCCTTTTCCTCATTTGAAAAGAAGTTAGTGTACCAATCATTTGATCTCTAGAATAAGTATCAAGATTTGCAATTTCCTCAATAGAAGATACCTTTTCACTATAAGAATCAGGAAGAGATTTGAGAACTTTCTATACCACTTTAGATTCTTTAACTTGTGCACCAAGACCTCTCATTGCACTTACCAACTCATCAACTCTTTGCATGTAGATTTTGATTGTTTCATCTTTAAACATATATAGGGTCACAAATTATTCCTTCAAATTCTGTAGCTTTGCTTGTTTGACTTTTTCATCTCCTTCATAAATGCTTTCTAGCTTATCCCAGGCCTCTTTGGTAGTATTCAAACTCATAACTTTTACTAATTCAGTATTTGAAAGAGTATTCACAATAATAAATCTTGCCTTAGCATTGATCTCATGCGCCTTGATCTTTGCACTTGTACTTGGACCATTTTGAGGTGAAACATATCGATTCTTTACTACCATTTCAATTTCATATCCATGAGATGCCAAATATACTTCTATATTTGACTTCCAGAATGCATAATCTGTGACATCAAATCTAGGCATTCCAAAGAAACCTTGTTTTCCATCCTGAATCTACCTCAAGTGGTTATTCTAAGGAACCTTTATTTGATACCAATTGTTGAAAGAATAAGACAACTGAGAGGGGGTGAATCAATTGTATCTAATTAAAAAATCAAAACCATCAATAGTAATCAAATGCACATGCATTCATTAAACCCTTATTATGTTATAATGTTTGTAGACACAAAAAATGTACTGATTGATCCTATACACTTGATCCTGATTCACTAACACCAGTTCGTCTTGAATAATCTCTTTTGCTAGTTATTTAATTAAATAATCTTTATTTAATTAAATTCATCACATTTCATCTCTTAATTAAATAAATCAATCTTATCTGAATAAGTCATCATCTCCTATTAATTAAATAAATCACTTTGTTTAATTAATCTTATAGTCCCTCTTTTAAATAAATTGTCAATTTATTTAATTAATTTCTAAATTCACCTCCCTTAAATTAAATAAATAAATTTTTATTTGATTTAATCTAACATCATCCCCCTTTGATTAAATAAAACCAACTTTATTTAATTAATCTAATAATCATTTTCCTCTCATTTTAATTTAAATTAATCCACAAATCTAAATCAAATTGTCAAACCAACTAATCTTCTATCTTAATTAATCAAATCCTGATTAATCCTAATCTTAATCCATCAAATCCTCTAGTTTTTTCAACTTTTTCATGAAAATCATTTTAATTGATTTATTAAATCTCTATTTACTTTCAAAAAGGCATCAAAGAGGGAATATTCTTCAAATTCAAAAAATCCCCCCAAAAGGGTTTGTACATCCAACAAGGCATTAGAGGCCTCTTACATGTCCTTTTCTTGAGCCAAGTGGCATTTACTTCATTTTCTTCTTCCTCCAACTTGTCATTTCATCAATTTTGAAATTCCATCTAATTGCATTTAATTGCACAATGACCAAAATGTGCTACACCTTTGTCCACTCACATGTTGACAAGTGGCTTTATGCTACTGGTTGGTGTGTGATCCCACATTCATCCTTTTGGCTCATTCCTCCATCATTCTCTTCTATAAATAGAAGGCTCTTTTCCTAATTTTAGATCCACAAGTTCATGCAACATTATTATCTTCATTTTTTTGAGCAATTTTCATCCATCTTTATCCACTTTCATCCAATTTCATGATTTCATAGCTAGGTTATGGAGGCATTTCATCAAGGAGTATCAAATATTCACTATTGATCATCAAGCTTGCAAGGAATTGGGAAAGGGCCATTTTCCACATCAAAATGGAACCAATTCCCCCATGGGATTGAGAGTTTGGTTATTTTGAACAAGAATAGCTAGTTTTTATTCATGTTCATTTATTTCTTGTTCTTGATATCTCAAATGAATTTCATGGGGAATGATGATTTAACTTGCACAATGAACTAATTGTGTGTTTTTTCTTTGTGTTTGTGTAGGTCTAGGATCACCATTCACATTTTGGCACTAGAAGGAGGACAAATTGGAGGAAATTAACACGTTTTTCTTCAAAAAATTATTTTAAATTTTTTTTTTGTGTCTACAATAAAGTGCGTTGCTGATAGAGGAACTACACCGCTATCAGTCTAGCGACGTTGACAAACTCCAAACCGCAACACTGGGTTCTTCCCGCCAGTAAATTTGAATTCCAAACTGCAACACTCTGCCATTTTCCCATCTACTAGTCATCTAAACTCCGAACTCCACCGCTGGTCAAAACAACACAGCATTTGCGCCCACTAGTTTCTCCACAGTCCACCACTATCAATCCCAGTGTTTCCATATAGTGACGCTAACTCTGTCAAACTATGCTGCATTTGTGGATTGCGCTGCTAGGTTTGAGTATTTGTTAATTTTTAAGTTATTTTGACATGTGCTTTTGTCTTTGATCATTTTTAACCTTTTAACCCATTTGTTGTCTCTGGTGTTCTATGAACTAACTAGTTTTTTAGGTTAAAGTGGTCAAGAAGGAAGGGAGAAAGAAAGGAGGAGTTTTCTTTATGAAACCTTTCTATTATATAAAGTGTTTTTAAACACTTTGGAATAGATTATAATTCCATTCTAAGGATTTTCTATCTTTCAGGCTTTAGGACTCAATAGATTTCATTTAGGCTCTAAAAAATAACAAAAAAAAGGGATTAAAAAGAACCTTAGGCAACTTACTAGAGTTTGTTTTGAGGGTTTAAAATTGAACAAAAAAATCTCACATTTCCTTTTGGTGCTTAAAAAGAATTCATTCTTGCTTTGAAGGTTAAAATGAACATGTGCCTTCTATGTTTTGTAATCCCTTATCCAAAGTAATATCATTTAAAAGACGTATGCACTTCTCTCGTGCTTCACGACGATCTTGAGAATCAAAAGGCTTTTTGTGATATTAAGTTGTATAAGTGATTACCTCCACACTTCAATTTGGATTCTTAAAATTGAACAAAATCTTGCTAGTGTGAGTGGAGTGTTAGAATTAGGTGTTGTACACCTTGCATAATGTTTGTAATGTTTTATTTATTTATTATGTGTGTGGTGCACCTAGGGGTTTCTAGGTGAACGTGCATCACAAGGAGTTATAATGTTGGGGCCACTTTGTTGTATGTAACATTGGGACTTAATTGTAAAATGTAATTATTTAATATTGGGGAATAATAATAAAATAATAAAGTACCCAATATTAAATGTGGGGTCACATGATGTAGTATTTTTGGGCACATGGTTTATGTAATACCACTTGGTGGTTTTGTGGGAGCTTGTTTCTATAAAAGCAACCACATGGGTAGGGTTGGAGTTGGTCAAGGGTTGGACAGTTTGCTGCAGGTTAGCAGGTTGAGCTTGTGCATGTGTGAGGTTTGAAGCATGGCATGGGATGTGGATTCATGCTTGGTCACATGGAATGCATGGATAGCTTGTGCTTCATGTTCATGGAGTCTCGCAGATGT
Source organism: Sequoia sempervirens (assembly GCA_007258455.2). Classification (NCBI taxonomy): domain Eukaryota; kingdom Viridiplantae; phylum Streptophyta; class Pinopsida; order Cupressales; family Cupressaceae; genus Sequoia; species Sequoia sempervirens. The sequence goes on along the minus strand of VDFB02000003.1, from coordinate 111,884,263 downwards.
ATTGTAATGGGTTTCATTTGAATAATACATGGAGTGTGGATGCTTTTGGAGGCTGGGTTTTTCCCTCTTGAGGGTTTTCCCAGGGTATATCTTGTGTCATCTTTGATGGGTATGTTGTCTATTCTCTTGCATGTTGATGTTGAGTATTTTACTTGCATGTATTCAGATTTGGGTTATGTGGAAATTGTCATTTCATGGCTGCATAGTTTCCTTACATGGAGTATATCACATGTGTTCTCTCTTTGTTTCTCAACAAAGATTTATCGAACTACAAATGTGATTGCTTGCTTTTGTTTATCCTTAGAGGGCCTGCCTAGTGGGAAAAAGTAATCACATTAGGGAACGACCCAACTGGGAACTCGCTAAAACCAAGCAACTTCCACTTGATATCTAAGTGTGGGTACTTGAGGAAAGTTCAAGTATCACGAGGATTGTTCTGATAAGAAGGGAAACAATTGTCTCTTGCTGTATGGATGATCCCCCATGAACATAATGCTTATACTAGAACCTCTTGTTTAGAAGTCCAAATCCTTATCTATTTGTTGGTGCAAGAACAGTCATTCTGAAGCCGCCCCACATTCTTGTGGATCTTGGTAGATATGAGAAGTTGGGAAAGGACCATTTTCCACATCAAAATGGCACCAATTCCCCCATGGGATTGAGAGTTTGGTTATTTTGAGTAAGATTAGCTAGTTTTTATTCATGCTCTTCATTTATTTCTTTTTCTTGATATCTCAAATGAATTTCATGTGGAAGGATGATTTAACTTGCATAATGAACTAATTGTGTGTTTGTGCAGGTCTAGGATCACCATTCACAATGTTTAAGCATGAAAAGTAGATAACAGGGAACTGAAATAAGAACACCATACACAAGAGAAAATTATATTTACATGGAAAAATCAATGTAAGAAAAACCATGGTGAAGATTAGCTCACAATATAAGTAATTGAAAAACTGATACAAAGGGCTCACTCCTAGAATAGCAGATTTTCCAAAAGGCTCACAACACTCACTTCCATAGAAAGAAATACAAGAAGATAGAAAAGAAATGTTACATAGAGAAAAATCTCTCAATGAAACAAGGAATCCACCACAATGCTCCAACAATCTCGCAACCTTGCTTCAATTATTTTGGACACCTTCAACTCACTGCCTTCAGGAATCCAAACACTTGAAATTCACATTGCTCTGCTCAAATTCGCATCACACACATCACTTGCATCGATCTCTCATCTTTCTTGCTTCTCTCTTGCAAATCAAAACACCATTACACTTATTTATATCAACCTCATCCTCAAAATCCTTCTCTAATATTGAAAATTATTTGTTACACTTACAAATTCAAAAAAGGTTGGCACCTAAACATTCCCGCAGTGGATAGGAATGAAGGAAACCTACATAAATCCTTAATTAGGACACAAATATATCCCAAAACACCTCAACATGCTTTTACATGCCTCACATGTAGTGCTAACACAAGGTCAATCAACACTCATTCTAAACACTATAATCATTAAGTACACGCTTCCTTAAATCAATCCAAAAATTCTGGACAACAAAATTCACTTGAACACAAATAAGAATTATCCACAAGATACTTAAGGTTCATCAAACACTTCATCCAAACTTGCATAATACAAATACTTCAACTAAAAAAAACTGGTAAACATTATTCACATATTGACAAATGAAACTCACTTTGTATTGCACAAAATAAAGTGAAACCTTGAAATCCAAAGGATACAAGCATTAAAAGAAACTTCCCAAATCTGCAGAACCTAAAGCCAAAAAATAGAGAAACATGGAGCAAATAGATTTCTCCCAGGCCATAGAGAAGATCACTGAAAGACTGGTTCACACATTGGTGAAAATATCTCGCACTATACAACAATTTAGAAATCCAAATTCTAAATGCATAAACATTTGACAACCATGAAAAAATATCATATCCGCACAGGAATAACCTCAACACAAAAAAAATGAAGAACACACTATTGAAGCATGTTCTGAACAGTTGCACAACATAGTTTTCTCTATTTATCAAATTTTCTCAAAAGCACTTGAAAACCAAGTACCAAAGACATGTTGGAACGCAATGATCTACTGAGAGGGGGGTGAATTAGTAGATAATAAAACTTTAGCTCTCAAAAACTTAATGCATATTACTTCCTTAACCACCCAATGTGTAGATACTAAACATAAAGAGATATAAATATGCATGCACACAAAAACATCACATAACACCATATGTACGTGGAAAACCCAAGATGGGAAAAACCACGGTGACCAAGGCTACTTGATTCTACCACTCAAATCTAGTGTCACAAATAAAATATCTATTACAAAGTTTAGGGATACAACCCAAGGATGCTACAACACCTTGTTTTAGGAGCTACAACTCCAAGGATGCAACGACACCCTAAACTGAGCTATAACCTAGTACACTGAGGCTACAACCTCTATGAATTTTTTTTCAAATATGCATAGACTTGGTTCTACCTAACCTATAATGCATCTTTACATTCAATACATTGTTGCACTTTCTGCAACTCACACTCTTCTACTGAAGTTGCACACTCAGTAACACATCCCTGCTCTGCACTCTCCTCTACACATAGAACAATCACTGTTCTATCTTGCTGCACTACACCTCTTTCCCTTTTTGCAGTGTCTCACACATCTGCACTCTTTTGAATGCAATCCTATAAAAATGTTCTATATTACAGTCTATGACTTCTTTACATGTGCATTCTCTGTCTACCCTACTGCTCTCACTTTCTTGTAGACACACAACACTCTACCTATCTCTGCAACATGCTCGACAAGATGTAACTCTGTTCAATTCTACATTTAACTACAGGTTGTTCTATCTCTTCACTTACTATAGACTACTAACTTTGAAAATATCTAATTGTCTTAATTTTCCACTAACCTATTATCTCTGCTTCGAGATCCTCTCAACCGTCTAGATCATCTCCAACTTACTGTTAGGGTTTTCTTCACACATTTACTTCAGCAAAAAAATTCCTATTCACCTCAAGCCATATGCTACTGTCCAACTCATAATTAGGAAATTTGATAAGGTTTACCAGATATCGCCATATCTTGCATCGAGCCACCCAACATTTAATTCAGTTACAAAGAGTTTTCCCAAATTAGCTCTCTGTCAAACCCTAGAATCTGGTATGCATTTAATACATTCTCTTGTCCATTCGATCTGATTTGATCTTGATCAACATGAATCTCTATGCCCCCAACCTATAGATCAGATCACCTTAATTAATTGTTCATTGGGGAAGTTGATTGATTTTATTTTGTTCATAAGTCAGTTTCCAGATTGAAACCCTTGTTCACACTTGTCATAGCCATTTTAGATCTATGCATTTGAATTCTAGCATTGATCTTCTCCTTCCATGCCTTGATCCTGTGATCCTCGTGCACTATCTTGTCTTAAAATCTTGACCGTCAGATAAGTGATCATTCAAGTCTTCATCATCAATCTATCATATCACTCTGTCAGAGAGACATGCTTCAAGGTCCTACTGATACAACAATGTCACTTCGATATGAATTTCCTTCAAGTACTTAGGACCACATTCCATCAGTCTTTCATGTCATCACCACCTACTTCACAATAACAATGCAAATTTTTACACCGAGAAATTGTTCTTCCCCACTTGTTAGCCTTTGTCACAATCAGGTCCCACTAGCTCCTTACCTTATCACTCTGTCGGAGGGACATATTTCAAACTCCCACTGATATGGCATTGTCATGTCAATACCATTCACTGCTATAGACAAGTGGTCCCCACACTATCGTGTCACCATCCACTATCGATTTATGCCACATGTCATCCTATCATTTGTTTTAGAATGCACGCCATTCTCATCTTATTGAGTCTCACTTCCACATCCACCTCACTGGGTCCCACAGTCAACATCCATTATCCTATCGCCCTATCATTGGGACTAGCTCCATAATCCAAGAGATACCATATTGTCTCATTGATGGGAAGGTCATTGGATTGTCAAAGAGAATCACAAAACTCTCTCTGATTTGCTTCTCTCTCTCTCCGATCAAGCACACATCGTACTATCGAAGAGACATCTGAATAGGTCTCACCAATGACCATTAGTCATGCTGATGAAGGCCATTGATGATGTCATCTATCCACCTCATCGCCATGTCACTACTCCATAATCCACAAGGATTTTTTTTACCATTCATCCAATCTCATTACACCACATGTTATCTTTGTCATTACTATCACCCATGTCATTATGACTGAGTCCCACATGGAGTACTACCTTCTCATCACTAGATTGCAAAGACATAGCCAAAGGTCTCATTGATGTCATCTAGTCTCGACAATAGCACTTCCACACTCCTTATCGCTCCATCGAGGAGACTTCTCCTAAACTCCTGTCGATACATCAATGTTTCACCGATAAGATGATCATCAAGCCGCCGAAGAGACATCTCCCATTCTCTCACCGATCATGCACTATCAATCCGATAAAGCTCTCCTTACTCCTTATCACTCCATTGAAGAGAGTCCTTCCAAACTCCTATTGATACACTAGTGTTTCGTTGATGAAATGATTATCAGGCTATTGAAGAGACTTCTAATTCACTCCTACCGATACACTAGTGTCCCGCTGATCTGAAGAAGATATATAACCTTAAAGCGCTAGGTAGAGGGGCCGACCATCCTCACAACTTCAATGACATAAGTTGCAACTAATGCAACCGATAACCATAGATACGAGGTCAACATCAAAATATAAATCTATTTTGAATGCCATGACTACAAGTATCCTTAGTGTTTAATTAATGAACCCTAACACCTGAGAGTAGAAATAAAACATTTTTGGGTTCATCCTTCACTTACTCAACCTACAAAGCACATCACTGGAATGCTCTTGAAAAACCTACATTGAATCTATAGCTTGTTTCCTCCTCTACTGTATGTGAGACTCTCTACAACTTCATGAAAAATTTGCAAGATATGCACTTTAGCATCATCAATCTGCCACACTTCTAGAACTAGATCCGCTGCTCTCACATCCATCCTTTGTCGTCATGCCAACAAACTCCTTTTCCTGATTTTCCCTTTTGACATTAATGACAACATTATGTGCTTTTGCACAGGATTAGAACACTTCTCCTTTGATGCCATTTTGACATCATTGACAACATAGTCCAACAAACTCCCCCTTTGTCATTGATGTCAAAAATTTAAATGCTCAATGGTACCAATTAACCAATTCAACATTTGTACCAATATCATATTTACCTTCTACTTATGCTGCTGCTTTTACCAGTGCTCCTCTTTGAGCATTTTCATGACTTCCCCCCCCTTTGGCATCAATGGGAAAGGGATCACTCCTCCTGAAAGTATTCTCCCCCTTTGACAAGTAGTGCGAAGGGTCTAACTATTCTCTAATATCCTCCTTAGACTTACTTCTCCTTTGCTCATCCTTATGAGCATCTTCACAAATTTCTCTCTTATTCTCTACTTTGAGCATTTCTCACTTCTCCCTCATGGTAAATTATTTTGAGCACTTTCTCATCATTTATCCTCTTCTTTATCTTAGGTCACCATACTATTGCATCCTTCACTTCTTCTTAGCAATGGAAAAGGGACTTTTCTCCCCCTTTGACTAGTACCAATTGAATATAATTTTTGCTCTATGCCAGTTGATGCATTCGACCTTTTTACTATAATGGCAATACCATATGCTTCAACTACTCTGTACCAATTCAAAAAAAAATGATGCTAGTTGAAGTGCCATTACATGCTTAGTGCCAATCGGGTCTGATATCAATTATAGATATTCTGATTCATGCTCTATACCAATTGATATCATATACTTGACACCAATTGATGATATCATGCCCTGATACTAATACTGATTATCATTCTGATACCAATTGTGAATGTGTTCACTTTATGCTATGTACCAATTGATATCCAAGAATGCACTATATCAAGTATAACACTGATTTGATACCAATAGCAACTCCCCCTTAGACCTTGCTCCATTTTCTTCTCAGCATACTCGAGCATTTTCTTCCTTTTGGGCTATGTACCAACTAGACTGTTTTGAACCAATTTATGGTGTTCTAAAGCCAAATTAAAAATTAAAGTATACAGAACAACTCTCCCTAAGCCATATCTCTTCTCCTTGTAGGAAAGAAGCATTTCTCTTAACATAACATCTTCACCACTTTTTCTTCAATAATTAATACCAATGGTTGATATCAATTTTTGTAGCTAACTATTCACTTCTTTATTGATGTTCTTACCCTCTAATGAGCATTTCAAAGAGAAAGAATGTGACCATACATTTGCAACCATCAAGTCATTAGCAAAATTTTAAAAAAATGTTTTACCTGACTTAATCTCCATTTCACCTTTCCATGGATGGATAATGTACCAATTTAACTCCCCCTAGACTCATGCCCTATCACTACAAATTAGTGATGTAAGGAAAAATAAACCTCATGGAACACTACCTCTTGCTGACCTTTCACTCTCCAGACTTTCTTTGACTACCTTTTTGTCACACCTGCCTTCTTCAAACAACTATGTGAACCATTGTTTACTCTAGAAGATGTATCGTTCCTTGTATTCTTCCTCTTGCCCTATACTACAGGTCTTACCAGATCTAATATGTAGTCTTTAGCTATGTGACCAAAGTTGTCACACTTGTAGCATACTACATACATATTTCTTATACGAGCAAATGAATTTATGTGCATATGTTTTGTGCTCCCATTAGGTGCAACCCTACAATCTCTAGCTCTATGACCATATTGATTACAAACATAGAAATAACCATTAAAACATGAGGGATACCTAGTCATAGTGTTCCTCTGAATAGGATGAGGAGGTCTTCTTTGATTTGGCTTCTTCATGTTTCTTATCCTAGTAAATCAGCCTAATTAAGCTCCCATAGTATGTTGCTTCTTTTTCAAGTTTCTAGGAACTGATTTGTTCATTTTCATATTTGTTGCAGGAATCTTCTTTTTATCTAGCTTCTTCATCTCAGTAGTGGTAGGATTCTTTTCTTCTTTTCCTTTCTTCACTCTAGCAATTCCTTTTTATGATCTTCCATTTCCAAAGGTATTTTCTTTTGAACAACTCGTGCATGCTTCCTCTTTCTTTGTACAACTGCTTCTGCTCTAAATCTTTCATATAAGTTTGCATAAGTACTGGTAGAGGAAATCATTCCTTTTTCAAATCTAAGGCCAACCTTTTCTTTTGGTTTTGATGGATTTTGTGATTTTACACAATTCATCTAATATTTTAGAGCCACCTTTCAACTTCAAACCTTTATCAATCTACTCCTTGGCTTTTTCAAAATATCTTCTCAAAACAACTATCTTTACTTCTAGCTTCGTGCACTCATCTGATTTAGATTGTAGTTCAATTTGAACTACATCTTTTTCTCTTTTTGCTTCTTCTACTTGTGTCTTCATAATGACTATCATTTGATTAGATTCTTCAAGGCTTTTAGTCAATCTATCTATCTCTTTCTAAGAATGTAGATTTTTCTCTTCATTCTCATTCTTAAAAATTTTAATCTCATTTAGAGCACAAATGAGTTTTCCTTCGAGGCCCACTTCTTCATCTTTATCAGACCTCTCAATCTCTTCATCAGAGTTCATTGGAAATGGGTCAACCCCATAGAAACTTCCATGTTCATCATCTGATCTGCCATTTACATCAGATGGCCCACTTTCTCTTCTTGTGTGTAGATTATTTTTATTGTCGTTTTCCTTATCGGAATCATTTACTTTATCATAAAAACATTTATAAACAAAATGATTGTGATTACCTCTATATTTCTTGATCTTTTGAAGGAATCAACTTGCTCTTCACTAGGCTCTTATGATCCGGAGGTAGATGTTTCTTCTTCATCATATCTTATTGCAACTTCATTCAGATTCACTTTCATATTTCTAAATTAATGCCTTCATTTCTTCTTTACCATCCTCTTCATACATTCTCTTCAACTTTGTTCTAGACTTCATGTGCTCTTTAACAATGCATGAATTTGACCAACACAGAACTTGACAATCCATGAAGAATTATATCTCTTGCTATAGCATTATCCTCATATGCCTTCCTTTAAGCTTCAGTTATTAGAGGTGTAGCAAGGACTGTATATCCATTTACAACTGACATCCAAACATCAAATCCTATGGATCCCAAATATCGTTCCATCAATGAGCTCCAAAAAATATATCTTGATCCATCAAATCTAGGTCCATCATATGCAAGTAAAATTTCTTGACTAACCATTGTGTTCACTCTACCAAGATCTACCCGAGCTGGTTAAGCTTCTCCTAGGGAACCTAGGGCTTTGATACCAATTTTTGGAACATAATGATCTACTAAGAGGGGGTGAATCAATAGATACTAAAACTTTAGCTCTCAAAAACTTAATGCAAATTACTTCCTTAGCCACCTAATGTGCAGATACTAAACATATAGAGACATAAATATGCATGCACACAAAAACATCACATAACACCATATGTACGTGGAAAACCCAAGATGGGAAAAACCATGGTGACCAAGGCTGCTTGAGTCTACTACTCAAATCCAACATCATGAATGAAATATTTGTTACAAAGTTTAGGGCTACAACCCAAGGATGCTACAACACCCTATTTTAGGAGCTACAACTCAAAGGATGCAACAACACCCTAAACTGAGCTACAAACCAGTATACTAAGGCTACAACCTCTATGAAAACAATTTCAAATATGCATAGAATTGGTTTTGCATAACCTATAATGCATCTTTACATTCAGTACATTGTTGCACTTTTTGCAACTCACAATCTATTGCCGAAGCTGCACGCTCATCAACACATCCCTATTTTGCACTCTCCTCTACACATAGAACAATCACTATTCTATTTTGCTGCACTACACCTCTTTCCCTTTCTGCAATGTATCACACATTTTCACTCTTCTACATGCAATCCTAGAAAAATGTTCTATATTACAGTCTAGGACTTCTTTACATGTGCATTTGTTGTCTGCCCTACTGCTCTCACTTTCTTGCAGACACACAACAACACTCTACCTATCTCTACAACATGCTTGAAAAGATGTAACTTTATTCAATTCTACATTCAACTACAAGATGTTATCTCTCTTCACTTACTATAGACTACTAACTTCAAAATATCTGATTGTCTTAATTTTCCACCAACCTGCTATCTTTTCCTCAAGATCCTCTCAATCGTCTAGATCATCTCCAACTTAGTGTTAGGGTTTTCTTCACAAATTGAATTCACCAGCAAGCTTCCTATTCACCTCTAGCCATACGCTACTATCCAGCTCATAATTAGGACATCTAATAGGGTTTACCAAATATCTCCATATCTTGCATCAAGCCACCCAGTATTTAATTTAGTTACAAAGAGTTTTCCCAAATTAGCTCTCTATTGCTAGATTGAAACCCTTGTTCACACTTTTCATAGCCATTTTAAATATTTGTGTTTGAATTCTATCCATCGATCTTCTCCTTTTGTGCCTTGATCCTGTAATCCTCATTCACTATCATGTCATAAAATATTGATTGTCAGATAAGTGATCATTTAAATCTTCATCGTAAACCTATCATATCGCTCTATCAGAGAGACATGCTTCAAGGTCCTACTGATACAACAATTTCACTCCGATATGAACTACCTTTGAGTACTTAGGCCCACATGTCATTAGTCTTTCATGTCATCACCACCTAATTCACAACAATGATGCAAATTTGCACGCCGAGCAATCATTCTTCACCACCTGTCAACCTTCGTCACAATCGGGTCCCACTAGCTCCTTGCCTTATCACTCCATTGGAGGGACATCTTTTAGACTCCACCAATATAGCATTGTCACGTCGATACCATTCTCTGCTATAGACAAGTGGTCCCCATGCTATCATGTCACCGCATGTCACCATCCACTATTTCTTCCTGCCACACATCATCGTGTCATCCACTTGATGACTACATGTCATTCTCATCTTACTGGGCCTCATTTCCAAATCCACCTCACTAGGTCCCATAATCAACATCCATTCTCCTATTGCCCTATCATTGGGACTAGCTCCATAGTCCCGGTGATAACATATTATCTCATCGATGGGAAGGTCATCAAATTATCGAAGAGACAATCACGAAACTCCCTCGGATTTGCATCTCTCTCTAATTAAGCACATATCAGACTATCGAAGAGAAATTTAAATAGGTCTCATGGATGGCCATTATTCATGCTGATGGAGGCCATTGATGATGTCACCTGTCCACCTCATCACCATGTCACTACTCTATAATCCACAAGAAGGATGTGGATTACCGTTCATCCAATCTCGTTACACCACGTGTTATCTTCATCATCACTATCACCCATGTCCTTATGACTAGGTCCCACACGGAGTGCTACCTTCTCATCACTAGATCAGAGAGACATAGCCAAAGGTCTCACTGACGTTGTCCAGTCTCATCGATAGCACTTCCACTCTCCTTATCGCTCCATCAAGGAGATTTGTCCTAGAATCCTGCTAATAAATCAATGTATCATTGATAAGATGATCATTAGCCCATCAAAGAGACATCTCCCATTCTCTCACCAATCATGCACTATCACTCTGATAAAGCTATCCTTACTCCTTATTGCTCCATCAAAGAGAGTACTTCCAAATTCCTACTGATCGACTTGTGTCTTGTCGATGAAATGATCATCAGGCCGTAAAAGGGACTTCTGCTTCACTCCTGTTGATACACAAGTGTCCCCATAATTTAAAGAAGATATATAACCTTAAAGCACTAGGCAAAGGGGCCGATCACCCTCATAACTTCAACGACATAAGTTGCAACTAATGCAACCGATAACCATTGATACTAGGTCAACATCAAAATAGAAATCTATTCTGAAAGCCATGACTACAAGTATCCTTATGGTCTAACTAATAAACCCTAACACCTGAGAGCATAAATAAAACATTTTTGGGTGCATCCTTCACTTTCTCGACCTGCAGAGCACATCACTAGAATTCTCTCAAAAAACCCACATCGAATCTATAGCTTGTTTCCTCCTCTATTGTATGTGAGACTCTCTACAACTTCATGACAACATTTTCAAGATATGCACTTTAGCATCATCAATTTTCCACACTTCCAGAACTAGATCCACTGCTCTCACATCCATCCTCTGTCATCATGCCAAAAAAATCCTTTTCTTGATTTTCCTTTTTGACATCAATGACAACATAGTGCAACAAGAAATCATCTCATTTCATCTCCAAACACTGCAATAAAAGATAGCTTCATGCACTCACAACACTTCCTTAATATCTCAACTACACATGCACAAATTACAACAACCTCTTTTCCTCTTTTTCTCAATTTTCTTAATATCCTTGACATGCAACAAACTTCCTTAACACATAGTTGGAATCAATGACCACCAGTTAGTTATACTTCCTGTTGACATCAATGAAAACACCTTCATACTCACAACAACCTTTCCAATCCTTGATATGGTTTACAACAACCTCTCCTAACCTAGGTCCATGTTTGGATCTTTAGCTTGCTCTCTACCTTCCTCCTCACTTTGTTACTCATTTCCAAGTTGATAGGATCTTCCCTCTATAAAAATACCATTTTTAAATATTATTCCATCACACCTAATATCATTTGTATCACTCTTAAAAATTAGATTGATTCCTCCAATCTCTCAGCGACGATGGCAACTTTGGCTCAACCTTTACCAATAGCTCTTCTAGGTGGTATTGTCAACTATGGATCTAACAATTATGAGAATGCAACTAAAATTCACCAAAATGGTCAATAACTTAGATCCTTACATAATTTCATAGGGATTTTTACTTCATAGAGTAAACCTCACCTCAATACCACTTGATATAAGTTACAATTTGAGAACCTAATTAAAGGAACATGAAATTGAGCAACATAAAAATAAACAAAAAAAATAGTAGGAACATTTAAAGAAAGGAAAAAAAATAAATTTGATATTGGAATTACATAATTAACTTTATTATACAAGGTATATAATCAAAATAATTATATAAATAAAAAAATTCTCAATTTGAATTTGTAAAGTTGTAGACCTTGTTGATAAAAAAATATTTTATAATGTAAAGGAATATGTTGTTAGACACACATGCCAACTAAGAGTGGGGGGGGGTGAATCAGTTGTTCATTAAAACGTTAAAACCCTCATTAACCTTCTAACCCTTATTATGCATCAACATGAATGTAAACAATGAAATATACACATTCACAACCATACACCATAGAACACCAAATTTACATGGAAAACCATAATTAGGGAAAAAACACTGTGAGGATTAACTCACATATATATGAATAACAACATCAAATACAATAGGCTCACTATTTTAAAGGGATCACTACCTAGAAGAAAAGGATGGATCATTGCCAAGGGACCACTATCTAGAATAAAAGAGAATAGAAGAAGATATTTACAAGGAGGTTCACTATCCTTAGAGAAACAAGAAGATCCACCACAACAACTCTACATCCAAAAAATTTGGCTCATTACCTCCAACAACTTAAGGTACACTAAAAATGTAGAAACCTTCTACTCACTACTTTTACTAGCCTTAAGAATTTAAACTCACATTCAGATCACCACACTTGATCAAATTCATATATCACTTCACATCCACAACATATCCAACAATAAACTTTCTTATATATCCTCGACAACCTCAAACAACCTTTTTAAGGTCAGCCTCAATGAAACGTATGCACCTGAAATGTGCAACCAATAGATAGGTCAACACCAAAAACTTTTACAATGGAAAGAAGTGAAGGTGGACCACACCATGGGTTAACCAGGACCCAAATCTACACTGAAAAACTTCACCACACTTCCATAAACCATGAAGCACATCCACAAGTAACACTAACATGCTAGGTTAGCCAAACCTATATTAACGCCACCAAACAATCAATTCACTCTTCACTAGGTCCAAAAACATCTTGCAAACCATGAAGAAACATCAAAAAAATCCCAAAATGTTCCAACACCATCAAAATATTCAAAAACATATCCACAACCACCTACAATCAAGAATACTATCATCATGTGCAACCAATAACATTGACACAGACATACAAATCACTAACCATCCTTGCATAAAAAATCAAAACTCCAAGGGAAGGTAGGTACAAACAATATCAACACATTCCAAAATTTTCAAGAAAAGAAACCTCAATGTAGAGAAATGTGAAGCACGTTTCTCCTAATCAACCTTCTTCACAGGAAACACATTGTCAGACATATTTTTCATTGTCACACAATCCAGAACTTGAAACTCTAGATATGACACCTCTAAATACCTCTGATCATCTCATCCAAACACAAGAACATATTTAACCATGAAGAAATGTGGAGCACAATGTAAAACAAAACTTTGTTACCTTGTACACTCTTTATACAATTTTCTCAAAAAGAACTTGGAAACCAAGAGAACTAGCTACATCAACAAAACCTTCTCAACACCACAAAAGAGATTGAAAAACTCTCCACATCTACAAAACCAAAAATCTCCCCATATACATTACTTGCTAAACACCACACTAGAGGTGGACATAGGTTAAAATTAATGACAACACTAATGAAAACATAGTACAACAATCTCCTTGTTGACAGCAATAACAACACTACAACAATATCCAATAATCTCCCACTTTGTCATTGATGGAAACACCAGCTTTGACAAACCATCAACATCAAAAGAAATCTTGAAATGATAATACCAGTTCACAAGGGCAACCCTGCATCAAGCAACACTCTCCCTTGGACATTTCTTACATTTCAGACTTCTTTATTTTCTCCCTTTTTTTTAGTCTTCTCTCCCCCTTTGACATCAATTCTTTCTTTGTGTTTTTCATACTTCACTCTCCATGTTTTTAGACTCCACTCTCTCCCCCTTTGAAATCAATGGAAATGGGAAAAACCTACAAACTACTCTCTCTCTACTACTCTCTCCACTACTCTCTCTCTCTTAGGATCACAAGATATTCTCCCTCTGAATGCACCAATCAAAGACATCACTACCTACTCCCCCTGAGAGGCAACCTTCATTAGTCTAGGACAATGAATAAATATTTAATTTTTCACCTAGATAGATGTACCAACTTATGCATCTAGTTGAAAGGAGGGGAAATAACCCCTAGCTTCTACCTAAGATACTCAAATGTATCTTTTAGAAGAGCCTTTATAAATATTTCTGCTATTTGATCCTTTGTAGGCACATACTCTAACTTCACTTCATTCTCAACAAATTTCTCCCTTAGAAAGTGATACCAAATAGAAATATGATTTTTCCTTGAATGCATTACCATATTTTTTGAAATATTGATAGCACTTATATTATCACATAAGATAGGAATAGGTTCATCATATGAAATTCTGATATCCTTCAATGTCTACTTCATCCATAACACCTGTGTGCAACAAGATGTTGCTGCAATATATTCTTCCTCTATAGTAGATAATGACATTGAATCCTACTTCTTACTCAACCAAGAAACCAATATGATTCCAAGAAAGAAAGTACCTCCACTTGTAATTCTTTTGTCATTTGTACAACCTACCCAATTTATATTTGTATAAGCACTCAAAGAGAAATTAGTATCCTTGGTATACCATAAACCAAAATTTGAAGTGACTTTCAAATATCCAAATATCCTTTTTACTTTTTCCACATGTGATTCTATAGGATATTCTTTAAATCTTTCCATAAGACACACTGCATGCATTATATCTAGTCTAGTAGTAGTTAGATATAGCAATCCACCAATCATTGATCTATACTTGCTCTGATCTATCTTAGGAGATTCATCATTTTTTCTCAACTTACAACTAGTAACCATGGGAGTCCATACTGGTTTGGAGTCCTCCATTTCAAACTTATTTAAAATTTCCTTGACTTACTTTTATTTTGAGATGCATATTCCTTTATCATATTGACTAATTTGTAGCCCAAGGAAGAAATTCATCTCCCCAAACATTGAAATTTCAATTTCATTTTGTATCTCCTCTGCAAACCTCTTACAAATTGCTTCATTTCATCCAAAGATTATGTCATCAACATATACAACCATAATTAGTATTTGATCTCTCTCAACCTTGAAGTAAAGATTGCTATATGTGGTACCCTTTTTGAATCCATGCTACAATAAGTACTTATTCAATCTTGCATACCAAGCATTAGGAGCCTGTTCAAGTCCATATAAATGTTTCTTCAATTTGTAGACCATATCAAAATATTTCGATAACTGAAAACCTTTCAATT
The DNA here is from genome assembly GCA_007258455.2 of Sequoia sempervirens. Taxonomy (NCBI): domain Eukaryota; kingdom Viridiplantae; phylum Streptophyta; class Pinopsida; order Cupressales; family Cupressaceae; genus Sequoia; species Sequoia sempervirens. Next base: position 111,868,896 of record VDFB02000003.1, on the reverse strand, counting down.
GTTCAATGTACACCTCTTATTCTAACTCACCATTAAAAAATGTAGACTTGACATCCATCTAATACACCTTGAAGTCTTAATGTGTTGCAAAAGACAAAAACATCCTAATGGCTTCCATTCTTGCCACCGGAGCAAAAGTCTCTTCAAAATCTATTCCTTCCACTTGTGAGTAGCCTTTACACACAAGGATAGCCTTATTTTTGATAACTTCTCCATTCTCATTTAGTTTGTTCCTAAAAACCCATCTAGTTCCTATCACATTCTTGTTTGCTAGTCTCGGGACCAGTTTCCATGTTTGATTTTTCTCAATCTACCTCAATTCTTCTTTCATAGCTTTGATCCAATTTTCATAGCTTTGATCCAATTTTCTTCCTCTTCTTCTCTACATGGGGGTTCATCAGATTCATATCCTTCTATCAACACTGATTTCTGATGTGATTCTTCATCCACATTGACACTTGCACTTTCAACTATCTTCTTTAACCTTTTTTTGTAGCATCTGTATGCCTTGCTCTTTGTAGAATATCCAAGGAAGATACCTTCATCTAATCTTGCATCAAACTTTCCTAACTTATCTTCATCTCTCCTGATATAACATTTTCTTCCAAACACTCTAAAATATTTCATAGGAGGTTTTCCATGCCATAGTTCATAGGGAGTCTTTGAATTTTTCAATCTTGCTTATCCTCTTTTAAGAATGTATATTGTAGTATGAATAAATTCTTTACTATAGACTTCTAGTAGTTTTTCTTCCTTCATCATTGTTCTTGTTACTTCTTGTACTATCCTATTCTTCCTTTCCACAACTCCATTTTGTTGATGATTCCTAGGACCTGATAAAATTCTCTTTATCCTATGATCTTCACAAAAGCTAATAAAATCATTGGAGGTGAACTCACCATATCTTTCAAACCTCAATCATTTGATTTTAAAATCTATTTCATTCTCAATCATATATTTAAACACTTTAAACTTATCTAGAGCATCTAATTTTTATTTGAGAAGGGTTTCCCAAGTCATTCTAGAGTAATCATCTATCAACAACATACAATACTTGTCACCTTTAGAAATTCTTGTTCTATTAGGTCTACATAGGTCTATATGTACCAACTTCAGAGGTCTTGTAGTAGAATATTCCTTATTTCTAAACCTCTTCTTTGTTTACTTTCCAAACTAACACTCTTTGCAAAGTGCATTGATAGGGTTTGTAATCTTTGGAAAATCTCTCACAACTTGAGTAGAATTGATCTTCACTAAAGTATCAAAATTGATGTGACCCATTCTTCTATACCATAGATAACTTTCATTGATTTGAGACATAAAGCACTTAACACCACCATCTTTGATCTGATAAAAATTTCCTTATGTCCTTGTTCTTGTTGCAACCAATGTTCCAGAGCTTCCTTTTCTGATTTCACAACCATCATCCTAAAATTCCAAAATGTATTCTCTACTACATATTTTTCCTACACTAAGAAGATTATGTTAGAGACCCTTGACATAAATAACATCATCTGTCTTATGCTTTCCATCAAAAATAATTGAAAGTTTTCCATAGATCTTAGCAGATGTGTCATCACCAAACTTAACAAGACCACCATCATACTTTTCAAGCTTAACAAACTTACTCTTATCACCTGTCATATAATTTGAGCATCCACTATCAATTATCTAGTAGTTTCTCTCCTCTCTTGCATGAAAAGTAGTCCACATAGTTCCTTTAATATTGTGACATGTTTCCAAAGAAATTTCCTTCACACATCTTTCATGATTAGTATAATTATTTCCAACATTTAGAGCCATGAACAATAATTCATCACTTCCATCAAATCCAGATAGTCTGATTCCTCATCATCGGATACACCAACATCTTCTTTTAACATAATAACTCTTCTTGACAAATTTACCTTTATGATATTTATGTTTTCCATTTACAAATTTGATTGGAAACTTAGAAGCATAATGACATATCATTCTGCAATTGAAACACTTAAAGGGTAGCCTACCTCTATATTTTGTAGTGCCCTTTTTAAATCTTCTTACAAAATTTTCTTCTAGTTCATCAAGATCATCCAAATCAATGTAGTAACCCCGTTGTTCTACTCAAAAGAATTACCAATGTTTTAACCACAAGTGAATAATTCACGATGCCATCACTTAGCAATACAATTTTTTCTTGTAATTCAAAGACTAAATGCACATCTGAAATAACACATTCAAAACTTTTCATTTTCATTTATAATTAAATATTTTTTTCTTCATCAAAAGGCTATTGCCTATATATATTTATATTGATATAATAGAGAATTTACATTATCATTTGTCATCAGACTATAGTCCACCCCTATTTAAAATATTTTCTAATATAGACCATATTATAGGATTCATTTAATTACATATATTGCAAATACTTTTGTATCCACAAAAAATTATAACCTTCCCTAATACAGACCCATATTATCAACTTCATTTAATCACATATACTGCAAATACTTTTGTATCCACTGAACTTATAAATATTTGATTAGAAGACTACTTGAATTAGCATTTTCCATCATCACATTCCATCTTCGAGCAAAAAATCCTAAGCTAGCACATTCCTTCTTCAAGCAAGATACACCTTTAGTTGACTTTGTCCATCTTTGAGCAAAAAACCTCCAGTTATCGTTTGCATAATAACCAAAAATTTGTTCACCATTGAACAAACTATTCCTCCATCATTACAGGGTTTTCATTTTCTCCCTTCTCTTTAGCCATAATATCTTCTACAGGATGAATTTTAGGGCTAACATTAAGGTTAAACCCTCAGTCTCTAGGAAAATCTACCTGCTGCAATTGTTCTTCCACAACCATTTGAGCATTCTGGGTGTTGAATAGAAGATGGGTACTATTCTCAACTTGTAGCTTAGGAATTTGGGGAAATAGAGGTGGATCATGAAAATGACCCAAGAGCACCATGATAGCTTGCACAGTGACTTTTACTTTTTCTGTTAAGTCATCATCAAAATCAACTGCATACCTTCTAAGTGCATTCAACATGAGACTGGAGTTTAACTAAGAAAGTGATTTGTTAATTTCTATGAAAAACTTTGGAAATGTTGTACGAAGCAATAAAAAATGCCTAGGAAACAAGCCTCCAACATAACCCTGTCGTTTCCAAAGATCATACCTTTTAAAGGCTTTGGAGAGAGCACCGTTTGGAAAAAGTTCTCATTCACAACTTTATTAGTTATCAATTCCACAAGCCTTACATCCTAAAGAAAGTCCAATAAATTGGATATGAACACATAAAGAAATTGAGATGGATAGATTACCCTCTCTGCCTTTGGCTCCAAGATTTATTCACCAATAACCCTCTTAATATGCTTGATAATTGTTGTGCAGTTCCCTTTGAAAACTAGTTGAAGCTCAGCATTACCTATTTCCTCTGAGATCGGTAGCTCCCAATTGTTGACAAGAATGTAGACCCTATATTTTCATGGATAGAACTTCATTTTCCTCCTACACTTCGCACATAATATTTTTGGAACTCTAATATCACCACTACTGGAAGTATTATGTGAATTCATAAAATCTATTCTCCAAGCCCTTTGCATAGATAAGTTCATTGGTGTAAAATCGAGCAATATTTCCTCCAATTTATTTCCCATATTCAGATTGAAGATGGATTTTAGAAAGTATCTTATCAAAGCCTGTACAACATGTACTTTTATATCAAGGGAATTATTACATGGCACTCTTTGGATAGCTACTAACTAGATTAAAACCATAGTCAGTAATGCATAACCTCTACATAAACATTCTCTAAATTTAGACATGCCTCCTTTATAATTCCAAGACATTTCATAGAAGATGGTACAAAGTATGATAAAATCACACTCCCAGTTTGCACATTTTAAAACAATGTGAGGATCCATATATTTTGACACCTGTAGCCTGCACATAACACACAATGTTAGCTGAAAAGAGGTCAAATCTTACATCATGAGAATTTTCTCATAGTTTTTAACTACCATTAGGAGTACTTCAAAAGCATATTTTGTACACCTTTATTTGTTCCCTAGAAGAAGCATTTTGAACCTTAGCTCCAATCGAGTCACCTGAAACACATCTTCATGCTGGAGAATTCACATGAGATTACCATTAATGGTACTAGTACCTCGACATATAGTCTATCTCCCACATATTAACAAGATATGATGTGAGCTGATTCCCACTATACATAGCTGATGTCATGTATACTATCCCAATCCTTAACACATGTGATTTGGATTTATGCAAGATTATCTTAATCTACCTTTATTGTTTGTCATGTGTTAATGTATCTACACAACTATTCTACTTGAAACATCACATTTGTCTATAATTTTTCCACTTGGCAATTGCTTCTCAAGTAGGAATGAGTTGATTCGCTTGACAAAATATCTACACTATTTGACATGTGTTAATGTATCTACACATTTGTTCTCCCTGAAACAACACATATGTCTATACTTTTTCCACTTGGAAATTTCTTCTCAAATAAGTAGCATCACTTTGCCTTACATGTCAAGAATTATTTGATTCACTTACCAAATGGCACTTCATTCTGAAGAGAAGAGCCTTTTCCAACTGTTTTCCTTACACGTCAGAAATGAGTTGATTTGCTTACCAAAAGGCACTTTTCTCTCAAAGAGTAGAGCTTTTGACATGTGTAATACCCCTCATACTTGGAGTCTTGAAACCTTCCCCTATTTCCTCTTTTCTTGTCACCCAATACACCAACTAGGCACTTGCAAATCACAAAACCATGTAATTATTTATTCACACACATAAAATTCCAAATTACATATTGTAATATGAATTTCATTCCCATTGTATAGTCCTCTTTTCTTTCAACATGAGATTAGGGTGCTTTGACTCATAAACTATTCTTGACAACATATACCACTGATATTTGTCAAAAGTTACAAGTGTTCAGAATAATGGAATAACTTGAAAATGAGTAACTCACCATTGTGATTCCCCTACAAGTCTCCTTCATGTATTATGATATTACACAAATTTTTATTTGTGTTTTTGTAGTCTATTACATGTGTTATTATTCCTTCCCCTTGTTCTGATCCAAGGTTTTCCAAATAATCTACCAGTCTGTTACCTTCTCTCTATATATGAAAAATATGATACATGCTAATTTTATCCAATAAATCCCATACTTACTTTAGAATATATTGAAGATGCGAATTGAGAATTTTCCATTCTTTACAAGCATTTGATATTATTAGAGAGTCTTCTTCAATCTATAAATTAGAAATTTTTAACATACTTGCCATTTTTAATCCATACAAAAGTGCATTGGCTTCAACTACATTATTCGTGACATTTGAAGGTTTGATTGATTTTTCCATTAAAAATTTTCCCTTATGATCTCTAATGACCACCCTTGCACCAGTTGTACCTAGGTTACCCCTATTAGATCCATCAAAATTTAGCTTATACAAACCTTGAGGTGGAGGTTTCCAAATTAACTTTTCCCAATCTACCTTGGTCTGAGCTAGTTGGAGTTAGCTTCCTTTGAATGGCAGAGAAATATGAGGCCACTTACAGAGTAATGTTGAGTCCCAATCTGTAAATATAGAATCTACTCTTTTTGTCTTATACACATAACTATTGACCACCTCAGATATAAAATTTTCTCACCCAACCAACAAGTTATCAAAAACACATTTCTCTTTCTTGAATATACATTTATTTCTAGCCCACCATATTTCCCACACAACCATTGTTGGAATAATTCTCTAGATGCAAGCACAAAAATATTTGTTAAATAAACATGGAAAACTTGAGAAAATATCCCAAAATTTGTTTGATAAAGGTGTACACTAGTTCATTTTGCTCAGAACAAAAGACCAGCATGCTTGGGTAACCTCACAATTCACAAAGAGATGATTTATATCTTCATAATGTTTCTCACACAATACACATTGAAATGGATCTGTAATTCCTAATTTGGATACTTTATCACTCATCAAAATATTGTTCTTAATTGAAAGCCATGCAAAACAACTTGCTTTAGGCAAAACCATAGAATTCCAAAAAAATGTGTAAGCCCTTTGGTATCCAATCTACATATCATTTTGTGAAATTGCTTTATAACCATCTCTGACTAAATATTGACCTGTTTTAGAAAATTCCCACATTAACTTATCATTTTCATTTGATAGGTACACTAATATTTTATCCAATATTTTCTTTAACAACCCTTTATGTGCATGTGAAATATTGCAACTTGAAAAATCCTTCCAAATTACCCTGTGAGTTGATATATCAACTTGGTCAATATAATATTTAACCTTATCACCCCACTAAGAAGCTAATATATTTTCAGTATATTGAAAGTCATGAATATAACTGATTAGTGGGAAACCATTCCAGGAATCTTTCTAGAATAAGGATTCCTCACCATTATTAACCTCGCAAGTTAGATGTGACACTATATATTTCCTGCATGAAATTAGAAAATTCCACATTTGTGAGCCTCAAGGAGGATTTAACACAATGAGAATTCTAGAAGGGTTAAGATTATCTAAATATTTTTCTTACATGACCTTGCACCATTTCTTATTTGGCTATTTTTACATATGCCAAACTAACTTAGCACCCAATGAGAGATTCCTTGTTGCAATATTGTGTAGACCTGCTCCTCCTTTTAGCTTATCCATACAAGTCTTTCTAAAGATATTAAAGGAAACTTCTTTGTATTGTCTATATTTCCAGACCATTAGAAATTTCAAATCATTTTTTCAATTTGTGCCACAATTGATTTGGGGGATTTTAGGACAGACATAAAATAATTAAGAATTGAGGATAAGATTGATTTTGCCATCAAAATTCTACCTGACAAAGACAACCATCTTCCTTTCCAAGAACTGATTTTTGCTTGAATATTCTGAATTATTTTATGCCAATAAGAAATTTTATTTTTCCTAATAAAAAAAGGAATTCCCAAATACTTATTGGGAAAATATGCTTCTTGAAAACCAAGAATCTTTATAATATGTCTTGAAACTGATTCCTTTGTGTTGAAAAGATAAATCTTAGATTTACTTTCATTTATTTTTTTCCCAAAAGTTTGAGTGTACATATCTAACACAACTTTGATTTGCTTTGCTTCCCCTAATGCCACTTTTCCAAAAAGAAATGTATCATCAACAAATAAAGCGTGCATGATAGCAATATTTGTACTTGGAATGATTATACCCTACAACAAACCTTGTTCATGACATTTGGAAACAACTCTACTCAATGATTCTACAATAATGATGAATATAAAAGATGAAAGAGGATCTCCTTGTCGGACATCTTGTGTGGAACTAAAAAATTCCACTGGCGAACCATTTATAATCACAGAAAACTTTGCAGTAGATAGACAAGAAAGCACCCATTTGCGCCATTTATGAATAAAACCAAATTTTCTCAAAACTTGAATGAGAAACTGCCAATCAACCCTATCATATGCTTTCAAAATATCAAGTTTAACAACCATTTCCAAAAACTTATTTGTTGCAATAGAATGAAGTGCTTCATATGCTACTAAAGTGCCTTCAACCGTCTCTCTTCCTAACACAAATCCACCTTGCTCTTTAGAAATGAGACTGGAGATAAAAGGATGAAATCTTAAGTAAATAGCCCTAGTGAAAACTTTGTAAATTGTATTACAAAGAGATATAGGCCTGAAATCAAAGAATATTTTTGGAGAATCTATTTTTTGAAAAATTGCAATATGTGTGACATTAAATTGCTTAAGCATTCCCCTAGACATTCTTGATTCGTCCATTGCTCTTAAAAGATCAATTGAAATGAAATCCCAACATTTTTGAAAAAATAATGTAGTAAAGCCATCTGGCCTTGGTGCTTTATATGTTGATAAAGAAAAGACAACAACCTTTACTTCCTTTAAGGTGAAAGGAGATAAGAGTTTATCATTATCTTCTTGCTGAATCAATTTGGGAATCGATTCCAAAAGTTCTTCCCTATCTCTTTCAGAGTGTGAAGAAGAAGCTTGATTAGCTAAAAGCAATTGAGAAAAAAATTTAATCCCTTCTTTTTGGAAAGTAACACTCTTGTTTCATTATCATGTATGGAAAAAACTAAATTCTTAACATGCTTAATTTGAGCTAAGATATGATTTTTTTGTGTTTCTATCACCATCCTTAAGCCAAAGCTCCCTAGATTTTTTACACCAATAAAATTCTTCCCTCAATAATAATTCACACCATTCTCCTTGCAATTTTTTCTATTTTTTGAAAACTTCATTATCCATACCTTGAGAAATTATTTTTTCATTTACTTCTGATAGCTGCTTGTAAACCAAATCCTTTTGCACAAAATGTTCTTGAACATTGAGAGATTCCAGTATTTAATTTGCAGCTTCATATATTCTAACTTCTTACAGAACTAAAACATTCTTGAACCTTTAACAAAGGGTGTTGATAACCACCATTGCTTCAGGAGATGAAGAAATTTTGGATGATGAAACCACATAGATTCAAATTTAAATGAGGACTCACACTTTGATTGTAAAGAATTTTGAGCAAGATTCATAGAAATGGAAAAGTGATTTGATGCATTGAATGTTAGAATCTTAGAAGACAAGAAAAAATCAACAACCAACCAATTTGGAGAAATAAGAAACCTATCTAATCTTTTTTCTATCTAGAGAAAATATTTCCATTTGTTTTTCCATGTAAACTTCCTATTTTCTGGCATTATATCTACTGATGCATTATCTTTTATGAAAATTTGAGTCTTTCATTACTATTGATGGTTTTCATATACCACCTTATTTTTCAGCTAGGGAAACAATTGCATTAAAATCACCTACAATTATAACTTTTTCCTTACCCACGTGGTCCATGATTTACTTTAATTTATCCCAAAGAAGTTTCTTAGCAACGGTACTTGTTGGACCATAAACATTAATTAACCAGAAATAAAGGTCACAATGTTTAATTTGCATAAGCTGCCAATTGCTTTCATTTGTCCCATTGTCAATGAAGATGGTTTTAGCATTCCATAAAGTTAAAATTTCTCCTAAAGCGCCTTACACTGGGAAATGAATGAGTTGCCATTTAGACCATTTTTTACACATACTATCAAAAGTTTCAATAGACGTTTTTGTTTCTTGAAGAATAACCACATCTTCTCCACAAGCATCCAATTGATGCTTGATTTGAGCTCTCTTATCAAAGGCATTAATGCCTTTGATATTCCAAGAAATTATGTGCATTACACCTTGGGAGAGCAACATGCTCTTCTTGGTCTTTTTTGTTTTTGAAACTCAGCTAATGTAACATTCAAAGTAGACTATGTACCAACCTCAATTTCCTCCTGTAATTTAGTAGCCAATGATTTTCGACCCCCTTTTACTGGAGTCTTTTTTTTAGCAGTAGGTGACAAAGGAGTCTGCAATATGGATAAATTTTGTGGAATTTCAAAAATTCCTTCCTCTCTTTTATTAGCAGTAGGTGATAGAGGAGTCTGTAATATGGATAAAGTTTGTGGAATTTCAAAAATTCCTTCCTCTCCCAACACTTCTAAGGAAATTTCATCAATCATTTGATCTGCAACTAGTGATAAGGATTTATCAACAAAACTTTCCATCTCCCCATTAGAATCTGAATGGTCAATACCATTATCACTTAAAACCTCACAGAGAGCCCCTATCCTCAAAATGTGACTATCCATTTGAGGTTGAATGGCCATATCATTATTCTCACAAGCAACCACACAACCCCCAAACATAATGAGCCTAGCTATATGATGAATTTATTGCATTGCAACATAGTGCAAGTCAAGTGAATAGAGATATAATGAACTATGAAAATCACTAAGACCAAATTGATATGTTCTCATCCATTCTTTTGAGAATGTAACATTAAATACATGATTTTTCATAAGGGGAAAATTAGAGAAAAAAATAGAAGCATCAAATCCTTTGCTAGAAGTTGACTTAACAAGATTACCATAATTTCTTAATCCAAGTTCCATATGCTTTGAACAATCCAATTTGTGCACTTTCAATTCTAAATTACCCATTGTACTCAAAGACCCTCTAGCTAAATTTGTAGACTGATAATCTTTTAGTGTCAAGACTGAACCTTGAACCATACCATAATCATTATAAGAAGTACTCTTAACAACCAAGGAAACAAAATTTGAAATTTGTATTGGTGTAGAATATTTAGGAGCCAAATCCAAGTCAGTACATGATACTTCTTTTGAATACCCATCATTAACCCCTTTGCAAGAAACAAGTGGATGCACTGGGAAATGACAATGAGAACAAATTTCCTTTGGGTGTTCAATAACAATTAGCTACTTCCAAACCTCGTTCTTTGAATTTATTAACAACTGTGAAGGGAGGGTTTTAGAAACATTTAGAAGAACACAAACCCTTACTAGATGCGAAGGAATAGAAAATAAATCTAGGTCTTGACTGAGAAAAATTCCTAAATGATTTCCCAAAATTTCAATAAGATTTGTTTCTCTACATTCCAAAGGGAGGCCTTGCAACTAAACCCACAAGGGAATAAACTTTACTATATTAATGGAAGGGTTGAAATTTGGAGACCAAAAAAGAGTATAAAGACCATGTCCCTCACAAAACCAAGATTTGGTAGAGTGAACAAAATCACTAGCTTCCTTAGATTTAAAAAGAACTACAAAAAACCCTTCTTCCTTATCAAGATAAAACACTTGAGTAGACCCCTCCCATTCATCAAAAATTCATTGTAAAATATCTATTTCAAAAGAGAAGTTCCAAAACTTACCAATAAGAGCAAGGGTTTGTAGATCTTGAGTTTGAGGTTGCAAAAATGCCTCTGGAAATGTAACAAAATACTTAGACCCTGTATGTTGAGCATGACCTTTGATCATAGGCTCTTTACAAACCCACTTTTTCTCCTCCTTGCTTATCACATTTTGCTTGAAGGAAAAATTGTTAGGACAATGTCTAGGGACAAAAGATGGTGTTTGATTGAGCTTACTCCTTTGAGCATTCTTCGTCTACAAATTGAGAATCTGATAACAATCTTTATGCTTCCTAGCTATATTATTCGAAAATGATGTAGGAGTGCCAACCTCAGGAGTAACATAGCTAAATTGAAACATAGAGCCCTCCCATTCTTCATTGTGGAGATGAAAAATCTATAGATTTGGATTGAAGGAAACTCTAGGTTTGATTGGGACATTGTTTGGAAAAGTTGCAAAAATATGTCGATTAGAAACCACCTCAACCCAAGAACGAGAAGAGCTTAAAGAATCCTCGCTGACATCACATTCCAAGGCACAACTATCGAAAGGAAGTTGTGGTGCCCTATTCAATGATTTCTTGGATCGATAGAAAGGTCGGAGATTCATATGAATAGGAATCCAACACCCATTATGAGAAACACTACTAGGAAAATGCTTAGAACCCTTAATCAGACTAGAAAATTATTATTTTGCTGAATAAAATCAATTTACTGAAGAAGAACGACTTGATCTATTGAAATTTGTACCATTGGAATGAAAAATATCTCTCCTTTGACCCCAATTTGCACCATGAAAACTTGTGGAAATCACATAATGGTCATAAAATTTTGAAAAAGAACCGTTAGTGGCAAAAGCAGAACTTTGATTCTTGCAGTCCCCCATTCTAAGAAAATCCAAGCTATGTATTAGAACTTCGATTCTTGCGGTCCCCCATTCTTAGAAAATCCAAGATATGTATTTCACCTTTTTTATAATTAAATATTGTAATCTTTCTAAAATAATGACATATATAAAATCTCAAGATAACATCTCTTTCATTACAAATTCCATAGAAATTGATATAAGAAAACATACATAGCTCCTCTGAGCTTCATTAACACTAGTAACAAATGGTCCAAGAAATCCTCTACAAGTCTCAGCCACCATCTGACAAGGAGAAGCATCACTTGAGCACTTTTTGGCCAACCATAGACTCAAATGTTGTCTCCCCACACATTTTCCACATATGGAAAGATGGCCCTACCCTTCAATGAAGAGATTGGTTGGTAAAATCCCATAACAAATAGCATTCTTGAGTGTAGTTTTGTGCCCTACAATCTAGAACCTAATAACATGGTAGCTACACCTATGAGTGAAAATCTTGAACTAGAATGTCTATACTGGACACAGTGAACTAATAGTGTAAATAGTGACTACTTACACTACTTTGGACAAAGTTTCATGTAAAATTCATCTATTCACCCACTATCCTTGCTCGATTTGGTTAATGACCATTCATGTACTATGTATAGGAAATTCCCTTTGTTGGCTAATTGTTAACCTTAGGAACAACATATCTCTTTTATAATAAACTTATATGCATAGGAAATTCCCTCGGTTGGGTAATCATTAACCCCAGGAACAACCTATGACTATATCATTCCTACTAAGTAATTCAAGTAACTCCTACTTATCGAGTAACCAAATAACACAACTTCACATCAGTGAAAGACTCTAGTACCAAAGGTATGATCCCAACTATAAAGTCCCGAATTAATGGTTTATCTCAACATCAAATGACTCCATTCAAAAGTACCAATGAAGAACCTCAAATTAAAAGTACAACCTTCAACAAGAAATGACTTCACTCAAAGTATAATCTTATCAATAAATGAACTCAATCCAAAAGAATAGTCTCGACAATAAAAGAATCTATTCAAGAGTGTAATCCCATCAATAAAAGACTATTCAAAAAGATAGTTTTCATCAATAAAATGACTTCACGTCAAGAGTGTAAAACAACCAATCAAGTAACAATCCCACTCAATAAGGAATACCCACCTATGGCTCCCATCAATAGCAATTCGCAAATTCAAGTGATCAAATTAACCCAATAGGTAATCCCATCCTTAGTTTACCATAACCCCAAGATAAAATAATCAAATCAATGATCAAACCAATCATGTAGGTTTTTCTCAACCTAGGGTTCCAATCTAATCAAGTAAAACAACAATTAAGTGGTCATTCAAGTATAGACTAACAATATGGTTTGCATGTCATCTCTTTCTATCCATGTCGACAATTCTTCATACCAACATTGTTGTCCTATTTTCTAACCTCATTAACCTCTAGGGTTTTCCTTAGAATAATATGTTATCAAATACTAGTAACCTCCTACATGCACTTATGATACGTATATCAAGCAAGTTCTATACTTTCTCACTTCTGGCTAAGCATTGCCTATATGAGATCTATTTTTGATATAGTATTTAAAAATATCATAGATACTTATTCTGTAATATGGTATACACAGTAATATCAAAAAAGTAAATACATTTCCTAACTAGATTCTTCATGAATCCATCACATACAACCAAATAATACATTAATCATTTGATGATAAACAAAACATATTTTTCCAAGCAAGCTATCAATGACACTCAATCTTTTCAAAAGCACATAAAGCCTAGAAGTGTAGAAACCACATGCTTGTTTAACACTTAATTCCAATTTGAACACATTGGTTCCTAAGCTTAGTCCTTCCAAGAATAGTTTACTAACTCTTCTTAAATTCCCTAATTCCACTCTAAGAATTTTTTCTTAAAAAATCTCTTAACTCTCCTCTCAAATAGCTCTCAACTCAAACAAGAATAACTTAGATTAAAAGTAGTAGAATGCAAGTGAATAATGTGTCCAAATGAAGTAATCTTTACCCTTATTTATATAGAAATATGAGACTTAACTGCCTAAAATCAAGCTATGTTCAATGACACTACTCAGCTATAAGGTTTGACTCAACAATTAACTCCAATTGGTGGCAACATTTAAAAACAATACTTATCAAAATGAAGCAGTAGATTGACTGAATCAAAGATAATAAGAATGCATTCCAGAAATGCAAGGTAAAAGATCAATAGATCGACTCCAAATGTGCCAGATTTTACATGACTTATTCTACATTTTACTTGGTCTTCCATCGCTGGACAAAGATTACAGTTTATACTTCTATTTGCAATACAGTTTTTATATTTTGGTGCCACCTATAACTTCTATCATGCATTTTGGTGTTTGTTGTTCAATGACCAAGTCAGTGTTTAAATGCATTCTAAATATCTTTCAAAAACTCTTGATTGAGTCTTAATCCTTCCCAAGCATCTTTTGCTATTTATTATGTTCTCTTGCAAGCTTAAAGATTCATATTTAATGACTATAGTGCTATCTTTGACTAAGTAAGAATGTCGCCTTATATTAATGCTATATGATAATATTGATTTCCAGGTTAAAAATAATATACTATAATTTCAACTATGTGTTGTTCTCATTCTTTGGCTTATGCACTAAATAATGTGCTCCTCATAATACATACATTCATTTTAATATACAGATCTATGATAATACTTGAATAGTATAGTGCACTTTGATATTCTAAATTGTGCTTAGATAATATAAGGGTCACTATATATCATATATATATATCAACTTCATTATAAATATTGATATTTACACACATATATATTTATATTCTTAGGGTTCACTAATGGTCATTTGACATCAATATACTCATAAAAATAATGGTTATACATTTAAACATAGATATATTTACCTGCGAATGATCACATATATTAATTGTTGATAATATATATATATATATATAAGTAATTATATATATGAATATACTTATATATGTATACTAATATATAAGTATACTTGTTTACATGAATGTATTAATATACTCATATATTAATATAAGTATATTTTAATATACATATATCATTATTTAATATCCAAACTCACACACATAACTAAAATCTCATCGATTGTCATATATACATAAATGTATATACTTAATTGACTAGCATAAAATTAAGAACACGCAAAAGAAGAACATTCACTCAATATAAAGACTCAATCACATAACCCAAAACATGAGCATTCATAGAATGAGATCATAACCCATTCTAAATCATGCACTAACAAGACTAAAGGTTACCTACCAATTCTCAACCCGACTCGAATCAACTTGATGTACAAGAAGTGTGTGTGTGTGTGTGAAAGCTTAGTTAGGCTTCATTTAGGGTTACCCAACCAATCATTTATCCTAAGTGATACTTCCCCTCCCTTCCAGAGGCTTGATCCCTATATCTGCATTCAGCTTAGTACAACACCAAACTAGGTAGACATTCATAGTAAATCCATTAATTTCAAAACATATTCATTCATTTCAAGCAACAAATTTTTATTGCATATTCACATATTTCATTCACCTAACAAACATATTAAAGTCATAATTTTACATTTATCAACATTTTCAATCATAATGGTAAAAGTAACTCGGTAACTATGAAACAGGATGTAACAATCAGGTTCATCCTCTTTTTTGCTGACTTTAAAAGATGTTTCTTTCTTTGGAAAATCTTTGTCAAATTATCTCAATTCAAAAGTAGTTAAAAATAAACATTTGATCTCTAGAATATTGATCTAAATTCTGAACTTCCTCAATAAAAAAAAACTTTAGTACTATAAGCTTTAGGAAGAGTTCTCAATATCTTTTTCACAACTTCACTTTCCTCTACTTTTCCACCAAGACCATTGATAGCATTGATAATTTCATCCACCTAGAGCATGTAGCCTACAATATCTCCTGACATCCTTAAGATTTAATTTAATTTTTTTTGAATTAAGCATCTTTGCTTGCTTGACCTTATCATCTCCTTCATAAATGCTCTCCAAATTTTTCCAAATCTCTTTGGTAGTTTTGAGGCTTATCACCTTCACAAGTTCTAAATTAAAAATCCCACTCAAGATAGAATTCCTTTCTTTTCCATTATTATCATAATCCTTGATCTTATCATCACTTTCCAAAGGAGTAGTAGGCATAGTGTACCAAGTTTCAATTGACTTCCAAAAACCAAATCCTAATGATACAAGAAAGGCTTCCATCCCGGATTTCCAGAAATCATAGTTTGTTCCATAAAACATAGGGACCTTGACACCATTCTTGTGCACCATATGGATCTGCCTCAAGTGGTTAAGATTCTTCCAATTATGATACCAATTGTTAGACACACATGACAACTGAGAGGGGGGTGAATCATTTATACATTAAAACATTAAAAACTTCATTAACCTTCTAACCCTTATTATGCATCAACATGAATGTAAACAATGAAATGTAAACACATTCACAAACATACACCATAGAACACCAAATTTATGTGGAAAAACCTAATCAAGAAAAACCATGGTGAGGATTAACTCACATATTTATGAATAACAACACTGAATGTAATAGGCTCACTACTAGAAGGGCTCACTTCCTAGAAGAAAAGAATGGCTCACTGCCCAAAAGACTCACTATTTGGAATGTAAGAGAATAAAAGAAGAATATTACAAGGATGTTCAATACCTCATAGCAACATGAAGATCCAACACAAAAAATCTACACCATCCACAACCTTCGGTTCACTTCCTCCAACAACTTCAGGTACACTAAAAATGTAGACACATTCTGCTCACCACTTTTGGTAGCCTTAAGCATTTAAGCTCACACTCAGATCACCACACTTGATCAAATTCACATCTCACTTCACATGTACAAAATTTTATAGGAGTGAATTTTCACCCCTTACACAAATTCCCCTTTCGCACACCCTCACCTCAAAACATAAAAAATGGTAGATTCTCCTTCATTATCCTTCAAATTCATCCCTTCTCATCCCATTTCATTCTCTAAGCAACAAATTCATATTCTCTTAGCATTTCTTTCTCTTCACTTCACTCTCAAGCAACATTTTATCACTTCATTGCAACATCAACACTCCATCAAGTCCAAATTGCAAGTGTGAAGCAATTCAAGAAGTGTGAGCTTGGAGTCTTGCAAGACCTCCCTTCATCATAGTTGTGGTTGTGGTGACTTTTCCAAGTACATACTATCCTCCATTGGATAGTGAGATTTTTGGTGGAGGTGGTAACATTTCACTCCTCTCCTTTATGATTTGGTTGAGTAGCATTGTATTGTTTTGGAGTGTGTATTGCTCTCTTTTCTTTCCTTTATTGCATATTCTACTTCGTTGCTTTTTGGTTGTTCATGAAAGTGGAAACACTAAAACATGGGTCTGACTGAGGAAGGCCCCTATACAACCCCAACAATTTTCCCCTTATTTCTTGTATGTAGGTGAACGTACGTGTGGAGCTAGTAGGTGAACATGTGCTTTTGTGAGATTATCTTCATCACCCTAGCTTTCATTTATTTTCTTTATCATCTTTGTCTCTATTTCTCGTATTTTATCATTCTATTTTTCCCATAAAAACCAACTAGCTAGGCTGTTAGTTTTTATGTAGTTTTTTTTATGTTCACTTTTTTCTAACCGTATAGACACCAGTGAGCCCGAGAGACGCCAATGCACCACGCTGTCATCCCAGAACTATGCTACCATCCTTAGACAAAGAGTTGTCTAAGACATAGTACCGACTCTAAAAACCAACTCACCTAGCCCAAACCTAAGTTCAGGGTGTGCAAAGCGATAGAAGTACATTATATTCCTCATCATTCTTGATCCTTATTCCAAGGCATCTTTTAGAGTGAGGTAACTTAGGGCAGCCCTCTGCTCTCGGCTCTCCATGACCTGGGGCCTTGATGTGGTTGGTCCCCCTCTCTTACATTTTTGGTGAACCTGACATGAACCATTTTGGTTCCATTTGGTGGTACTCAAGACTCCTTTCCTCGTGTTCTAGGAGAATTTTAGGTCAGAATGTTGTGATGATTTTTTCCTTACAACCTAGCCTATGACCCCTAGTAGGTGTAGTTGGAAGGTTCCATAAGTATTGCAGAGTGAAACCTTAATTGGGAAAATGTCCTATTCCAAAACTTTGGGGGACTTTGCGAGAGTATCTTTTAGTGTATGTGATGGCCTCTTTTCTCTCCTATCTATCCCATCTATGCAGCCTATGAGTAGTAGTATAGGTATAACCTTTACCTCATAGGGCTTGCCAATGGGATTTAATAGAGAGCCATCTCCTCTTTATGTCCTTGCGCAAATCAATGGGAACACTATAGCAGGTGTTCTTGTTGACCCCACATCTTAGGTGAATGTTATAACAAAGGAGATCATGTGATTATATTTTTGCATAAAGATGGGTATGATGCACCTATGAGCACCATCCATATACAACATAATTTTTGTACCACCCCTTGGTAGTATCATTTTTCCAGTCCTTGTCAGACCTAAATCCGTAAACCTACTATTTGACATAATCCTGGGGTCCGAACTCTTCGGAGTGAAGCTGGGTATCCCTTGGTTAGTAGCTATGAATGCAGTTCCCTCGGTTGTGCACAAATGTTTAAAATTTATTCATGAGGGTTTCATCCATGTGATCCATGACACTAGTTATAGACCATCGATTGTGTGTGGCAGTTATTCTTTAGATCACTTTTGGCCAGCACCCATTGGTCATCTCCCACCTAGAAAGGACCTCTTGTACATGACATATCATAAGGAAAAGAAAGGGTGTTTAAGACCTAGAGTTAGGTAACCTCCATCACCTTATGCTATTTCACATACGGCCTACCTAAAATTTGACAATGATGCCACCAAGGCCTGTAGAAGAGAAGAAGAGAAGCCCTCCCAGGGTCCCTCTTCTTCCTCTTCCATTGTTCAACCTGATGCTTCCTCTCGTTCCATTGTGGTGCCATCAGATTCTATTTCTTGTTTGCAAGAGAATCCTATGGTGCCCTCTTGGTGAAAAACCAAGCGTCCCATGTTCGAGCTTCCCATTCTTCCCATAGAGCCTAGGCCTGTTCAATATGGTAGGTTAAAGGGTCCCCACAGGGAATCCTCTATGTCTTGGCCTCCACAACCTCCAACCACTTTTGCTCCCAAAGCAATAAATGGTAAGAGTCCCACCATTGAGGTGCTAGAGTTGACTCCCCCCGTTGTTTCTCAACCTAATCCTCCTGCTCCCATTTAGGAGCTTGTCCCTTCATAAAAAATGACTATAGTGGACATCCCTATGGCTGAGTAGGAGCCTTTTGTCCCTTCACAGCTCCTAGCCTCTAGCTCAAAGAGTCACATAAATGACCTTGCACATGAGCGCAAGTTCCAACGAAAGGCTCTGGTGGCTGAGTAGGCCACTTCGTAGAAGGAAGAGGAGATGATCGCCCCTACTTCAAGCCCTCCTATTGTGTCCTCCTCTCTCCTTCCCTCTGCTTCCATTCAATCTAGTTATTTCTCGCTTTCAACTCCCATTTTGAATGTGAATGCGCCTGACCCCAAAAAGGTGCAGGTGTTTATCTCTCCTTCAGTTGAACCTCCCTTGTTGATGTCCCTTCCAGACCTCCCACCATTCCCTAAACCCATGGATATGTCAAATACTTCGGTGGTATCTATTGTGGTTTTCTCCTCCTCCTCTTCCTATACACCCTTGCCTTGTTTGTGGCAGTTCCCCCACTGAAGTAGAAGGTGGAGGATGGCCCTTCCTACAACGAAGGGCATAAGAGGGGTCCACCTTCTCTGGAGGGTGGTCCTATGCTATCTCGTTTCATGTAGTAATAGATTAAGTCTCGGCTTCCCCTAAATTTTCCACCACTCTTGAGTCACTCGGTGAGCGTAGCGGTGAATCCTGAGGACCATCTTCCCCATCCGTTGAGGTATAACATGGAACTACAATAAAGTGCATGTTTAACTCTCTGGATGAAGTTCCAGCCTTGTCAATGATATTCACAAAATCATTGACCATAGCTCCACAAGAGCCTAGTGGAGAAGACCTTGTGGGGCCTTCTTCCTTAGCCCTCTTTGTGGGAGGGTCAAAAGCTCCTCCCCTTAATATTCCACCACTACAGGCCCATCCTCCTTCCCCTTATACTAATTTAGATTGGGAAGCAGACAACCTCTTGGTCGATCAGTGTTAGTGAGAGACCCCTTCTTTATCTTTAGATTAGATATGTGTGTGTGTTGTGATGTGCTCCCCCGTGATTGTGTTATGTTTTCCTAGATGACCCTTATCACCCTTGTTGGTTCTTGGATACATGAGTGATTCTGTTCTATAAAACTTCTTCTATTTGTATCATCAATCTTCCATGTTTATGTTTGACTTTCAGAAAATTAGGGACAATGCAAAATGTTGGGAGAACTTAGGCTTCCCTTCCATGTTGACCCAATTTTTTATTTTCACTTTGTTTTCTCATGGATTCTTCACATGGTTTGATATAGTAGGGGGTTGATGATAGTTCATTTATATACTATTATTATATTTATACATATTTATGAGAAGATCTGACCTTGAAATATCATATCACCCCTATGTCCTCTATTTGTGATTATTTCCTTTTTGCTCTTTTTTTATATTTTTCTCTTCTTTGCTTGAGTTGTCCCTTTCCTATGTGACAACACCATTTCTATGATACTTTGATTTTTAGAAAATGCATTAACTTCCAAGGAATCTTTTCTTGAGAATCTTTGCAAGATTTTTCAAAAATCACATTCTCAACTTGAACCCCTAACGGAATGTGTTTCCTTCATCATGGGTTCACAAAGAAAGAACTTGATAACTTTGAGGTGGGAGCAACCTTTACCTTCCCCTTGCAAGGGGGCACTTTATTCCTTTTGAATTTCTTGATGAAGTGAACATATTTCAAAAGGATTCTTTGGTGATGAATCGATTTGAGAAAAAATGTCTCTTTTGCACTTTCAAACAGTGCATCCCTTGAGTGGAACCCTCTTCACATCAAGTTCCGAAGGGACCCATTTGAGAACTTTCCAATTTGTTGATGGTCTGCGTGACTGTCCACTTAATTTCCCATGTGTCTACTTTATTTTTGGACATGATTAATCTGCATGTAAACATGTCGCTTTGCAGGTATGTCTGCAAAGCCACTTTCTAATCTAACTCTGTAGAGTCTCCACATTCGAGCTTCATTCATGTGATAGATCTTGGGGGTTACCTCCTTGCAAGTTTGTAGGTCTATAAGGCACTTGTTCCATTAGGTTTATTCCATGTGAGAGATCTTAGTGAACACCTCCTTTTAGGTCTGTAGGCCTATAAGGTGCTTATTTCATTATTCTTCCTTCATGTGAGATCTTGGGGGATGCCTCCTTATAGGTTTGTGGGCCTATAAGGTGCTTACATCTCGAGGCTTCCTTCATGTAGAGATCTTGGGGATTGCTTCCTTGTAGGGCTATGGGCCTATGAGACACTTTCATCCTATGAGATTTGTCCATCATTGGTTTGAGGGCCTTCATTGTACTTTGTCCAGCTTCATAGTTCTGTGGGGATATGGAGTATTTTGTTCGAATCTCCTTAGGGAGAGTACCTATGGATTCCTTTCCCTATCCTATGTTTTTGAGGTATCCAGATCACATTCTACTTCCTTGAAGGTTTAGGTATAAATTTCTAATCCTACTAACTCTTCGATCTACTTTACTGAAGCACTCATCAATAATCGTCCTCGCTAAAGTCGGGGAAAAATGTATAGGAGCGAATTTACACCCCTTACGTAAATTCCCCTTTCGCACACCCTCACCTTAGAAAATAAAATTTGAAGACAAAATTCCACATCACCCAACTACCTTCCATCCACTTGGAATTTTTCCTTTATGTTAGTGAGAGAATATTTGTTAGGGATGCACATGCGATGTGCAAACATCCATGCGGTGAGCTGCCATCCCTAACAAATTCTTGCATCTAAAGTTGGCAGAGGCATTACACACCCGATTGGGGTCGATTTGTAATGTCCCTCATTGACTAACCAACCCCAAAAATGGCATATTATCCTTCATTCTCATTAAAATTCATCCCTTCTCATCTCATTTCATTCTCTAAGCAATAGATTCACATTCTCTTAGCATTTCTTTCACTTTACTTCACTCTCAAGCAACATTTCAGCACTTGATTGCAACAACAACACTCCATCAAGTACACATTGCAAGTGTGAAGCAAGCCATAGAAGTGTGGGCTTGGAGTCTTGTGAGACCTCCCTTCATCAATGTTGCAACTATGGTGACTTTTCTAAGTCCATATTCTCCTCCATTGGCTAGTGAGAATTTGGGTGGAGGTGGTAACATTTCACTCCTCTCCTTTGTGATTTGGTTGAGTAGCATTGTATTATTTTGTAGTGTGTATTTTTCTCTATTCTTTCCTTTATCACATATTCTAATTCGTTGCTTTCTGATTGTCCATGGAGGTGGAAACACCAAAATGGGGGTTTGACTAAGGCAAGCCCCTATACAGCCCCAACAATTTTCCCCTTCTTTCTTATGTGTAGGTGAATGTATGTGTGGAGCTAGTGGGCGAACTGGCACTTTTGTGAGATTATCTTCATCATGCTAGCTTTCATTTATTTGATTTATCATCTTTGTCTCTATTTATCATATTTATCATTTTTTTCTCGTCAAAACCAACTAGCTAGGATTTCAGTTAGTTTTTAAGAAGTTTGTATTGTGTTCACTTTTTTTTAACCATACAGACGCCAACGCACCCGAGAGATGCTAGCACGCTGTACTGTCATCCTAGAACTATGCTGTCATCCTCAGACAGAGAGTTGTCTGAGACATAGTACCGACTCCAAAAACCAACTCTCCTAGCCCAAACCTAAGTTCAGGGTGTGTAGAGTGATAGAAGTACATTATAGTCCTCATCATTCTCGATCCTTATTTCAAGGCATCTTTTAGAGTGAGGTAAGTTAGGGCAGCCCTCCACTCTCGGCTCTCCGTGACCTGGGGCCTTGGCATGTTTGGTTCCCCTCTCTTACAGTTTTGGTGAACCCAATGTGAACCATTTTTGTTTCATTTTGTAGTACTAAAGGCTCCTTTCCTCATGTTCTAGGACCATTATAGGTGTGAGTTTTGTGAGAATTTTCACCTTACAACCTAGCCTATGACCCCTAGTAGGCGTAGTTGGAAGGTTCTATAAGTATTGCAAAGTGAAACCTTAATTGGGTCGTTGTCCTATTCCAAACCTTTGTGGGGCTTTGTGAGAGAGAGCCATCTCCTCTTTATATCCCTGAGCGAATCAACGAGAATAGTGTAGCAGGTGTTCTTGTTAACCCCACCTATCAGGTGAATGTTATAACTAAGGAGATCATGTTGATTAACTTCCCACATAAATATGTGTACAATGCACCTATGAGCACTATTCATACATATAATGGACTTTCCGTACCACCCCTTGGTAGTATTGTTTTGTCAATCCTTGTCAGACCTAAATCCATAAACCTGTTGTTTAACATAATCCTAGGGTCTGAACTCTTCAGAGTGAAGCTGGGTATCCCCTGGCTAGTAGTTATGAATGCAGTTCCCTCGATTATGCATAAATGCTTAAAATTTATTCATGAGGGTTTTGTGCATGTGATCCATGACATTAGTCATAGATCACTGGTTGCACGTGGTAGTTATTCTTTAGATCACTTTTGGCCTGCACCCATTGGTCCTCTCCTGCCTAGAAAGGACCTCTTTTACCAGACATATCAAAAGTACAAGAAAGGGTGCTTAATGCCTAGAGTGAGGTACCCTCTATCACCTTATGTTATTTTGCATAGGGTCTGCCTAAAAGATGATGGTGATGTCGCCAAGGCTCATAGAAGAGAAGAAGAGAAGCCCTCCTAGGGTCCCTCTTCTTCCTCTTCCACTATTCAACTTGACACTTCCTCTTGCCTTGTTGTGGTGCCATCAAATTCTTTTGCATGTTTGCAAGAGAATCCTATGGTGCCCGCTTGGCAAAAGCCCAAGCATCCCGCCTTTGAGCTTCTTGTTCTACTTATGGAGCCTAGGCTTGTTTGATATGGTAGGAGAAAGGTTCCTTGTGGGGAATCCTTTATGTATCATCCTCTACGGCCTACCACCACTTCTACTCCCAAAGTAGTAAATGAGAAGAGGTCTACTGCCGAGGTGCTAGAGCTAACTCCCCCCATTGTTTCTCAAACTGATCCTCCTACTCCCATTTAGGAGCCTATCCCTTTGTTGAAAATAGTTGTAGTGGACATGCCTATGGCTGAGTAGGAACCTTCCATCCCTTTGTAGCTCCTAGCCTTTAGTTCAAAGAGTCTCAAAAACTACCTTGCACATGAGTGCAAGTTCAGGTGAAAGGATTTGGTAGCTAAGCAGGCCACTTTGTAGAAGAAGGAAGAGGAGATGACCACCCTTGCTTCAAGGCCTCCTACTATTTCCTCCTCTCTCCTCCCCTCTGCTTCCATTCAATCTAGTTCTATCTCACTTTTGGCTCCCATTGTGAGTGTGAATGCACCTGACCCCAAAAAGGTGCAGGTCTTTATCACTCCTTCGATTGAACCGCCCTTGTTGATGTCCCTTTTGGACATCCCCCCGTTCCCTAAACTCATGGATATTTTTAATAATTTTGTTGTATCTACTACAATTTTCTCCTCCCCATCTTCCTCTACACCTCTTGCCTCATCTATGGGGAGTTCACATCCCCTGATGAAGTAGAAGGTGGAGGATGGACCTTCCAGCAATGGAGGGCATAAGAGGATCCCACCTTCTTCGAAGGGTGGTCCTGTGCTAGCTTGTTCTATCATAGTAACAAAGCAAGTCCAGAATTCCCCTGTGTTTGTCACCACTCTTGAATCACTCGGTGAGCCTAGTGGCGAATCTCAAGTGCCATCTTCCTCATCCATTGAGGTACGAAATGGAACACCAGTAAAGTGTATTTTTAACTCTTTGGATAAGTTTCAGCCTTGTCAGCAATCTTCACAAAATCATTGGCAAGCTCCATAAGAGCCTGGTGGAGAAGACCTTGCGGGGCCTTCTTCCTTAGCCCTTGTTGTGGGAGGGTCAAAATCTCCTCCCCTTAATATTCCACTACTACAGGCCCATCCTCCTTCTCCTTATAATGATCTAGATTGGGAAGTGGACAAACTCTTGGCCGATTAGTGTTAAGGGGAGGCCCCTTCTTTATCTTTAGATTAGATGTGTGTGTGTTGTGATGTGCTCCCTCGTGATTGTGTTATGTGTTCCTGGATGAACCTTGTCACCCTTGTTGGTGCTTGGATACATGAGTGATTTTGTGTCGTAAACCTTCTTCTATTTGTATAATCATTCTTCCATGTTTGTGTTTGACTTTCGACAAATTGGGGACAATGCAAAATGTTGGGGGTATTTAGGCTTCCCTTCTGTGTTGACCCAATTTTTTATCTTCACTTTTTTTTCTCGTGCATTCTTCACATGGTCTACTATAGTAGGGGGTTGATGAAATTTCATTTATATACTAGTATTATACTTATATATATTTATGAGAAACTCTAACCCCAAAATATCAGATCATCCCTATGTCCTTTGTCTGTGATTATTTCTTTTTTTTCTCTTTTTTTAATATTTTTCTCTTCTTTGCTTGAGTTGCCCCTTTCATGTGTGGCAAAGCCATTTCTATAATACTTTGATTTTCAGAAAATGCATTTTTTGCCAAGGATTCTTTTCTCTAGAATCTTTGCATGCTTTTTCAAAAATCACATTCTCAACTTGAACCCCTAACAGAACATGTTTCCTTCATCATGGGTTTGCAAATAAAGAACTTGAGAACTTTCCTTTGAAGTGGGAGTAGCATTTATCTTCCCCTTGCAAGGGGGAATTTTCTTCCTTTTGAATTTTGAAAGGATTCCTTTGTGATGAATCAATTTGAGAGAAATTGTCTCTTTTGCACTTTCAAACAGCGCATCCCTTGAGTGGACCCCTCTTCACATTGGGTTCCCAAGGGAGCCCTTTGAAAAATTTCTAAATTTTTGATGGTTTGTGTGACTGTTTGCTTAATTTCCTATGTGGCCGCTTTATTTTTGGACATGGTTTATCTACAGGTAAACATGTCGCTTTGCAGGTGTGCCTGTAAAGTGATTTTGAATCTGACTCTTCAGAGTCTCCACCTCTGGGCTTCCTTCATGTGAGAGATCTTGGGGGTTGTCTCCTTGCAGGTCTACAAGTCTATAAGGCACTTATTTCCTTGGGTTTCCTTCATGTGAGAGATCTTGGGGGATGTCTCCTTGTAGGTTTGTGGGCTTGTAAGGTGCTTATTTCATTGGGTTTCCTTTATGTGATAGATATTGGGGGATGTCTCCTTGTAG
Source organism: Sequoia sempervirens (assembly GCA_007258455.2). Taxonomy (NCBI): domain Eukaryota; kingdom Viridiplantae; phylum Streptophyta; class Pinopsida; order Cupressales; family Cupressaceae; genus Sequoia; species Sequoia sempervirens. The sequence continues at coordinate 111,842,843 of VDFB02000003.1, read as the reverse complement.
GTCTACAAGCCTATAAGGTGCTTGCATCTTGGGGCTTCCTTCATGTGAGAGATCTTGGGGGTTTCTTCCTTGTAGGTTTGCGGGCCTATGAGATGCTTTCATCCTATAGGATTTATCCATCATTGGTTCGAGGGACTTTGATGTAATTTGTGCAGTTTTATAGTTTTGCAAGGCTATGGAGTCTTTTGTTCGAAGCTCCTCAGGGAAAGTACCTATGGAGTCCTTTGTCTATCCTGTGCTTTCAAGCTCACCAGATCATGGTCTGCTTCATCGATGGTTTAGGTATAAATTTATAACCCTACTAACTCTTTGATTTATTTTACCGAAACACTCATTAGTACTCGTGCTCACTAAAGTGGGGGGGAAAATGTTTAGGAGTGAATTTGTACCCTATGAAAATTCCCCTTTCGCACAACCTCACCTTAGAAAATCAAATCCGGAGACAAAATTCCACATCACCCAACTTCCTTCCATCCACTTGGCATCTATCCCTTGTTTTGATGAGAGAATATTTGTCGGGGACACACACATGGTGCATAGATGTCCACGTAGCACACTACTGTCCCTGATGGATTCTCGCATCTGAAGTTGGCAAAGGTATCACACACCCGATTGGGATCAATTTTTAATGTCCTTGTTCAACCAACCGACCCCTAAAATGGAAGATTCTCCTTCAAATTCATCCCTTCTCATCTCATTTAATTCTCTAAGCAATATATTCACATTCTCTTAGCATTTATTTCACTTCACTTCACTCTCAAGCAACATTTCAGAAACAACACTCCATCAAGTCCACATTGCAAGTGTGAAGCAAGCCATAGAAGCATGGGCTTGGAGTCTTGTGAGACCTCCCTTCATCACAATTGTGGTTGTGGCGACTTTGCCAAGTACATATTCTTCTCCATTGGCTAGTGAGATTTTGGGTGGAGGTGGCAACGTTTCACTCCTCTCCTTTGTGATTTGGTTTAGTAGCATTGTATTGTTTTGTAGTGTGTATTACTCTCTTTTCTCTCCTTTATCACATATTCTACTTCATTTCTTTTTGGCTATCCGTGGAGGTGGAAACACCAAAATAGGGGTCTGACTGAGGCAGGCTCTGATACATCCCCAACAATTTTCCCCTTCTTGCTTGTGTGTAGGTGAATGTACGTGTGGAGCTAGCGGGAGAACATGTGCTTTTGTGAGATTATCTTCATCACCCTAGGGTAGAAGCACAAAGTTGTGTCACACTTTATAAAGGAAATGACCAACACTGATCCAACTTTTAAACTTGAATCACTAAAAAGTGGCATATATGTTTTGAATTTTGAAATGATGTAAACTAGTAAAATATATATATTTTAGTATATTTTTTGTTTGTATTTTTAAAAATAAATTAAAAATTCATTTTAAACTAGTTTTTAATAAAGTAACACTATAATTTAGTTGCTGAAAAAATGCTGAAAAATGAAGTTGCATGGGACATCAAACTTTTTATAGTAAATTTTATTATGTTTCTTTCAATTTTTTTGTGTATTTATAACTTGAAACTTTAGTGCATGGATATTTTTTTCCAATTTTGATAAATATATATTTTTAAATAAATATTAAAATGTGCATGAATCAAAAAAAGTTGTTTCTATCAAACGTCAACTTTCATAATAAATATTTATCTAAAATGGAAAAAAAATTATACCATCTTGAAATAGATTCTTTTATCTAGTGCATCATAGTTTTTTCAAAAAATTTTAATAAGTTTTAGTATTTTTCCTTTGCATGGTAATCAACCTAATATTTTTTGTTGATAAACTACTTTTAGTAGAAATAAAATATAAAATATAAATAATAATTAAACTATTAAAATAAATATATTTTTGAAAACTACACTTATGGATCTACAAAAGGGTACTTTTATATTTTTTAAAAATGTTATTTACATTTGTAGGAGTTATTGAAACTTCAAGTTTTTCAAATAATTTTATTTTTTTTGGTAAATTGGACTCAAAGTGGTGCTCCATATATTTTTAGCCAACAATTTTAGTTGAGAAAGTTGTGGAAGTATCTAACTTAGCTATAATAAATCTTACTAGATCATATGTTTGACCAAAATTGATTTTTAGTTAGAAATGCTTAAATTAAGTTGGCTAAAAGTGTGACACAAATTTGTGCTTTTACCCCTAGCTTTCATTTATTTACTTTATCATCTTCATCTCTATTTCTCATATTTTATCATTTTGTTTTTCCCATCAAAACCAACTAGCTAGGTTGTCAGTTAGTTTTTAGGCAGTTTATATTGTGTTCACTTTTTTCTGACTGTATGGATGCCAACGCACCCAAGAGACACTAGCGCTCCACACTGTCATCCGAAAAATATGCTACCATCCTTAGACAAAGAGTTTTCTAAGACACAATACCAACTTCAAAAATCAGCTCATCTAGCCCAAACCTAAGTTCAGGGTGTGTAGAGTGATAGAAGTACATTATAGTTCTCATCATTCTCGATCCTTATTCCAAGGCATCTTTTAGAGTGAGGTAAGTTAGGGCAGCCCTCTGCTCTCGGCTCTCCATGACCTGGGGCCTTGATGTGGTTGGTCCCCCTCTCTTACAAACATAGCCAACAATAACATTTCTTATATATCCTCCATGACCTCAAACAACCTTGTTTAGGTCGGCCTTAATGAAACTTATGCACCTCAAATGTGCAACCAACAAATAGGTTGACACTAAATAATTTCGCAATGGAAAGAAGTGAAGGTGGACCACACCATGGATTAATCGAGACCCAAATATACACTAACACACTTCACCACACTTCCACAAACCATGAAGCATATCCACAAGTAATCCTAACACATTAGGTCATCCAAACCTATATTAATGCTACCAAATAATCAATTCACTCTTCACTAGGTCTGAAAACATCCTGTAGACCATGAAGAAACATCCCACAACATCCCAAAATATTCCAATTCCATCAAAATATTCAAGAACACTATCGTAACCACCTAGAACTGAGAATACTATCATCCCGTGCAACCAACAACGCTGCCATAAACATACAACTCACTAACCAACCTTGTGGAACAATTGAACATTTAACACTCCAAGGGAAGGTAGGTATAAAAAATATCAACATATTCCCAAATCCACAAGATAAGAAACCTCAACACAAAGAAATGTGGAGTATTTCCACTTCTCCCAGACAACCTTCTTCACAAGCAACACACTGCAAGACACATCCTTCACTATCACACAATCCAAAACTTGAAACTATGGATATGAAACATCTGAACACCTTTGATCTTCCAATCCAAATCACACAAGCACATCTTCAACCATGAAGAAATGTAGAGCACAATGTAGAACACAAATCTATCACCATGTATGCTCTTTATATAATTTTCTCAAAAGCACTTGGAAACCAAGTGAACCAACTGCATCAACAAAACCTTCTCAACACCATAAAAGAGATTGCAACAATCTCCACATCTATAATGCCAAGAATATCCTTGAAAGGGTGGGAAAAAGGAGTGTCCAAAATGGGTTGTCCTAGGTCCATCATACAAAAAACTAAAGAGCTAAAGATGTCCCTCTTCCCAAAATTTCTTTGAAACTAAGATATTGCAAGGTATAGGATTGACTTTCAACCCAAAGATGAGCCAATCAGACCTGAATTTCTAGGTTTCTTAGGAAAATAAGATTTGGAACTAAATGAAAATGATTTGATGAAACTAAACCTAATGAACAATATGACCTAGATAAAATGCAAGATACTAAAGATACAAAAACTAAAATCATAGTTTGAAGGTAGATATGAGAAGGGTCTAGACACATGTACCAGGCCTTAAAATTTGGTTCTGAGCATTGTTGAAGGACATTTTCACCATAGGGTGAATAGGTCCTGGTTAAGGTGACCAGAAAAAGCTTTGATAGTCCTTTGATGTTGGATCTTAGATTCAATTTGATATAGGTTTGAATATTAGAAAGTCAAAAAATAAATTTTTAGTATGAGTTTATGTGACTTGACAATAATGGTGAAAACTTATGCAATGTTGCAAAATTACTCTTTGAGATCCTTTTAGTCCTTCTTCAACCTATAATATAAAAATAATAAGAGATTTTTTTTTGTTTTGAATGGGGGTTTTCCTTAGTCAAACCCCATGTTTGGTAATTAAACCTTCATAGAAAGATGATGACAATTGATAAATGGAAGGAATGATAAATGAACACTTGTTTGATACAACTCACCAAAACCTTTAATGGCTTCCTTTAGAGGACTGAAGTCAAACACATCAATCCAAGGAATCAAATCTTGCTTTGCTTGATTTGTTGGATACTTGAACACTTGGATGCTTTAGGATCAACAATGCATATTAGCCATCACAGGATGACATGAGTACACATAAGCTTGGACATGATGATAGGATCTTGAATGCTACAACAAATGATTGATAAATCTTCTCTTGAATACTCTTGAGAATAGTATTTACTCATATAAAGTCTCCAAATAGTGTGTTAGAAATTATTAGATTCAAATTGATAAAAAGACTATGTATTTATAGGTGTTTATCCAATTTCCTAAAAATTAGACTCCAAAAGCCGACAATTACATATGAAATTTGAATCATTAAAATACCACAAAAAATATATTTAAATTTGGGACCTAGGACTTAATAAGGACCTATTTTTCCTTGGGTGAATGGGTCCTAGCCCAAAATTCTAGGACACACTCATTTCAAGGTGATTAAAATATTAATTACTTTATTTAAATATAGGTTTCCCTTTCAAAAAAAGAGCAAAATAGGGCTTTGAAATGCATAATTTGGAAAATTAGGAGCTTAATTAAGTCCAATTACTTAAGGCACCTAAACATAGTGTGAAATTGTAAAGGTATACAATTTCCTACACTACATTTAGACCCCACTTTAGTGAGAGTATGAGCTTGTGCTCAAACTCACACTAAAGTAGATAAATATGCGTCAAGTGAGGTTGAAGTGTACAAATGTTAGAAGAATAGGATGGAAAAGATCAAAGAGGATGATAAAGCCCCTAGGATCTAAGATCCCATGGAAAACCAACATAAGGACAAAGGGACACACAATATGTGTAAGATACATGCAACAAAACAAGATCACAAACTTGCAATGTTAAAGCTAATGCAAGAAAGGGATGAACTAGCTAGTTGCATTATGCCACGTCCATCAAATACACTCACATGGATCCACTAGCAAGCAAGTTATTTTATGCTAAGTGGCCATGAAATATGCTCACAAAGGCTAGTACAATCTAGTACACACTAGGTGATCCTCCAAGGTTAGATGAGAAACACAGACTAGGTCTACAAGGTGTGTAGCCATAATAAGGTGAGAGATGGAAAAGTCATGTCGGGTCTAGAGGCCTTCCATACATCAACCATACCAAAATTTATACTCCAAAATAACTTTGATAAGGTTCCACAACATGATCAAGATGTTATACCAATGCTACAGTAAGTTCAAACTCTATGAACAAAGTGAAGCAAGAATCAATATGATAATGCCAATGTATGCCCCCACTTTAAAGGAATTTCTAAACACCATATTGTGAGCAATTACTTGAATGTAGAAATGATACATGCTAATTTATTAGAGGGAAATGAGAGATTATTTGGAAATCACTATTCCAAACACATGTTTCCAAATAAATTTGTGTCATGAAAAAGGAGGGTGCCCCCACATGCAATCCAAAGATAACACACAAGAGATTCATGGATTTGGGATCTATATATGTCTCTGCTACAATGATATAATAGAGCTTAGAACCATCATCATTCCCCAAATACCTCATGGAAAAATAAACACAAAGGAGGAATGACACATAGAGAGATAGAAGAGAAAAAGTCCTTTTGGGTCAACATGGAGGAGACCTAAATATCTCAATGCTTTGCATTGTCCCCAAAAGGAAAACACAAGACAATGAAAATAAAATATTTACAATAGAGATACAAATAGAAGAATGTCACAAAATATTTTCTTCCTTTGTATCCTTGCACATTGGAGTAATAACAGTCATCCAAAGAAAGATAACAAACATAAAGACACACCAAGCACATAATATAGTGGATCACATTACACACATGCAATTATAAAGAACATAGAAAAAAAAAAGCTAGTATGACACATGTGAGCCAACCTAAAGCAATTCATGCACATCCCAATCTTGTTCATCATATATAGAAGGAAAATAACTATCCAAAGGGGCAACAACAAGTGTTGTACTAATAAAAGGATACCAATCCTCCTTTCCCCCCAAATGTAGGGCAAGGATGAGATGATGTAATTGGTGAGAAGGCACTCCTTGCAATATGGAAAAATTATTTACATAAAGTTCAATACATGTAATAGTGAGTATGCTATGATTCTACAACTATCAAAAGGAGAAAAGTGTGTGCATGCTATCCAATTTGATCCCTATAGGGCTTAAATTTTCTTAATAACTCTTGAAAGAGTACAATTATTTGTATGATTTCCACACATTCTATGGTACACACAATATGGTCCATTTGTATCTCTTTGTTTTCTAGTTAATTGTTGTGGTTTAAAGGGTAATTTGATTAATCCATAATGCAAAAGTGCATAGAAATCATGTTCAATTCTAGATTCATATAATAGGGGATGTAAATGTTCAAGAGGATCATGGACCATAGGCTTCTTGGAAAACTTATGATTTTTTCTTGGTTGGACAATGGTTTGATGTAAGGGTGGAGATCTAAGGTAATTTTATCCTTATGAGTCATTTTATTATCTTTTGAAAGAATTTTAAAAAAGATTCTCCCCTTGCACCATAACATCTTTCCTAGTAGGTTTTGTGGTGGGAGTTGGATAAATAAGGTACACATGGCGGTCAACAATTGGATCTTTTTAATCATCAATAAGTGGGGTAATGATCTCACATTTGGAAGGTGAATGAAGTCTAGGAAAATTAGTGTTAAGGAATGTGTCAATGATCTCATATTTGTTGCAAGTATGTGAAATTGGTGTTGTCATTCATGTCAACAAGCTTGTATTGTCATTGGTGTAAACTATATGAGAAAGAGATTGTTACAAGAGTGTGAGCAGTTGGTATTGAGTTGTTGTTGGCTCTAATGATTCTTTGATTAGTTTCATTATGTTTTCATTTGTAAGCTATTAGTGTCAACCTATAGTATTGCTTTGATAAGATTTTTTCTATGAATGTATGGTAGAGTTGCTATGTTGTAGTTGGCTTGATGGTATTGAGGAATTATTGAAGATGTGTCTCTAGTAAATTTTTTCCAAGTGATTTTGAGAAAATTGAATAAAAAGAGGAAACAATGTGTTGTAGCGATGTTTTGTGTCATAGAGTAGTGTTCTGATTTTGCTTCGTACTTCTTTTGGGTTGAATATTTTCTTGTATAGTTTAGATATGTTGATCAGAGGTGTTCAAAGGTGTTGCATCCAGAATTTGGTGTGTTGGATCACTATGCAAAGGAAGTTGTGTTCACCAGTGTGTGAATTGTATATTGCAGAGGTGTCTAGGAGAAATTTTTTTGCTCTGCATTTCTCCACAAAGTGGTTTCAAGTCTTACAGATCTATATCTTTCTTCAGATGAAGTTGTTTAAGTGTACTAGGTGTGTACATTCTTCAAGTGAAAGTTTTTGCAAAGGAATTTTTTAGTTTCTAGGGTGTTTGTGGAATATTCTAGATCATATTCAACTGTTATATGGTGTCTGTGAGTCATCTTTGGATTTGAGGAAGTGTGTACTTAAATGTTTGATGGTGTTAACATAGGTTTGGCCAACCTTGGGTGTTTACAATAATTAAGAAGCTACTTTGATGTTTGTGGAAGCACAGTGTGGTGTGTATGATTGGATTTAGGTCCTAGCTAAGGTGTGTTGTGGTTTTCCTTCTTTTCTTTCCACTATGGGAATGTTTTGGTGCTGACCTAATTTGAATTTGTACGGTTGAGGTGTATAACCAACCTTGGAAAATGTGTTCAAGGTTGAAGATGGTATAAATGAGTTGAATTGTTGAGGGATGATAAGATAAATGAGTATGATGCAAATGATGTGAAGTGCAGAGTTGTAGGGTGCAAATTTGTGAAATGCAATATGAGGTTTCATGTGTTAGATTATTGAATGCAGTGAGTAGAAGGTGTCTACAATTCTTCAAAAATACTGCAAAGGTGTTGTTGATGTTGTGGTGTATTTTTCCATTGCATTGAGATGGATCTCTCATTGTAACACTCTTCTCTATCTTATTTTCTATTCTGGTAGTGAACCTTTGGAAGTGATCCTTTCTTTCTTTTGGGCAGTGAGCCCTATTGTATTCGATGTTGAAATTAATTTATATTGTGAGTTAATCCTCATCGTGGTTTTTCCCATCTTGGGTTTTCCATGTTACAAATTTGGTGTTTCTTTGTGTATGTTGTTGATTTGGTTCTATTTCTATTATCCGCGTTCATGATTAATCATTCTAATAGATTAAGGATTAGTTGAATTAATGTGGATCTAAATGTTTTTGAGGGTTTTGAAGTTTAAAGGTACAGTTAATTCACCCCCATCTAATTTATCTTGTGCATTCAACAATTTTCTTCTACCACAATATTTTCCCAAGTAGGAGAAGCATTAGGAGAAACAAGATTCACATGATGCTCAATGGTTGATTCTTCTAGCACCAAGTCACATTCCTCACAAAGAGGAGGGCGGTTGGGAGAAGAATTATTGTGATTGTCATTAGTATCCATGATTGCTTTGTCTTGCATTATGACATCATACAAATGGAAGAGATTTTAGGAGGGTATCTAATATGCTTGTAAATGGTTTAATTTATTTTACTTAGAATATACTAGTAAGTAGAGAGGTTACAATCATAAAATCTTTGGGCACCTTATAAAAACCATAAAATTGAAAAGGAAACATTTTTGCAAACTTTTTATCTAGAATGTTAATTGACTGATTTTAAATGCAAGGACCTAAAAATGATTATTTTGAAATGCCAATTTTGATTTTAAACAATGCACTTTTCCTCACTAATGAACTAGATGCAAAAAATTACAAAAAAATATAATCTAAAACTGAAATAGAGATCTACAAGTACAACAAAGTAACGCAAACAAACACTGATAAATGTGCAAAAATTTAAAATGTGTATGTACAAGGACAAGTTCACCCTAGGGTGAATGTGTCCTAGATAGGGGTCTAAGAAATTAAGTTCTAAGTGTTTAATTTGATATTTAAGCTTACTATTCCTAACTACAAAAAAATTATTTAGTAATAAAACTTCCAAAAATTGATATGAAATGAAAATGCAATTTTTTGACAATGTATGAACAAAATGACAACTTTTTTTAATGCAGTTTTTTTGATGTAATTTTGATCTAAATGTCTGAAACAAACTTTTATGCAATATAATATGTAGAATGCATACATTTTTTTTGGATTTTTGTATGAATTTTCAAACATGCAAATTGTAACCCTAAACACAATGCAAAACTAGATAATGCAAAACCTAGATCTAGGGTTTCAATGATCTCCAAATCAGAAAAGATGTTGTACAATGATATGTTCACCAAAATGAAAAGGTGGGAAAAGGGGGAGTCCAAAATGGGGTTTGTTAGTTCCTTCATACAATTAACTAAGGAACTAAAGATGTCCCTCTTCCCAAAATTTCATTGAAACTAAGAGATTGCAAGGTGTAGAGATTGACTTTCAACCCTATGGTGAGCCAATCAAACCTAAATCTCTAGGTTTCTTAGGACAACAAGATTTGGAACTAAATGGAAATGATTTGATGCAACTAAACCTAATTAACAATATGACCTAGATGATTAAATATAAGATCCCAAAGATTCAAAAACTTAAATCATAGTTTGCAGGTAGATCTGAGAAGGGTTTGGACACATGTACCTGGCATTAAAATTTGGTTTTGCGCATTGCCGAAGGACAGGTTCACCCTAGGGAAAATGGGTCCTAGTTAGGGTGTGCAAAGAAATCTTTGGCAATCCTCTAATGTTATATCTTAGCTTCAGTTTGACATAGCTCCCACTATCAGTGTAAGGATTCAAAAATATCTCACTTACTATTTATGATCCTCATTTCCAAAATAATTTAATAGAACTGGTTAGGAATATAGTAATGAGAATTAAGAGGAATAATTATATAATTTCACATCACTTATAAGAATGGAATAACATGCACATCAATGAATCAAGGTCTATCAAATACAATAAATGATTTGTCAATATAAATAAGCATCATCTTTACTCAAAGCAAATAACTTACATGGATATCATGTTTGAAAAACATAATGATGCAAACACAAGAGAGGCTTGCACATCCATGTGTTAACGATCTAGACCTGCAAGAAAATGTTAGTGAATAGGGGTTTGCCTCAGTCAAACCCCATTTTGGTATTCAAACCTTGACATGAAATAAAATAGAATAAATAGATGAAGAATGATCACTCTATGATGCTGCAACTCACCGAGAATTCTACAATAAGTTGTTGTTCAATTTTGAAAGGTCTTGACTTGAATGATTTTTGAATCATGAAATCTTCTTCACTAATGTTAGTTCAAATACAAACATGATACATGATGATTTGGAATTATGGGTTACTATTACAACAAGGAAGGTTAGAATTATCACTCATAAACATACTTTATAGGAGGAAACACCATTAAATAGGATTCCCAATCACTTTCCAAAAGATGAGATATAAAATAAATCAGAAAAAGATCAATATACATAAAAGACAATCCTTCTCATATAACTATCCTATTTAATTAGTTTTCTTTGGGATAAATTTTCCTTATTTATAGTTACACTAATTACACATGAATATGCACTTGAGAGCGAATACAACGCATGCTATTGAATGCTACATTTAACTTACATATTGAACACCCTAAATACAGTATCAAAAACTCATAAAACTACAAGCATCAAACACAATGTATATATTTTAATTCTACGAGTAACATTTATGTTGTATAATATTTGAGTCATTTCTTTTAAGAGTATCAAACAAACAACACTGTAAATATAAACGTCAAATATTGAACTGGTTGTACATGTCAAACTAATCAAAACAAAATAAATCTGAGCTATCATTTATGAAAATCAAAAGTCACAAATACTAAATCTGAGATATTAACTCATAAAAATTGGACTTCTAACAAATATAAACCTTTTTAAAAGTAATGAAGTCACACCCAAGATAAAGTATGTCTAAGGAGTAACTTTGCATCCATAGTAAGTAATCAGAATAGTCTCAGAATAACCATCAACCTTACAAAGACAAATATAAACTCCAATAATTAGAACACCCCACTTATGTGTTCATAAAATCACATTCTACAGTATTAAAACATACAATGATTACTTGAATCTATGAGTTGCCAAGTATACCCAATGAATCAGCTAAGCCTGAATTGCAACTTAACATTGCATCAATGGATTGAGAAAAAAAATTGTATCAAGCTCCACTTACAAATGTAGTCACGAGATGAGATTAAGCATTCAACAAAATAGGACCCATAGACTCAGTGCACCACATGCATTCGAGTGCCCAAAGGTAATACAAGCAAGATGAACCCTGTAAGTATTATTCTGTGAATGTATAACATCCAAGCAACAAGGTTCCAAAAGAAAACATATAAGTTTCCCCAGGCCAGTGACAGGAGGGATAAAGAAAAGGCGTGCAACACAGTCCAATGGGCTCATGAATCCCAAATCAAAACCTAGAGTAAGATCTGGTTTCCACTCATCAAAATTCATTTCCAAGATTGTTGCAAAAGAAAACATTATGAGAGATGTGAAACATTTCCAAAATTTAACCAGGTACGATGACCTTGAGGGAAGTATTGGTGATGCTAAATGAAACGTGCTCAACTACAACCATCAAAACACAAAATACATTTGGACCGTTCACTCATTTTGTACTCCTAAGATGAAGATTTCTGCTCAACCCAAAACCCTCTATATTCGATAACATTTTCTACTTGGGTGCTCATTCATATGCTAATTCGTTACCTTAACCCACAACAAATTTATTCATTTGATTCTATTAAATAAGGTAAAAAAAATTCAGATATGTTCATAATACCAAGGTTCACAATAGAAACATTGTTGCAGCGAATGGTATCAAACGTACCTTTAAATACTCCTTTGTAAGTTGCTCGGCTTGCTTAGCTTCATATCCTCCTACTTCAATTCTTTCCATTTGGAGTCCAATGTATTTCCAAGTGGTTGACATAATGTCACTTGATTCTAGATGTAGTCATTGCCTTCTTGTCATAAATAATTTCACAACATGATAAACATCTTCTCGCATGCTGATCACCTACAATTCACATTGTGGCCATCAATTCTTCTCTCTGCTTCAACACTTGCTTCCCAAACATCCTTTGAGTTACCATTCTTGGTAACACACATGATTGTACTAGATGAAATTTCTTGACTTCTAATGTAGCACGTGGAACAATGACATTGGATTAAGAACTCCTATTAGGTGGTATGACAACTACAAAATCATAGATTTGATTTGATTTAGCCATGATATGATCTACTAGATTAATAATTTCTAATGCAGTAAGATTCACACGAGTTTTGATTCTAGGATATCCTTTAGAGCAACGCTTGAGAAGAGAAAGAAGGGCAATGCCAGTTACTCTGACCACTGTAACTGCAACTACACTTTATATCTTCATTTTCTTTTCATCATTTTTTTCTTGCCTTTAACCTCCATTTTGCACGGATTTTTGTATTGCAGAGGAGAGGAATGCAAATTCAATACAAAATGTGATGATTTGAGCATGGAGCCAGATATAGAGGCCATTCCTCTCCTCTCCACCCCTAATATACACAAGCATAACAAAAAAAAAAATCCTTTATTGGACAGTTATTCTCCCCCCTTTGTCTTTTTTTTTTTATTAAATAAGATTCCTCCCTCACTTTTTTCCAAGTAACGAAATGCTAAAATAAAATCATATTTCTTTTTCATGCAAAGAAAAAAAGTATTTTCCTTTGATATTAATAAAGAATTCTATTTAATTATAACTAACTAATTTACCCACAGTAAAGAACGAGAAACAAAAAAAATAATAATTTGCAAAAGAAGTATTTATTCTAATAAGTAAATAAAGAAAATAATTATTCTAAATTAACCAAGTATTATCATTTAGTTGGGTTAAATCTATAATTATATTATAATTAATTCCTTTTTATTTTGTTGCACTTCTATTCCAATACTAATTAATTTAATGAAACATTGAAAAATATGAATCATAAAATAGGGGCCGTGATAGTCAGAAAGTCAAAAGATAAATTCTAATTTGAGTTTATGTGGCTTGAAAATAATGGTGAAAACTTATGCAATGTTACTAAAATGCTCTTTGAGATCCTTTTAGTCCTTCTTCAACCTATAATCACACATACAAAGAGAGGAAAAATTATTTGTTTTGAATGGGGGTTTTCCTTAGTCAAACCCCATATTTGGTAATTAAACCTTGATAGAAAGATAATGGTAATTGATAAATGAAAGGAATGTTGAATGAACACGTTTTTGCTACAACTCGCCAAAACCTTTAATGGCTTCCTTTAGAGTATTGAATTCAAACACATCACTCCAAGGAATTAGATCTTTCTTTTCTTTATTTTTTAGATACTGAATGCTTAGATGCTTTAAGATTAACAATGCATATTATCCTTCAAAAGATAACATGAACACACATAAGATTGAACATAATGATAAGATCTTGAATGCTGCAAAAAATAATTGATAAATCTACTCTTGACAGTAATATGTACTCATTTGAAGTCTCCAAAATGTGTGTTAGAAATGCTTGGAATAAAATTGATAAAAAGACTATGTATTTATAGGTGTTTATCATTTTTTTGGGAAATTAGATTTCAAAAGCTGTCAATTGCATATGAAATTTGAATCATTAAAATATCACTAAAAACATATTAAAAATTGTGGGACCTAGGAGTTAAGGAGGACCCCTTCTCCCTTGGGAAAATGGGTCTTGGCTCAAAAGTCTAGGACATTCATTTTGCGGTGATTAAAATATTAATTGTATTAATTAAATATAGGTTTCCCTTTCAGAAAACAAGCAAAATAGGACTTTGGAATGCACAATTTGGTAAATTAGGAGCTTAATTAAGTCCAATTAATTAAGGACCCAAACATAGTGTAAAATTGTGAAGTTATACAATTTCCTACACTACACTCCCCATCTACAACACCTACTCAACACCACACTAGAGGTTGACATAGGTTCACATCAATGAAAACACTAATGACAACATAGTGCAACAATCTCCCTATTGACATCAATGACAACACTGCAACAATCTCCAACACGTGTATTCATAGACACATTAATCCCTAAGAAAACCTAGTACAATCTCTAATTAAGTGGTATTACTTTCCAAATTGGGCGCCTTATTACAATTTCAACTTATTTGTTCAAAGTGTGTTAATAGAAAAATATGATATTTAGGTCACACCACATTTAGATTAGGTGATATATTATTTGTCAGCACCAAAATTGTCTTGTGTTTTGATTGGTATAGATGGAATTGTAAACATTCTAAGAAAAATAAAAGTTCCAGTAATGTAATAATCCTGATGTCCAACAACTCCTATACAGATGGTCCAAAGACATGAAATAAAAATATGAAGTATATAAAATTTAAATTCAAAATCTAGGCATATAAAAGTATTCCTTCCTTAGATGAAAAACTAAAATATTTAAGGAATCCTTATAAAAAATAAAAAATTGAAAGATCAAGCATGTAGTTCAATGTCAAATGAAGTTCTATACAAGTTTTGACCCAAATTTTTTAGTAGGGTTTAGGAAATGCATTTGAACCCTTTGTGAATAAATGCAACAAATATTCTAAACCCCACTCCTTTTGATTATGAAAATAACGTATCAAGAACTCAAGAAACATATTGATGAAACCACAACCTCTAACTCAAAAATTAGAAACGTATCTTGATATAGAAAGAGAACAAAGAAAATAAAAAGAACTATTTTTTTAAACATGATTGTTGATGTAGGAGCATCTAGGGTGTAGATCAATCTTGCCACTAAAAATATTAATTAATATAAATGTAAGCTCTTCAAATAGAATGTAAATATATTTTTTATTAATGCAAAATTGGATTATCCACTAATATAAGATTATGTAAAATAATATATTAACAAATACAAATTGGTAAATAATAAAATTATAACACATAACATTGAATGTGTGTGAATAAACTCTTGCCAAAAAAATCCACCATCAAAGTGAGGCTTAAGCATGTATTAATTTTCAATACAAAAGTACATATCCAACAAAATTCTCTCTTTACTTAGACAAAATTTTGGTAGCACATATGTACTTCGGCAAAATTTAGACCCAATAAATTAAGGTTTTGGTAATTATCTCTCCCTTGCTAAAAGTTCCCTAAGGAGGATACAAGCTATTCAGGTACAAGGCTTGAAAATAAGGTCCAAGCTCAACTGATTGAGTAGTGGAGACAAAGGATCTAAATTATTCTTTAGATACCTCAAAGATAAACGTAGTAAAGAGCATATAGAACAAATTTGGGTAGATGGTGATACTTTGACCAAGAAAGAAGATATTAGGAAGCAATTTTTTTAGTTTTATAAAGGTTTATTTACTTTAGAAGGTGATAATACAAATATCAACAATGCATGGAATTATGTCAAGAATATCATTCCTAAAAAAGTTATGGAAAAATATGTAAAGGAGCTTAACAAGGAAATCTCTAAGGAAGAAATAAGTAATGCAATATTATCCTTGTAGAATGACAAAACCCCTGGGGATGATGGCCTACCTGCTAAATTCTACAAGGCACACATAGAATGGGTTTGTGATGACTTGGACATGGTTTACAAAGAAGCTCTAGAGATAGGTTCTTTGGGAACCAACATCAACAAAGGAATTATAAAATTACTCCCAAAGGTGACAAGAAGCTAATAAAAAATTGGAGACCAATCACTCTCTTAAATGTATCCTACAAAATCTTGGCAAAGATTCTAGCAAGTAGATTGGTAAATGTTCTCCCTTCATTAATAGTACATAAATGGGTTTTATTAAAGGAAGATATATTCTAGAGAATCTAATCACCAATTGTGAGGACATGGAGTGTGAAAGGATCTCCAACCAAGGTGCTACAATGTTGCTCCTGGACTTTGAAAAAGCATATGATAGGGTGGAGTGGTCCTTCATTGGATTGACTCTTGAAGCATTTGGGTTTCTAGGAAGGTTCTACAACATGGTTAGTTCCTTGTTAAAATATGCCACAACTCAAGTTGATGTAAATGGTTCATGTATTGAGGAATTCAAATTGGAGATATCTATAAGGTAGGGGTGCCCTCTAGCACCAACATTATTCGTAATAGTCGCATATGACCTCTGCTACCTCTTGATGGAAAATGATAGCTCCTGCAAGGTACAATGAATTTCCCTCCCTAACCAAAAGGAGCTCCTAAACATCTAGTTTGTGGATGATACTATTTTTTTTGTGAAATTAGAGAAACATAATCTAAACAACCTAATGGATAAACTTAATCTCTTTTGTAAGGCCTTGAGTTCCAAGATTTATCTTGAAAAGTCTATTATGCTTGGTTGGGAGGAAACACCTCCTAAG
This sequence comes from Sequoia sempervirens, assembly GCA_007258455.2. Taxonomy (NCBI): domain Eukaryota; kingdom Viridiplantae; phylum Streptophyta; class Pinopsida; order Cupressales; family Cupressaceae; genus Sequoia; species Sequoia sempervirens. Next base: position 111,826,196 of record VDFB02000003.1, on the reverse strand, counting down.
TGGGTCAAAAGGTATGATGTTCAGTGGGGGGCCCTCTGAAGCAAGTTAGATATTTAGGTATTCCTTTTGTTGTGAGCCCCAACCTCAAGGAAATGTGGTTATTGATCAAAACTAAGATTGAAAAGAAAACAGATAAGTGGAAAAACAATTCCTATCCTTAGAAAGAAGAATTCAAGCATGCCAAAAGATTCTCTCCTACTATAGCTTATACTCGGCCTAGGTGTGGTTTTTAAGGAATTACCAAATTAATGAAATTAAAAAAAAATTAGATGTTTTTATGGTCTACTGGAAAAGGGAAGGGGGAAATGCATGTAGTTAAATAGGAGTGGTGTTGTATTGATAAGTCATTAGGAGGTCTTGGTCTAAAAGACCTAATATTTCATGGAATGTATTTAGCCTCAAAGTGGATTATCAAAAGTAATGGAAGGGGATGAACCATGGAAGGTCCTAGTGAGGAACAATATAAATAATGTTGTACCTAAGCAGACCAAAACCTGGAAGTCTCTCCCATTCTATGACCTTCTTAGTATTAAGTATCCTAATTAATAGCATAAGGTTTCCACATTCCATAATCAAATAATGTTGTAATTTATAGATTGTAACTGTGTGTAATATTTTTTGTATCATTATTTCATTAAGAATCCTATATCTCCTATAAGCTCATATGCTTTCAAAAGCATCTAGAAGGTATAGGAACACATAAAGGAGAATGTAACCAACTATCACTATACAAATAATAATATGTTTTTTAGCCATAGGTCCATATGGTGGAACCTAGATCACAAGGGAAAGCCCCTTGCTTTGTTGCAAGGCTACTCAGCCAAAGGTTGGGCACTCAAAGGTATCAAATGCTTTAATTAAATCCTTAAGGATAGCTTCTTAAGGGATTGGGAGGATATGAGCACAAAATATAATCTTCCTCCATCCAATTGGAGGACATACTCAATAATAAAGGAAGCTTGTAACTGCTTGGACTTCCCTATGGAGTGTAAACATAATGAGGAATAATACTATGATTTCCAATGGAAAGATGACAACTTGCTCATGGAAATAAATAGTAAAACAATATACAAAACTCTTTCTAAACAACATGATATATTTGAGCATGTAAATAAATGTTGTGGCACTAACCTAAGAAAGAATGAATGGAATAAGATATTTAGGAAAAACTGGGAAAACTATTTGGAGCCAAAAAAAGGATTGTTTCAAATGGTTGTTAATCCTCCAAAAAATGCCATATAAGATTGATTCCAATGACATAGAAGTATGCAGTATCTATAGAACTCTAGAAATAATTAGATACATACTATTTTACTATTTTTATGCTAAAGAATTATGGATTTTTTTTTGTGAAAGACAACACATTTGGGGAACTGTAATGAAATTGGATTAGATAGAATTTTATTTAAAAAATATAATAAATTGGGAAAATATCTTTCCATGTTTTGGCTATGTCTCTCTACTGAAATCTTATGGCCTATTTGGAAGGCTAAGAATGAAGAAAAATTTAAGGGAGTAAGAATGGCACTTACTAAGTCCATAAAAAGACTTATACTTCACAATATTTCCATGCAGGTCTCCCTAACCTTGGAAATATCCAATTGCAAATTATACAAGCTACTAGAAGATGGAATAGTGAGAATCAACATGTAGGAAGTCAAAATGGGCCATGCATGGCAAGTGGGGCAGGAAAGTACTTAATTTTTCCTGAAAGAACTATAGGAGTTCCAAAAGGATTTTAATGACAAAATGGAAAAGGAAAAGGAGCAACCTAAAACATATGGTACCAATCAACATAGCATGGAGGATAAGTCAAATGAAGAATACATAGATACTGACATATTGTTGAGCCTGAAGAAAATGGAACCTAATAACAATGGCTAGTCTTTGTTTTATGCTACAGGATGGTCCAAATTTTGTATATTTTTTTATAGCAAATGATCATAATGTATATGATGTAATTCACAAGTATATAATGTAAAAACATCTGATATGTACATGGGCAGTATATAATGTGAAAAGCACTCAAAATGTATATGATGTAAACACTATAGATGAATACTATCATATGATGTAATCTTTTTGTGCCTACACTATCATCAATACAAAAAAATTATCCAATTTATAGAGGATAGTTGAGAGGAAAGAAAATGATAGTTTATAAAAGTATGTATCTCTAAAAATATTGTATGGAAAAATATTGATGTCTCCATATTCTCAATCAACACATCCATGATTATAAAACATAATTCATAAGGCATATTTGACCAATAACTCTCAACAACTCAAATCTCCAAGTTTAACACTCCACTATAGATCTTACAACTCATTTGGGCCCCATCCATCATATAAATGTCCTACACTCCCTTTCTAATGCCTAGATATTGGAACATATTATAAATGAGATCTATTTTATTTTTAACTACCACTAGTATGACCCCCATCCTCTATGAATTCTAGTACAACTCATGTCTAAATTAGCCATTATAATAATTAAATAATATTATCTCTCATACATCTAACAAGGGCATCCATGAAACCTCTTAAGATGTTTAGAGATATGATATACATCATAATTTAGGATTACTATAAAATAACATACTATCCTAACATTCTCCAACTTGTAGTTACAATAAATTCTATAGGAAACATAAAATAAATCAAGCATAGGGACCAAGGCCAATGGCCTCCTTACACTAAGATAACTTCATTCTCATTGGTTTAGTAAGGAAATTAACAATATTCTCTCAAGTGTCAACCTTATATAACAAATCATTACCATTCTCTACCATATTTGAATGAAGTAATATTATACATTAAAATGTTTAGTGCAAGAATGGTACATGGTACTCTTTGTCAATAAACAACACTTTGTCACAACATATTTGAATCACCTTGCATTCAAAATAAAAATTGGATCATGATATTTGCAACCATACTAACTCTTTATAGATATGTGTATTATCAATATAATCTACTTTTATGGTGGATAAAAAACCATGAAATACCTCTTAGTCACCCAACTAAATGCATCACCAAAAATAGAGAACATAACCACCAGTGGACCTTTGAAAATTCAAGTCACTTGCATAATCTACATGAATAAAGTCCTAAATACATAATTAACACCATGATAACACAAACAAATAAAAATATCTCACACATATCTAAAATACCTCTTAACATAAACCAAATTCTCTCTACTAGCATTAGATATACACTTGCTTAAAACTCCCATTGCTTGGGCAATATCCAGTCTAGTGTAAACTATTGTACACATTAAGAAACAAAAATAAACTAACATAAGGAACATTACACATATCATCAAAATAATAATATTATTTAAGACACATATCTAATGAAAATTTAGTGCCAATAGGAAACAAAATATTCAAAGGTTTTACAATTGTACATACCAGATTGTTGCAAAATAGTGTCAGCATACTTATGACACAACCAAAGTTTTCTATAGATTCAATCTCTATTGATTTACATACCAAGGATGAATTTTATATCCTTAAATCCTTCATGTCAAACATACTAGAAAGATTCCCTAATCACCCCCTTTATCATTCCCAATGAATAAATTGTCATCCACATATAAGACAATGATTACAACTTGATCACTAATAATTTGAAGGCATACACGATGAGCCTCTTTGTTCCTACAAAAAATAAAATACAATGAAAAATATAAAAACTTATATGTAGGATACTTTCTATTGGACCCACCAAGAGACTCATAGGTTCACAAGATCCTTGTAAAACCAAATAAATCTTCTAAAAAGAGTTTAAAAACCAACTATAATATCAATACTCATACAAAAAATGTGTAAAATGTAGAAAGGAATTTCATATAAAGGAAATGATAATGAGGTGAGAAGGTGAGACTAAAATTATGACTACCCCTCCAAATATGTGAAATATGTGGGAACACTTGGGTCAAATGTGATGACACATGTAGTGCACTCATGAGGTGAGAAGAAAAACTAAAAATATTCTATGTGAGATCAAGTGTAGTGTGAATAGGTCTAATAGGTAATAATTAAATAGATAGGTAAAATCTATTTTTACACAAGCACCTAGGTCTCCCAAGAATTACCTGCAAGCAATTACCTATCACATGCAATAGATATTCAGAGCAAAATCTGTAAACCCTCAGAGCAAGTTTGTACAAGCAAAAATCAGCATAATGATTATTGAATGTAATTGTTTTACAAATAATACAAAAGCCTTCAAAAAGGAAATGATGCAATAAAGTAGGAAAAGACAACCCTAATCTTATCTTGAGCAAAAAGACAGCTCAATAAGATAAGGATAATAATTAAATAATAATTATCCTGGGAAATAAAATATCCTAAGTAAACTTATGCTAAAGTGTAATTAAATAATTAATTACACCAACACCCCCCATAAGTGCAACTTAGGGAGAAGCAAATTATTATGCAAAGATGAGTCTCGGCAACAAGGTCTGATCAGGTACTCATTTACAAATGCAATGCAAACTAAATCAAATGGGGTAAAGGAGAAAACCACGTGGGAACAAAACTCCCCAAAATAGAATGCAATAAACTAAGTAATGAAAGATGGAGGACTCCATAAGACCCCCCAAGGACACCATCCATCACAAAGATACATGAGAGAACCCCCCCAGAAGAGAGGAAGAAAGAGACCACAGATCCCCCCAAGAATGAAGTAACTCCAAAAGAACTGAAGAAACTGCATCTCCTGAAAGAAGTGAGAGGGAAGAGGCCGAATGAATGCAATCTCTAAAAGTGAAGTAGGTGCAGCCCAAGATGTCTCCACAAAAGCAGGTGTGACCTCAACCAATGAAGAAGCCAAAGTAGGTGAAGACTCAATAGAAACCTCCAAAGATGTATGATCAACTAGATCCTATAGCACTGAAGTAGAAGAAGCCACATTGGTAGCCACAACAATAGCAACAGGAGGGAGAGGAGATGGAATGGAAGGCTCGAGAACAGGATTTGAAGTGAGAACTCCAATGTTCAAGAATCCAAATCTCTCCTCTGAATGATGATGCACACTAGAAGTGTGAGGAATAGTTGTAGAAACAAAAGCACCACCAGTAGAAAAATCAGTGAAGGAATACAACCGAGATGAGTGATCCACTATCCCAGTAGCAATAACTGCTCTACTCTCCAAGTCTCTAATGATAACCGAATCAAGTGTGAACTCCACTAATCTCCCATTGCCTCCATGTGTGATCTGATAAATGGAAAGAAGGTTGTTTGTCAAGTGAGGGACACACAAGACATCCTGAAAGGAGTGGTCCCCAAAACTAATAGACCCCTTCCCTGTAACACTCATGTAAGTGTTGTTTCCCATCAAAATGGGAGACATAGTGCAAGGCTCAAAGGAAGTAAACATAGTCTGTGAAGATGCCATATGATGAGATACTCTTGAATCTAGAAGTCATCTCCCTGATCCAATACCTAAAGAAGCACAAAGAGCATGTCCCTTCATATCTGATGAAGTATGTAAACTAGCTATGCCTATGTTATGCTGCTCTAAAGAAGAAGAATGAGGAGAAGAGGATGATACAAACATCCTAGAAGGAAAATCAATCTGATGTTTCTGAAGATGTTTCAGCTCATCAATGTCCTTCTTGTAACAATTATGTTCTGCATGTCCTTCTCTCTTGCAATATATGCATGTAGTCTTCTCCTTCCTAGATCATTTCCCTTAGAAGAGGATGAATCTGAGGACTCCTTTTGCTGCTCATGAGGTTTGGAATCCTTTTGTTTCTATTTCTTGCCTTTGCCTATTGAAGCCTTTTGATCTTTGGTCTCCTGTGATGAAATAAGTGCCTGTGATGAGGAAGAAGTTTTCACCGTGCCTATGCTAGCTAACTTAGCTTGCTCTCAAGTGAGAGATGAAGCAAAGTCATCAAGAGATTACATAGTGAATTTCGTACCAAGTGCATCCATAGTGGCATAAAAGGTAGATACAAAAACTGAATAATCTGGTCCAAGCTTAGAAAGAATGGACAATATCAACTAAGAGTCTTCTTTTTGAACACCACACTGTGACAACTATAATCTAAGAGACTTGAGTTTGGTGAAAAAATCCTGGATGCTGTCAAAGTCCCTCGGATTTAAGCCAATAAGCTCATTCTCTAACTGAAACCCTCTCATAGTATCCTGCTTCCCAAACAAAGACTCTAAAGTAGTCCAAATCTCATTGGGTGTAGTGAAAGACTCAATGTGAAAAACAAGGCTAGATGAAAGAGATAGAAATAATGTACCATAAGCTTCATCACATCTATTAAACCACTTTCTCTTTTCAGTAGCACCTGTAGGTTCAATTTTTGTACCCATGGTTACCCTGTACAACCCTTTGTGTTTCAAATGAATCTCCATTTGTTTTTTCCAACCAAAATAGTTGAATGGAGTAAGGGGTGCAATATTATGTAAATCCATGATAGAAAAATAGTAGTATATACTCTCAAATAAAAAAAATATTCCTCTTTGATCTCAAAAAAACTCCTGATTACACGTTTCCCAAGAAAATAACTCACAAAACAAAGGCTGAGTTCTGAAAAAAAATTAGATACCTGGAGAAAATTCTACAAAAGTCAGGTCTGAGATCTGAGAAGAGGACGAAACCAGCTTTCCAACACCTATTTTTTTTCGAAAAACAGAGCCAGGATGCAAAAGTTACGCCTCTCAGAGTGAAAACAACAACTTCTAGCTTTGATAGGTGAAAAAGGCACCAAAACAGAAAAATCAAAAAATAAAACCTCCACCACTGCGAAGATCGTCAAACTAGCTTTCTGACGATATCTCGTTTTAGAAAAAATGACTCTGTTTTCCCAAGTTATGAGAAAATGAAAAAAATGCCTGTAAAAAGGCACTTCCCACTAATCAGGAGCAAAAAAGCGGGCCCTCAGGGCCTAAAATTTGCAGCCCCTGGTCCTCTCAGTGACCAAGGGGCTTAGGTCTGAGTGGCGGAGCCCCTAGTTCCTAATAGAACCATGGGCTGGGGCTAAACCAGCGGCGGGGCTAGGCGTAGGAGGTTACCGCTGGTGGCAATGGTGACTGTCGGTGGCCTATGGTGGGCGGTGGTGCTGGGGCCAGTGGCGAGTGACGGGCGGGTGGCCACTTGGCGGCGTTGGGGCAGCACAATTCTTTTATACTGTAAGCGCTTTTTCCAAGGGCTTTTTTTATATTTTTTTTACTTTTTTACTTTTTTCAAAAAAATTGCCTCGAGCTATGTGCCCTGGGGTCGTACGGCCTTGGGGTTAAATTTTTTTTCCTTTTTTTCAACTTTCGCCTAAATTGACAAAACGAAAGGAATTTCTGGGGTTTTTGGATGCTCTGTTCACGATGGCGACATCCGTTTGAGCCCAAAATGCTCTAAAATTTTGTCTACCCCCAGATCTACCAAAAACCAACCTAACTTGAAACCCTTGCACAAAAAAAGACGTTGTGAGAGAATATCTTCAAAACACGAACATGTAGCAACAGGTCTGGAGCTCTGATACCATGTAGAAGTTGAAAAACCAACTTCACAGTCCCCAAGAATCACCTGCAAGCAATCACCTATCACATGCAACAAATATTCAGAACACAATCTGTAAACCCTCAGAGCAAGTTTGTACAAGCAAAAATCAGCATAATGATTATTGAATGTAATTGTTTTACAAATAATATAGAAGCCTTCAAAAATGCAATGATGCAATAAAGCAGGAAAAGACAACCCTAATCTTATCTTGAGAAAAAAGACAACTCAATAAGATAAGGATAATAATTAAATAATAATTATCCTAGGAAATAAAATATCCTAAGTAAACTTATGCTAAAGTGTAATTAAATAATTAATTACACCAACAATAATTAAATAGATAGTTAAAATCTATTTTTACACAAGCACCTAGGTCTTAAGTGATACTTAAGGAGAAAACTAAACACTTAAAAATGAGTGCTAGCAACAAGGCTTGATGAGGTATGTACAATAAAAGTATCTCACAAGTGAAAAAAAAAAAAAAAAAACCTATGGGAAAAATTCTCTCTAAAATTATAACTAATACAAAGGAAGGATGAATCATGATGAATCCCCAAGGACAACTTCCTTCATTGCAAGCATATTTCACAACTCAACATAATGGGGTGATGCTAAATGTTTAGTGAAGATGTTGGCAACTTGTTCCTAATTAGATAAATAATCTAAGGAGAGAACACCATCATCGGTGGGATATCAAATGAAATGCATGTATATCTCAATATGCTTCATCCTTTGATGATCCATTATGTTGTGATAAATGTGAATTAAACTTTGGTTATCAAACCAAATAATAGTAGGATGACTGGTGGTAGAAAAAACCTTTCCATAAGCTGTCAAACCTAAAGACCATATTGGTTAGAAATTAATACACATTGATACTCAACTTAAGTGGATGCTAATGAAATTTAGTGGATTACTTCTTAAAAGACCATGCAAATAGACCAAAACCAAGAAAAAAACATAGAAGTAATTTTTTGTGAGTTAGCATCACTAGCCCAATTTGAGTCATTAAAGCCTTCTATTTGAGAAGACATTGGTGTGTATTAAATGTTGAAATGTGTAGCTCCTCAAATATACCTAAAAATATAATTACATTCCTTACAATTATTTTCATGAGGATCATGGGAAAATAAAGAGAAAAATTCAATAATAAATTTGATATAAGGATGAGCATGGCTCAAATAGAAAAACTTTCCAACTAACCATTTACATACAAAGTAGCATCAAGACTAGGTGTGGTGCAAGTGGAAATTAAAGTGACATCAAATTGAAATGGCATGGGATTAGGCTTATAGTTATTCATGATAAACTAATAAAGAATGTTAATGTAATTATTTTTCTAGTATATATAAATCCCCTAAATAGATAGTAGGACCTAAAGACCAAGAAAATAATACAAAGCTTGAGATTGGTCATGTCAAAGTTCTCCATCAAATTGTGTTGAATATATTGAAACATGGACATGAGTAACTATTGTTGGTGTGAATAAAAGTCTTATACCTAGTTAATTTACTTACTATAAACTTAGGGGACATATTCACATGTTAATTTTACTTAGGATTATAAGATTCCTTCTAGAAGTCTTAGCTGTCATATATAAACTTTATCTTATCCTAGGTAGTTATGAGTTAGTTGTCTCATGATCTTGTGTAATCCCATATCTCACCTTGTCTTTATAAGAAAGGCTTCTCATGTACATTTGTATTAAATCTTGTAATATTTCATCTATTATTACAAATTTATGCTCTTTCTTTTCCCCTTTGTAGAAGGTTCTTTTTGGTTTTTCATGTGACCCTGGAGGTTTGAGTCATTGAGTAACTCTAACATGGTATAAGAGCTTCAAATATATAAGCCACTTCTCAAATTTGGGAGATAATTATGTTTGAGTTTTTTTTTATGGTGAAAACCTTGATGGATCTTGAAAAGTTGAGTATGCTCTTCTCTTGCATCAAATGATGACCTAGAGAATTAGAAAAACTTGACAGAAATACCAGATTTATGGATTTTTATTTGTGGATTTGTATTGCAAGTTCATTTTGGAGAATTTTTATGCAAATATAAGATCACTATTGAGTTTATAATGTCCAATAAATTTGGATCTAGCTTTTATTTCACTCAATTTGGCCATTGTATGATATAGTTGCAAACTGGGGTTTGAAGCTTAGATCTGGTGAACAACTTTTTATTGGAGCACTTATAGCCCAAATGGATGCTTCCATTACATTTAAATGGCCCAAAATGCCCCATTTTCATATAAAATTCATCAATTTCTTACAATTTTTATTTTGTTAGAAGGGTCACCACTACAGGCAAAATTCAACATTTTTAAAAAAAAATCATAACTTTTGATCTAGAAATCAGATTTTGATGAACAAGAAAGCTAGTTTTATGAACTTTTTCAATGGCGTAGGTTATTTTTCATAATTTTTCTATTTCAAGTCTATTTTTATAGCTTGAAGTCAAATCTTGTTTTTTGGCCTCCAAGCTTATAATGTTTTTGCTTTAGACTCTTTTTTCTTGATTCTTGTGGCAGCATGAAGATATTGAGTAATTCAGTTTTATATATGCAATTTTTGAATATTTTTTTCCAAAATTTTAGTTTGAAACTGATTTGGTACTTTTGGATACATTGTTGTAAATTTGCAAAAAAAGTGTCAATTTCTTTGTGACAAAGGGGTTAATTACTTGTATTATGAGGGGAAATTTGTCAATCCTCTATTGTAATTTTTGATTTTATCATGGATTTTCCAAAAGTGGTGTCTCTAACTCCATATAAATATCATGAATGGAAAACACAAATGGAGATATTATTGTTAAAATTGAAGTTGCAAAGAATCACATTTGGCACAGATCCAAAACCCACAAGAGCTACAAAAAGAAGAAAATGGTTTGATAGAAAGGATGAAGCACTTGGTACTCTTCTTTTGTCCATTTCTCTAAATCTTAGATATCATGTGGCATCTTGCACACATCTTAATCAAATTTGGACTATCTTAGAGGGTCTCTTTGGTAAGCCAAACAAAATGAGTAAATTTAAGTTGGAGAATGAACTAATGAGTCTTAATCCATTAGTTTTTGACAATATCCAAGACTTCTTCTCTTAGACTATAGTTATCTAATTGTGGGATCACTAAAAAAATAGTTGATTCTTTCAATTATTGCTAAGCTTGGTCTTGATTATTCAGTGTTTGTTTCTACATTTTATGCTACAATGGATGCCCTTGGATTTGTAGCTCAAATCACAAGGGAACAAGAAAATTAGGAACACACAATTGGAGTCTTCCCAAACTCATACTCTTCTTGCAAAAGATTCAAAAGATTCAAGTTACAAAGGTAAGAAGTAGGATAAGGACCCCAATCCTAATGAGTAAGGTAAATATTCTCCTTCATATAGCACTCCTAAGTCCACTTTGTCTTCCAAAGAGGAATCATCTAAAAAGAAGAAGTTTAAATGTGCATATTGTAAAAGGTTAGAACATGATGAGCATAGATTTTATAATAAAAAGATTAATGCACTCACACACATTATTAAAAATAATAACATACAAGAAGCCTCATCAGTATCTTCTTCTTCTTCAAAATCTCAATCAACGGCATCTTCATCATTGCAGTCAGGGAATATAGGATCTACAACTGGGCTACACGAAATGAAAGGACAAGCACTCTTGGCCTCTAAAAGTCCTAAATCTAATAGATGGCTTCTGGATTCAAGGGCATCTCATCATATGGCATCATCTATGGGAATTTTATCTTCTTTTAATCCTTATAATTCACCTCATATTTTGATGGGTAATAATACATTTATGAAGGTAAGTGGGAAAGGTTCTAATGACATGGGAGAGGGAACTTTTTTAATCATGTACTTTGTGTTGCTTCTTTTTCCACTAATCTCCTTTTTGATTATCAAATTACCCATGGTGGTCAAGGTAAAACAGATAGTTGAGTTCACTCCTAATAAAGTGTACATAAGGGACTTGGATACTACATATATCATTACTATCAGGATGGTTGATCATTCATCTTTTTTGTATTCCTTTTCACATTTTTCTTCAAAAGAATAAAATGTTCCTTTGACTACATATCACACTCCATTGAGTGTAAATCATGTTTGTGAGGAGAAGTTTGTTCATCTATACCTTGGTATTCTAGAGATTAGTTTTGAGCTTCCTACTCCTCCACCTCTTGCTTCTTCAACCATCAATGCTTCTATTCAAGAGGGTGATCATAGTTTTTCAAATCTTGTTTTTTGGGATGAATATTTAATAGGTATTTATAACTTGTTTTTGGAGTCTCATACTGTTGATTTGGAGGACACACTTGAGGGGGTTTCTCTTTGCTTTGATGACAGTTTCAACACAATTATTGTCCCATCTTCTTTGTGTTTGGAGATTGAAATTCATGAGTCTCCTCATTCACTTGATTTTTCATGTTTCTTGGTTAAGTTTCACCATGAATATGTTGCGACTTATTCAAGGTTGGAGACTACTACTTAGCTTTTAGAGACACACATGTTGAGACTACATCCTTCTTCCCTTAAGTTTATGGAGTGGCTTCTTCATCGACCTATGGATTCGTTTCTTCCTAAGGGAATATGTGTTGCTTATAGGCATTGGATCATCTTTTATTTTCAAACATTCTTCATCAGCATTGGAGCTTCTTCATTATGGGGGATATCTTGTCTCTTTGTTTCCCTCTTATGGGGGCTCATTGATTATAAATACATGATGGATGTAGTCCTTGGGGGGTATCATTGAGTCCTCCATACATCATCTTGTTTTTTTGTTTCTATTATCTCTTTTGGAGAGGATTTTTTTCCCACAAGGTTTTCTCCTTTTCTTCATTGATGAGAGATTGTATTTACATTTGCATTGTAAATGGATACCTAACATGGCACTGTAGCTAAGACCCATATTCATAATCATTTTTCATATTAATTTTCTCCCTAAGTTGCACTTAAGGGGGGATATTGGTGTGAATAAATTCCTTGTACCTAGTTAATTCACTTACTAGGAACTTAGGAGACATATGCACATGTTAAGTTTACTTAGGATTATAAGATTCCTTCTAGAAGTCTTAGTTGTCATATCTAGACTTTATCTTATCCTAAGTAGTTATGAGTTAGTTGTTTCATGTTATAGGACTAAGACACTTGTCATGATATTGTCTAATCCTATCTCTCACCTTTCCTTTATAAGAAAGGCCTCTCATGTACATTTTTATTCAGTTATATATTCAGTCTTGTAATATTACATCCATTATTGTAAATTTATGGTCTTTCTTTTCTCCTTTATAAAAGGTTTCTTTTGGTTTTGCAGGTGATCCTGGAGGCTTGAGTCCTTAAGTGACTCTAACACATACTAGTGAGAATAAAATCATATACATCTAATAAAAGTATCAAGAGCTCACATCCATAGCTTTGAATATACGTTATGTGATTTGAGTGGTAATGAGAAATCAAAATAAAGCAAGAAACCATCAATCTTCTCATACCAAGTTTGATGGGCTTGTTTGATAATATACAATGAATGTAGAAGACTTCAAAATAGTGAAGAGTATTGAAAAAATCTTAGAGGTTGCTCCATATAGATATCTTCATGAACATCACCATGCAAGAAAAAAAATTTCACAACCATCTAAAAAAAATCATCTCTAAGATGCAACAATAGAAAGGACAAGGTGAATAAAATCCATCTTCACTTAAGGGAAAAAATATTGAAGTATTCAATAGCCTCAAATTTTGAGAAACCCTTAGTGATATGATGTCCCTTATACCTTTTAATAGAACCATTAGCTATGTAATTGGTAAAATACACCCACTTGCATTGAACCATATTTATTCCCTTTAGAAGAAACCAAATATCAGGTGTTAGCCATCAAGGAAGATACTCCTCTACTATAGTGCAATCCTAATTTGCAATAACAAAAACCTCTAAAACACTAAAAATTAGTAGATCTAGGAAAAACAAAATTAGGAGGAGGTGGAGGTGAAGGTTGTAGTGGAAGAACAAGGCCATCATTTAAAGTATCCTCAAGTACAAATGTATCCTCATGTGATGAAGGGGATGGAGTAGGAACTAATGAAAATAATTGGATGAAGGGTCCATCTATGTGAAATAATCATCAAACTAAAAATCTCACCAAAAGTAGACATCTCTAGTGGTTGGATCAAAAAATCAATAGCCCTTCACATCCTCATAATAGCCAACAAAAATAAATGGCTGAATCTACTTCTTCATTACCTTACATTGACCATTCAATATGGTTATCCTAAAGAAAGAAACATCAAGCTTGATATTGGAATATGCCTCTTTTGGAGTGATATTGTAAACTACCTTGTGGGGAGTGTAGTTTTCAATATAGTTCATACAATCAATTGTTTCAACCTAAAAGGATGGATCCATAGATCATGAATGAAGCATACAATTTTTTATCTTCCTTAGTGATCCATTATTTATTTTAGTGACAAAATTTTTCTAACAAGTGTATGGAACCAAACACATAATGTATGTTATGCTTAGTGCAATAATATTGAAATATATAGTTCATGTTTCCCCCCATTATCTATACATATCTACCAAATAGGACTTGATTTATTCTCCATAAAACCACTAAATATCTTAAAACTAGTGAATAAATCACCCTTGTTCTTAAGAAAGTACATCCTTATACGATAAGAGGAATCATTAATGATATTGACCACACACTTGTATCCTAAAAAAGAGGGAGTTGGAAATGATTTGGGGTCACTATGTAATAATGTATCAACCCGAGAAAATTTATAGTATGGTAAGCCTTACTCTTGGGAAAGGGTTCTTGGTGATATTTTTCAATGACAAAACTTTGAAAAATTCCCTCTCTTCATGAAAAAATAAGAAGACCAAGGACCATGTTCTATGTACTCAATTGCTAAAGATATTTGAAATTGAGGTGTTCCAACCTCTCTACCAAATTATTCCAAAATAATATACATGGGAAATGTGTGATGATCCACAAGATGAATAAAAACTACGAAAATTGTACGATCTAGATCCATGATCAACTTTTCTTGAAGCAACAATTTGTTGAACACCCAAAATAATGAGAGGGGAGTGAATTGGTATTCTTTGAAACCACTTAAACATATGAACATTAATTCCACATATCATATTAAATTTGTAGTAAGGAAATAAACGATGAAAATAACCATCAAAGCATATAACACATGAACACCAAATTTTACATGGAAAACCCAAAAAGGGAAAAACCATGGTGAGGATTAGCTCACAATATATTATAACTAGCTATAAGATATTACATAAAGGCTCACTGCCAGGTGGAATCACTATATGATGGAATCACTTCCCACAAAAAGAAAGAAAGATAGAAGAAAGGGGTTGGATCACTGCCAAGATTTGAACTACTACAAATGCATCTCTAATATGCTAAAAATACAGTTTTATTGAAGCTCAAAACATTGAATCAACACACTTCATACTATTCTACTCTAACACTCTGATCTACTCTGCATTCACATCACATTCACATTCTCTTCTTATTAATTCACACACACAACTTAGTCATCACTCTTTAACACCAAAAATTATCTTATACTTATACCCATTACATTCACAAGAACCTACAACATCAATTAGGTTGGCCTAATTAGATGTATCATACAAAACAATAACTTGTCAGCTCAAGATCAAACATACACATTTCACACCTTATTTCAAAACTTGTAACATATAAAATAGGTTAGCATGGACCTATAATGGCTCCAGATAATTGATCAACACTTCCTTTAACTCTTCACAACCCCAAACATATTAGGTCGACATTGTTGGTGAACAACACCAAAACACAACAATCGATTATCCTCAAACTGACATATGGACCTCCTGTTGTATGTTTTGGTCGTGTTGCTGATATGTGGTTGTCATTTATGTCAACACTATTGGCATTAATATCTTAGAAGTTGTATATGTCGAGGATATTGAGAAAATTGTAATGAAATAAGTTGCAAGTTGTCAATGGTAAAGTGAAGTTCATTCTGTTGGAAAGCTTAGTATGTTGATGATCAGATGTTTTGGATTAAAGGGTTTATTTTCAAGTATATCTAGTTTATCCACATTAAGTTTCAGATATCCACATGAAGATTTGATCGTGTTATGAAGATTTGTATTTTGACAATCTTTCTGCTACTTTAGTTGGTGTTCCTGAATGAAGATGATGATATTTTAGTAAGTTCAGTTGTTGTGGATGCTTCTTTGGTGATTCATGATTTTTTGGTATGTTTCTAGATCATGCTCTATTTGTTTTGCACATCCACATTTATTGTCGTGCTCGTGATTCAAGATTTTCTCTTGCGTGTTCATGTTTTTCATGTTCTTGGCCAACAAGGTGTTGTAGCATGTTGTGGATCTTCGAGGATTAATTTTTGAAGGTGGTTCATGTTTGAGAATTTTATTTTGGGTCTTCACTATTTTGTGGCCAACCTTGGTTGATTCACATTAATAATATTTAATGTTTTGGGCTGATAGTTTGTATTCATTTTATTATTTTATTGAGGCCGACATGTAGCGATGTAATTTATTGTTGCAAATATATATAAGCGATTGTTTATAACTTTTTTTGGTATGGTGTGTTCAAATAATGTTCTAAATATTTCGAAGGTAGAGCAGAGTGTGAAGAAGAGTGAGTAAGAGTGAAGTGTTCATGTGCTTAACTGAAACTGTAATCATGCATTAGCAGATGATATTTTTCTCAGTTCAAATCTTGTGGATGTAATTCAAATCCTTTTGTAAGACAATGTGTCTTCATTTTTTAATTGAGCAATGAGCTCTAGGCAATGCGCTTGAATGCATGTGCATTCCCCATTTATATTTATTTATACTTTTAACAGGGTATAATCTTGTGGACTAATCTCCACCGTGGTTTTTCCCCTAACAGGGTTTCCATGTAAAAAATCTTGGTGTTATGTGTGTTTCTGATGTGTTGTTGATTTATTCTTTCATGGTTATTGATCAGATTTGAGAATAAGGTTAATAAATTGAATAAGTTTGAAATTCTATGACAATTGATTCACCCCCCCTCTCAGTTGTCTACCCTTGTGTTTCTAACAATTGGTATCAGAGTAGGTTCCTTAGAAGAATTTTAACAACTTGAGGTGATCCAGGATGGAAACATACAAGAAGGATAGTTTGAGATTTGATGGAGCAAATTATTCTCCGTGGAAGACTTGAATGGAGTGCCATCTGAGATGCATTGGTGAACCCTACTGGGGCATTACAAGCAATAGGTATGTTATTCCTTAGAATGATCCTACTACTACTACTACTGAGATTAGGGATGTTGAGCACAATATCAAGGCTAAGGAAGCATTTTTGAGTGCTTTGAATGATTCTGGGATGATAAATGTTATGGATCTGAAGACTGCTTATGAGATTTGGAAAAAGTTGGAAACTTTGTATGAAGGTGATGCTAATGTGAAGATTGCTAAGTTACAAAGTCTGAAAGGGAAATATGAAATGTTGATAATGGGTGATGATGAGAACATTACTACTTTCATGCAAAGAGTGAATGAACTTGTGTGTGGTATTAGATGTGTTGGTGGACAATTGGAAGAATCAAAGATTGTTGCTAAAGTGCTTAGATCCTTGCATGTTGCATACAAATTCAAAGCTACTGCTATTGAGGAGCTTTGGACTGTAACAAATGTAACCAGAGACATGTTGATTGGTAAGCTTACTAATTTTGAGTTGAGTGAATTTGGTGATGCTCTTCCTAAGATAGAATTTGCATTCAAAGCTACTATGTCTAGAAGAGATAAACAGAGATATGATCTAGGAGAAAGTTCTTCTAGAAAGGTATTCAAGTATGAGGAGGAAATGAGAGAGATTGAAGAAGAGGAGAGAAAGCTAGAGGAGCTTGAGGCACTTATTGTCAAAAGAGAAGCCAAAGGAGAAGGTAAGTATAAAGGAAAATTGCCTATTAAATGTTTTTCTTGCAATAAGATAGGTCATTTTGCATCAAGGTGTCCAGAAAGAGTCCCTAAGCCAAGACATAACAAGCCTAGATTTCAAAGAAAGTGCTATTATGCTGCTGATGAAGGTGTGACAAATGATGAATCTGATAAAGGGAATGCAAGTGAGGATGAATGGGTATTTATTTCTATCAAGGAAAATGATCCAGCCTCTATTGAATCTGTCAGTTGCTCAAATGTGGAGAAAGCCCTAGCTACTTGAGTTGAAGAGAAATATGAATGGGTGATTGACAGTGGATTCTCTCATCACATGACAGGCGATAAAAGAAAGTTTGTGAGCTTGGAAAATTATGATGGTGGTGTTGTGAGATTTGGTGATGACAAAGATGTAATCTGTGGCAGAGGATCCATTTCTCTTTATGGTAAGAATAATACCGATGATGTTCTTTATGTGGAAGGTTTGAAGCATAGTCTCTTAAGTGTCAGACAGATGGTTGACAAAGGATACAATCTTCAATTCAAGAATGGTAAGTGTAGAATATTGGGGAGTTCTAGAAATGAGATTGCTTCAGGTACAAAAAAAAGGTAACATCTTTCACTTGAATGCTACTAGTAAAAGTTGTCTGATTGCTCAATTTGATGAAATTTGGTTGTGGCATACGAGAATGTGTCATGCAAAATTTGGCAATATTGTTAATATAATTTCTACTCAGGCAGTGAAAGATATTCCTAAGTTGGTAAAGCCTACTAATACTATATGCAAGGAATGTCAGTTAGGGAAGCAAACTAGAATTTCATTTCGAAGCAAACAACATTGTTCAAAAGAAGTGTTGGAGCTTGTTCATACTAATTTGTGTGGTCCTTCTAGAATCATAAGCTTACAAGGAGATAGGTACTTCATGTTACTTATTTGATGATTACTCTAGATTGATGTGGGTTACCTTCTTAAGGGAGAAATCTGAAGCTCTGGAGAAATTCAATACTTTTAAGGCTATGGTTGAAACAAAGACAGGTCTAAAGATTAAATGTCTGAAATTAGATAGCGGTGGTGAATTCACTTCCCATGAGTTTAATTCTTTTTTGTGAAGTGCATGGGATAAGGAGACAATTATCTTCCTCGTAGACCCCTCAACACAATGGAGTTGTGGAAAGGAAGAACATGATAGTTCAAGATGCCACTAGGACTATGATGCTGAAAGGAAATGTCCCTCATATCTATTGGAGAGAATTTGTGAGTACTGCTATTTACATCCTCAACTAGGTACAAGTCAAAGGTGATATTGGTAAGACCCCTTTTGAGCTATGGACTAGTCATAAGCCTACTATTAGATATTTTAAAATCTTTGGGAGTAAATGCTATATCAAAAGAGATGAAGAGATAGGAAATTTTGATGCTAGGAGTGATGAAGGAATCTTTCTTGGTTATTCTACTAAGAGTAAGGCTTATCGGTGCTACAACAAGAGATTGAGGAAAGTAGTTGAAAGTGCAAATGTCAAGGTTGATGAAGACATAGCTAGACCCTCCAAAACCTATGGATATGATTTAGATGATCAGAATAATAGTTCAATCATAGGAAAGCAAGTTCAGACTCAAAATCAAGTCCAAATCATTTTGATGAATCAAGAAAATCAAGAGGAAGGAATTAGTGAAAGTGCAGAAGAGAGATCACAAGATCTAGAAGTTCAAGAACATCCTAAGACTCCAGATTATGTAAGATTAAATCATTCAAAAGATTAGATTATAGGTGATAAGAAAAAATGTGTTCAGATTAGAAGAAAGATTGTAGAAGAATACTGTCTGATTTCAAAGACTGAGCCTAATAGTGTGAATGAAGCATGCAAAGATGAACATTGGGTGGAAGCAATGAAAGAAGAACAAAAAATTGAGAAGAATAATACATGGATTCTTGTTCCTAGACCTAAGGACAAAAATATAATTGGAACTAAATGGGTCTTTAGAAAAAAGATGAATGAGCAAGGTGAAGTTGTTAGAAAAAAAGCAAGATTGGTATGTAAAGGATATTCCTAGATGGAAGGAATTGAATTTAAAGAAACCCTTTTCCTTGTTGCTAGGATTGAAGTTGTGAGATTATTTCTTGCTTATGATAATTACAAAAACTACAAGGTTTATCAAATGGATGTCAAGTCAGCATTTCTAAATGGTGAATTGGAAGAAGAGGTGTATGTTGAGCAACACGATGGACTTCAATTGATTGATCAAGGAGATATGGTTTTTCGGTTGAAGAAAGCATTGTATGGACTTAAGCAATCCCCAAGAGCATGGTATGCTAGATTGGACAAGTATTTGTTGAAGCTTGGATTCAATAAAGGTACTGCTAATAGTAATCTGTATTTCAAGATTGATCATGATAAAGATTTGATTGTTGAAGTCTTTGTTGATGATATCATTTTTGGAGGAGATGATAGTTTGTGCATGAAGTTTGTTGATGAGATGCATAATGATTTTGAGATGTCTATGATTGGTGAGATGAAATTATTTTTGGGATTGCAAATTACTCAATTAGATAAAGGGATCTTCATATCTTAGTCCAAGTATGTGAAAGAATTGTTAAAGAAGTTTGGTATGGAAGATTCAAAGCCAGTTGGTACACCTATGGTGATCGGATGAAAGTTGACACAGGATGATGATTCTCCAAAAGCAAATCAAACTAGATACAAATCAATGATTGGTGGATTGATTTATTTGACTCAAACTAGACCAGATATCATGAGTGTTGTATGCATTGTTGCAAGATTTCAAGCTGATACTAAGGAATCTCATGTAACTATTGTGAAGAGAATTTTTAGATACTTGAAGAGGACAGCTGATTTTGGCCTGTGGTATTCTAAAGATGATGATCTTACTTTGAGTGCTTTTATTGATGCTAATTGGGCAGGTGATGTGGATGACATAAAGAGTACTAGTGGTGGTGCATTTTTATTGGGTAAGAAGCTGATTTCATGGTTAAGTAAGAAGAAAAATGCTATTTCTTTATCCATTGCAGAGGAAAAATACATTGTTGCTGCTAAAAATTGTACTCAAGTATTGTGGATGAAGCAAATGTTGAAAGATATCAGAATTGTGTATGATGAGCCCATTGCTGTATTTTGTGATAATTCAAGTGCAATTAAAATTTCTAAGAATTTGGTGTTGCATTCAAAGACCAAGCATATATCTATCAAGTTTCACTTTTTAAGAGAGAAGGTGAGTGAAAAGGAAGTCAGATTGGAGTATGTGCTTACTAAGGAACAAATTGCAGATATCTTTACAAAGTCATTTCCTAAGGATACTTTTGAGTATCTCAGAGGGAAGCTCGAGGTGATTGCCTCTCCTAATCAGAACTAAGATGCACTAACTTGCATCAATCTATACATTTAATAGTCATATCTTGATCCAAATTGATGTTGTGGTGGCTACTACTTAGGGGGAGTAGTCAAATGTTTAGATACGTGGTTTAGATCTTGTGTGGAGAAAATAGATCTTTGTCATTGATTTCAAAGGGGGAGAAGAGTGGTGCAGGAGCACCTATTTGATTTCTTGCCTCCATAAGGCCATTTGTAAATAGTTT
Organism: Sequoia sempervirens; assembly: GCA_007258455.2. NCBI lineage: Eukaryota > Viridiplantae > Streptophyta > Pinopsida > Cupressales > Cupressaceae > Sequoia > Sequoia sempervirens. Next base: position 111,805,142 of record VDFB02000003.1, on the reverse strand, counting down.
ATCTATTTTGTGTATTGAGTCTTATAATAAGGTTTATAAAACCATTTTAGAGGTGTTTGAGTCTTAGTAAGTAATATTTTAAGTCATTTTTCAAATAATGTTTAAAGTTGGTCCATATTGTAAAAATTGTAAAAGTTGCTCAAAAACATTGTCAAGCAACTTGTCAAAAAGTGTCATTAAGGTGTTTTGTCAACAAACTAATCAAAAGGTAGTTGAAAATGGTTGGTTTTATTTGTAAATTTATAAATACACCCTCAAAAACTCGAATTGGGGGGTTGGAGACATCATTTTTGAAGTTAAATGAATGGAAACCTCAAGTTTGGTATGCATTTTCTGATTTTTACATTGTTACCAGGCTAAAGTTGTGTTTTGTATGGATTTTTATGGGATCAAATAATGGATTATCATATATTGATGGAAATATCTCTATTTCTAGTTTCCAATTCTTTTTGTCTCATTGAATTTTATCAAGTTTTGTGGAAGATATGAATATTTTGGTGAGACTGCCTATTCTAACAATATAGTGCAGAATTTACAGTATAAAAAGTGTGATGGTACAGAATGTAAAGTCTATAATTTGGATCTAAAATAAATTTTATTTTGTTTCCATGTGAATATACTTTCATTTTATTCAACTCTCATAAAAATTCATTAAGAATTGAATAATTTATGAACATTTTTGTGAGGGCAGGTCTGAACCCTACCTAGGGTTTGCAGTTTGGGAAAAATACAATAACTTTCATTTCAACCGTTGGATCTTCATAAGAATTGGATGAAAAGTATATAACTATGTTTTGTTTAATCTCACCAGAGGGATTGGATTAATTATTTTATTTGTAGAAGTTATTAATGACTGTTCATGGCAATAAATTGTGGGCTGCCATACTTATGTTTCCAATGTGATATACAATGTTTAATAACATGTGTTATAAAAAGATTGTTTTGGATTATTGTTGAAGGTTGGTGAGATGTGTTGTGAATCCTCCTAGCTCTGCATCAAAGATTCATGTGAAAAAATATGAATTATCTGAGGAAGAAGATTCATGTGGGAGAAGAGTTGTTGAGGAGAACAGAGTCAGAACCTAAGGGGGAGTAAGTGCTGAAGATAGTTGCATTGATGGTGTTTTTCGCATCATGTGTTGCCATCAATGCCAAAGGGGGAGATTGTTGGATGTTGCAGTTGTTTTTCTAATATGTGGTTGTCATTGATTTCAACACTATTATCTTAGAATTTGTATATGTCGAGGATATTGAGAAAATTGTAATGAAATAAGTTGCAGGTTGTCAGTGGTAAAGTGAAGTTCATTATGTTGGAAATATTAGTACATTGATGATCATAGGTTGTGGATTAAAGGGTTTCTTGTTGAGTATATCTAGTTTATCCACACTAAGTTTCAGAGATCCATGTGAAGATTTGATCATGTTATGAAGATTTGTATTCTGATAGTCTTTATGTTGCTTTAGTTGGTGTTCCTAAATGAAGATGATGAGATTTTATTAATTTCAGTTGTTACGGATGCTTCTCTAGTGATTCATGATTTTTGTGGATGTTTCTAGATCATGCTCTATTGTGTTTCACGTCTGCATTGATTGTCATGCTCGCGATTCAATATTTTCTCTTGCGTGTTCATGTTTTTCATGTTATTGGCCGATAGGGTGTTGTAGCATGTTGTGGATCTTTGAGGATTAATTTTTCAAGGTGGTTCATGTTTGAGAATTTTATTTTGGGTCTTCACTATGTTGCAGCCGACCTTGGTTGATTTTCATTAATAATCTTTAATGTTTTAGGCCAATAGTCATTTTATTATTTTATTGAGGTCGACATGTAGTGATGTAATTTCTTGTTGCAAATATATATAAGTGATTGTTTATACCATTTGTTGGTATGGTGTGCACGAATAATGTTCTAAATTTTTCAAAGGTAGAGCAGAGTGTGAAGAAGAGTGAACAAGTGTTCATGTGCTTAACTAAAACTATAATTAGGAATTAGCAGATGCTATTTTTCTCAGTTCAAATCTTTTGGATGTAATTCAAATCCTTTTGTAAGGCAGTGTGTCTTCCTTTTATAATTGAACAGTGAGCTCTAGGCAGTGCACCTGAATACATGTGCGCTCCCCATTCATATTTCTTTATACTTTTAACAGGGTATAATCTTGTGGACTGATCTCCACATTGGTTTTTCCCCTAATAGGGTTTCCACATAAAAAATCTTGGTGTTATGTGTGTTTCTAATGTGTTGTTGATTTATGCTTTCATGGTTATTGATCATATCTGAGAATAAGGTTAATAAATTGAATAATTTTGAAATTTTGTGACAACTGATTCACCCCCCCTCTCAGTTGTCTTCCCTTGTGTTTCCAAAACCTCCAAAATACATACCACTTGAAACATAGATGTAGATGACACCTATAAACACTTCCTCAAATCTACAAGACTAGATATTCTTCTGTAGAGGAATGCAAACCAATCCAAATAGGTACTTTGTATAGGAAATGTTGTCATTGGAAAACTATATATACTATCATCTATAACTTCTACATTGAAGGTAAAAACATCATGAAACTTTATATTTAGACTCCTCTTTCATCCAACAAAATTTTCTTAAAATCGTAGACCAAAATACTTCAAGGTAGGTCAACATGGACCAAAAATTAGATGCACATAGCACTGAAATAAAACTGTTGTTTTGGACATAGTCAGATATTCAACAAGACTGTTATGCACCAGACGAAAACAACTACATCTACATATAGGATTACCATCTATTAAATCACTTATATGCACCAGACCAACTACACATCACAATGTTGACATCAATGAAAACATTGTATATGCACACTATATATCTCATGCTCATGTTGCCAACAAGCATATTAATGAAAATCTAATGATAATCTCCTTAAACTTCCAACAATATCCCCCTTTATCATTAATGGCAACATGCATCAACTCTTCTACATATCTTCTCCAAACTATTCTCCCCCTTTGACATCAAGGGAAAAGGGTGTAAAACGTAGTTTGTGTTCTTTGCTCACCCTTTGATAGTATACACATATATTACTATTATCTTCTCTTCTCCTGTTTTTAGTGATTTTACATTATCAACAAACTCTTCACTGGATTACACATATAATCCCCCTAATTGATATATACATGTATACATGAGAGTAACAAACTTAAAAATATAACCAACTCCCCCTAATAGTGTTATCCATCAAACCAGATCAAAATTGGCACTGAAAAATTATCCTCTAACATATGCATATATACAATGAAATCTAAAATGCATAAAAAGAAAATAAACATACACAAATCAACCAGAAGAAGATGGAACATTGGTGTATAACACCTACAATTTTGCAAGGTGTGTTTGCTAGACCTTTTTACCATATTCCCTATGATTCTTTGTCAGCCCAAGCATGTGATTCACAACCTCAAACTCCATGAGGAGTTCTTCACCTCCATCTAGAGTATTAGGTACCGGATTTAACTTCATTTATTTCTCTGCACTAATTAGATTACCGAATATAGATGTGAACTTTGCATTCACTAGGTCTCTAAGCTGTCCAAACTACACTACAATATTTTCTCTTTACTCCCACAGCTAGAAGAATTGTTCATGAAAATTTTCAATATTTGCTCTAATGGATCCATCTGTATCATTCACCAGATCATAGGAATTGGATGCCTTGTCAACTTGGGACTCGATGGATTCCATCTCATCCTTAATGTTCTTGGTTGAACTAGGCCACTTAATGCAAAATTGAATAACACCTTGGCCTCATTAACACAAGTATGCACATCCTTAAGGTTGTATTGAAATTTATTATATGCAGTAGCACACTTCTCTATTATATCCATCAACCTCTTATCATTCACCATTTTATTAATATGATTTTCTATTTTTTTCTCAAGAGTACCAAAATACTCTTTAAAATAATCAAGTAAAAGTTTTAAATTATGGACATCGGATAATGAATTATTAATACTTACATAGGGTACACTCTCCTACAAAACTTATTACTTCATCTATTAATTTTGTGCTTCTGATTTTTTTGTAAAATTTATTTCTTGGTGGAGGTGTGGAATGCATCGCCTAACTGTAATTTGTGTAGAGAGGACATCTTGTCCATATCCACTTGTCCTTGTTGCATTGGTATTGTAGTAACTGGGAAGAAACAATAGGTTGGAATTGGATTTGTATGCTTAATAATCCATTTAAGGAATTTCCAAAGGTTTTAGAGGACTCTCCAGCCAACTTCTTATCAACATATTTCTTTTCCAAATCCTTTTCCTTGTCACCAATGCATCCTATATCTTTTCATCCTTCTTCTCCTTGTCTACAACACCAGATTGGCATTCATTCTTCTTCTCACTAGTAACTAATTTATCATTGTTATCTGAAGGAGACATGTTTTCTATGTTTTGTGCCTCATGTATCTTTAGGTTGTCTTGTACAACCTCTTCAACATTCTTTTTTGTTTTCGGAGGAAGGGGAATGTTACCTATTTGAGTATCCTCCTTTTGCAATCCTTCAACAATATTTTCTCCTACAAAAGGATTTCCATCAGTAACATTTTATTCTTCTATTAGAGGGATATCACCTTGCACATTTTCTTTCTCTACTCCATGCTCAGGTTGAGAATATTCATTTTGTGCAACTTCTGGTATGTTAACTTCTAGGACAAACATATCATCATGTATTTCCTCTTCACTATCTGGGGTCATACCCAACTCCTTTTCCAAGTTGGCAATCTTCTCAAAAACATAATTCTTTAACCTCTCAATATCGTATTTGTCTCAACTCATCAATGTAGTGACCATTTGTTTGGTCCTAAACTCTTTGCTATACACTTGAGAAAATCTAGCTTTATTCTCATTTGAGAGGGTAGCACTAAATTTCTCCAAGACAAATGATCTTAACTTTTCATCTTCATTCATTGCCTCTTCTCTTCTTGCATACAATGCATTCTTTAGATCTTCAGGAAATTTTCCTTCAATATCCTTCATGTTGGCATCAAATTTAACTATATACCTAATAATTTCCTCTTCTATTGTAGACTTGTCCATGTCATCTATAGAGGTATGCATGGTATCATTTTACTCCAACATTTCATGTCCAACTATACCATTAAATAATGCATCTAACTTCATAGGGCTATGAGTTCTTACTAGAGGGGTAGAATTATCCTTCTTCTTCTTTGCTTCTAGAGGAGATTTTTCTCCTTTACCACACTTATATTTCTTCTCCCTCGCATAGGTTTTAAATTCTTTTTTCTATTTCTCTACCTATGCTTCACTATTAGTATCTACAATGTCAACCTTGACCTTATTTGCACTTGATTTTGCTTGTGTTACACCCGATTTCCTTTTTTTGATCAGAGGTTGTTCTTCTACCTCTTCCTCTTCTTCATACACACAAATTATTTTCCCTTATGGCCTTAGCCTTCACTCTTCTTTGTTGCTTCACCAGAGGAACCTTTTCTTTTACTGCTTTATTGGAGTATCGAATGACTTTTTTCTCTTTGCTCCACCAATAGAAGGAAAATTTCTAGAGCACTTAGGGGCAACTAGAGAGGGGGTAGATGTTCTACCAAATCTTCTTGTACTAGATGCACCTCTCAGAGATCTAGACAAGATTTTGGCTTTCTCCACTTGTTCTTTTGAAAGGCCCATCATCTCCACAATATGTATAGTCATCTTTTTAGCTGATCTCTTTATTTTTTTCTCCCTCTACTACATGTACACCTCCATAGACTTCTCTTCATATGTGCCATAGCTTCCCTTAGAGGTGTCTTTAGGTTTTCTCAGCATATGGTTAGCCATACCAATAATTACATCCTATGTAACTTCATATCCCATTTATGGGATCCACATAGTCCTAGACTCAACAACCTCCATTATACAATAGTCCCTGCTCACCATGAAAATGAAGTCATATTTATATTTTTCCACCACACTCTTTGAAGTTATTTATCTGGATTGCATATTTTCCTGTAAAGTATTAAAGAATCCCCATAGTTCTTTTTTTTTTCTTCATCTCCTAATCTCAATAAGTGATCTCTAATTTGATGTGCCACTAGTCTCTACTTCAACCATACTATGTTTCTAGTTTAGAGAACCTCATTAAGAAAGTAGCAAAGTAAACAAATAATCAAGGTACCAAACTTGAAGAGGTACCAAGATTCCTTAGTCTTTTTAAAATTCTCTAGGAGTTGTTCCCTTAATAGCTCACACAAATCATAGTTAGCACCTTTCTTAACCATCTCATAATTATTTTTTATGACGGTTGCAAAAACAAAGTTCTCTCTATTTATAAAATATATTTTATACCCTATTACCATTGTTGCATATTTTATTGTATGGTCTATAATTTCTTTGACTCTAAGGGATCTCTTGTCATACCTTGCACCTATCAAATCCATCACCATTTCATTTTTCATCGATTTGAGTATTGAAACCGGTATGGTTGAGCATAATCTCATAACAACCCTAATCACTTCCTTATTGATTATATATGGAATATCTAGCCACATAAATCTATCATGAATTCAAATCAATGTGTATCTGACCTACTCATCCACGTAGAAAATTATAGGGAAATTGTTCCAGACATCAAGCTTCTTCTATGGTAAACTCTCAAACTCATATTTCAGTTCAAATTGATCTCTGATGAGTTCTTTAAACCACATATCTCATAGCTTAGATTGTTTGTACTCTTTGGCCTTTTCATGAATGTATATCTTGACATCTTTTGTGTGCAACACCAATGCTCAAGAATGCACCATTTGCATTAGCCATCATCGACTTATCAGGGTACCATTTGAATTTTGGATGGGGCCGGTCCACAACCTTGATAACTTGTGGGGTATATATGCTTAGGGCCATACCACTCGAAAACCTCACAAATCACAACAATAGACACCAACACAGAAGATGCAAGACAAAAATTAACTCACTTTCAATTATTTTCATAAAATGAAATTACAAATTTAGAACTTACAATGCTACAACATCATGGGCTTGATTCATTACAACAAAATCAACTCTAGAAACAAAATATATTATTTGGAGCCACCTTCTACAACCCCCACTTATCCCTTTTTATTTTACCTAATAACCACCCTAGAATGTTCTAGAAAGTGTAACTTTCCCTTTTGTTTTGGACCAAAAGTCCCACCATTTGATTTCTTTCCTAGGAAGATATTTTAATGAAATTCACTTTTTAAAGGGGCAACTTCAAGAGGCCATAACTTTTGATCTAGGTGTCTGATTTGCTATTATAATATATCGTTGGAAATATCTCGAAGAAATCTACATTACCAAACCCATTAGATATCAGTTCATCTACTTTTTGAGTTGTTTTAGGGCTTCTAAGGTTTTCATATTTGAATTTTAAGCTGCATTGAAGAAATTTCTCAAGACGAAACTTTAATATCTCCCAAACCATACAGGGTATTGAGATGATTATTTCACTGCCAGAAATATTTTTTAGTTATGCTCCTTGGGGTAAATTTTTAGGTCCACACAAGCCCATTTAAGTTGACTTACTAAAAATAGTAAGTGACCATTTTTCACCTTTTTTGACTTTTGACTATCTTACACCCCTTAAGTGTCATCATGGGACTCAAAACAACTAAAGAAAATAAGGAAAACATTTTTTTAGGTGATGCAATATTTCCCTACACCACTAGATGCTCCTGCATCAAACACCCAAGGTAATTTGAAAAGTGACCATTTCACTTCTCAAGAGTTAGAGGGAAACCAAGATATATAGTTAACCTCGGCCTCAGTCAACCATGATGAATCTTCAACAGGATTCCCTCTCCATTTCACCAAGTACTTTGTGTATTTTTTGTTTCTTGTGCTTCTACTCAAATGACTATCCAAAATTTCTTCTATCTCCTCCTTTTTTGAAGTAGGTGTTCGAATATTCCACTATTCTTCTATTGTTTCTTCATCAATTCCCCCTTCATTTATTAAATATAAAATGTTAAACACAGGTGAAATATGAATTTCATCAAGCAACTCTACCTCATATGCATTTCCTGAATCATGCTTCTTCAAGATTGTGCATGGTTCAAACCTCTTCATCTTTAACTATTTGTATGTACCAACTAGAAACTGCTCCATTTTTAAATGAACCATGACTTCATCTCCTACCCGAAACTCCTTATACCTCCTTTTTTATCTTCCTTAGCCTTATATTGTGATTTCATCTTATTGGTATGTTTCTTCACCTCTTCATGCAAATTCTTCAAGTGCTCAGCAAAATCTTCACCCTCAACACTACTATTCTCCCCATTATCCATCTTTCTCAGTTTAGAAGTAGTTCTTGGACTACTCCCATACACAATCTAGAATGGTGATTTACCAGTGCTTTGATTGACATAATTGTTGTAAGAAAATTTTGCTTGTGGTATAATCAAATCTCATCCCTTGGGCTTATCTCCTACTAAGAATCTTAGTAGGTTACCCAAACTCCTATTCACCACCTTTGTTTGTCCATCAATTTGTGGATGGTGTGCAAAACTAAAATTTAAATCTATCTTCAACTTCTTCCATAATGTCCTCCAGAAATAACCAAAACATTTGGTATCTCTGTCTAAAAATATAATCTTTGATAGACCATGTAGTCTCACCACCTCTCTGAAGAACAACTCTGCAACATGAACAACATCACTAGTCTTATGACATAGAATGAAATGTTCCATCTTTGAAAATATATCCACCACCACAAATATGGAATCATGCCCTCTTTGTGTCCTTAGAAATCCAAGAACAAAATCCATGTTAATTTCCTCCCATGGCCTCTTAGGTACAGGTAATGACTGATACAATATAGTATTCTGACTTGTTCCTTTCACCATCTAACACACTTTGCAACTTTGTACTAACTTCTTCACATCTTGTTGTAACTATGGCTAGTAATAATTCTTACTAACAAGAGAAATGGTCTTATCTTGATCGAAATATCCAGCTAATCCTCCACTATGATTCTCCTTGATTAGATTATCTCTCATAGAACTCCTTGGAATGCACAATTGGCTTCCTCTAAAAAAAATTCCATCTTGGATTAAGAAATTCAACCATCTTGTCTTATCCAATGTGACAGGTTCCAAAAAATCCTTTCAAGCTTTTGCAAAGTCTGGATCTTCAGGATACAAACTCTTGAGTTTGTTGAACCCAACAACCTCTATATTCATCTCTATCAACAATTTTTTCCTTCTACTCAAGGAATCTGCAACTATGTTTGACCTTCCCTTCCTATACTTCAAAACATAAATATAACTATGCAAAAACTCAACCCCTTTTAAGTTCCTTTGATTTAACTTTCCTTGACTATTGAGATACTGTAAAGCTTGGTGATTAGTATATAAAACAAATTATTTTGGAAACAAATATTGTCTCCATTTCTTCAAAGTTTGAACTATAGTATAAAACCCCTAATCATATACATAATACTTCTTAGCATCATTCAACTTCTCACTAAAATAGGCAATAGGCTTACCTTCTTGACTCAAAATAGCTCCTATGGTCGTGCCACTAGCATCACAATCTACTTGAAAGACCTTATTGAAATATGGAAGTACCAAAATAGGTTGCTTTGTGACTTTATTCTTCAACATACATAAACTCTTTGTTTCTCCTATAGTCTTTTTAAAATCCTTTATATCCCTCTCATTGCTTCAGTTAGAGGTGCACAAATAATATTGAAATTCTTAATAAACTTTCTGTAAAATCTTGCTAGACCATGAAATGATCTTACCTCTATAACACTCCTCAGGGTAGGCCATTCAATGATAGCTCTCACCTTCTCTGGATCCATTTTTAGACCATCTGTTGAGAAAAATAATCCCAAATACACCAACTCCCTCTTCAAAAAACTACATTTCTTCAAATTGATTAGTAGCTTCTCCTCCCTTAGCTTCTCAAAAACTCTTTGAATATGCATCAAGTTCTCCTCCAATGTCTTACTAAAAATCAAAATATCATCCAAATAAATAATAACAAATTTTCCTAAAAATTCTTTCAATACCTCATTCATAAGCCACATAAATGTGCTTGGTGCATTGGTTGGCCCAAAAGGCATGACTAACCACTTGTACAAGATCTCCTTGGTTTTGAAGTCTTTCTTCCATTCATCTCCTTCTCTAATCTGGATTTGGTGATATCCGCTCTTCAAATATATCTTTGTAAAGTACTTAGCTCCACTCAAACAATCCATAATATCAGCCATCCTCAACAAGGTAAATCTATACTTGATAGTAATCTTATTGATAACTCAGGAATCTGTACACATCCTTCATTCTCCATCCTTCTTCGATGCTAGTACTGTAGGTACTGCACATGGACTCAAACTCTCTCGAATCAATCCCTTTTGCAAAAAATTTTGCACTTGTTTTTTCAACTCTTCATTCTCTACTGGAGTCATTCGATGGGATCCCTTATTTGGCAATTTGGCTTCAAGAATCAAATTCATCTGATGGCTTATCTTCCTTACTGGAGGAAAACCTTCAAGTATGTTATCAAATTCATTCAACAAATCTGAAACCTCTACTAGTATCTCATTAGTATCTTCTTTATCAACTCTAGGGATCAATGGAAAATGCATATGCTCATGCCTCATACCTTCTAGGAACCTTCTTCCATCAATCAAAAAAATTCTTGCATTACTGCATACCTTTTCTTCTACCTCTTTCAAGGGCTTCAACTTATGATGAACTCCATCATTTTTCAAAGAATAGGTGTTGGCATGTCCATCATGTACTACTCATCGATCAAACTACCATGATCTGCCTAACAACTTATGAAAAACATCCATAGGAATAATATCACACAATACCTCATCATGGTAATTTCTAATCTTTAACTTTTCTAGACATTGTTCATTTACCAAAGCTTTATGGTCCTTCTACAACCAAGTGATCTAGTATGGATCCAGATGCCTTCTCTCCAACTGCAACTTACTAACCATCTCTTTTGAAATAAGGCTATTAGTACTACCTCCATCAATAATAACATTGAAAAATTTACCTTCATATTTACATCTAGTGTGAAACAAATTCTTCCTTTGATTTGGCTCTTTCTCCTCATTCAGCAAGGCTCTTCTAGTAACAAGAACCTCTCCTCTTTCTACATCCTCATAATGTGAAGACTCAACATCTTCATCTACATGTGAAACTCATGCATTACCCTCAGGTCTTCTATTTTTCCTTCCTTGATATTGAGAACACTCATAGGCTCTATGTCCTTCTCTACACTAGATACAGGTTCCACAAAAGCCTCCTCTTCCTGGTCCTCATCTAGATCTTCCTCTTCCTCTTTGGTCTCCATTATTTTGATCACGAGGGTGGTAGGTGTCATCTCCTTTCTAGTTCAAGATGCTACTAGATCCTTCACCCTTCTTTTGATCTTCATTTCAACCTCCATATGATCGTCCACTAGTCTTTCCACCATAACCCCCACCTCTATGCTTGCTTTCAAACCTTCTATTCAACTTTTCTTCTACCTACTTCAAAGCAAAATGATATGCATCTTCAATGGTAGACATTCTTACTAGACCCAATCTTCTTGATTACTCAGCTTCAACCCATTTATGTAATGAGAAACTTTTTCCTTGTTGGCCTCAGAATGTCTTGTTCTAATCAGGACATAATAGAATTCTTTTGTATACTTCTTGACAGATTTTCCTGCTTGTTTCAACCCTTGTATTTTCTTCAACAAATCTAGCTCATAGTCCACATGAATGAATTGTCTTTGTAATTTTTCCACCATATAGTCCCATCGTTATTTTCTCTTTTCCTCTTCAATTTATTTCTAGATGTACCTCTTTCCACCAAATATTCGCATGACCCTTGAGCTTGGTCTTAGCAAATTTGACCCTCTCAGGATCTTCTACCTCCTTATACTCAAAGTACTCCTCCATATCGTTGATCCAATCAATCAACTCTTTTGGGTTAATATTTCCAGAAAAAGTAGAAACATTGATCTCTGACCTTTTCTCAATCTTAGAGATGACCTTAAATAATTTTACTTGCTTTGTAGCTACTACATCTTGTTCTCTAAACTGTTCCTCATTTTCAACTTCATCTTCACTTTCATCTCCTCTTCTTGGCTCAAACCCTCAATGTAGCTCCTCTTTCAATGCTTGAACTTATCTGTGTAAGGCTCTAAAACCCTTTTCTAGTACAACAACATTTATTCCACCAACATAGTTTCTTCATGGAGGCATGTCAATCACTTTTCTCAAAAACCCACAACCACAAGTCCTAGTGCAAACTACCTCACATTCAGTGATCTATTTACACAACCAAGATAACTCACTCTAATACCACTTGATGAGGGACACACCACCCAAAGCCCTCACAAATCGCAACAATATATAACAACAGAGAAGATGCAAGACAAAAAATAACTCACTTTCAATTATTTTCAAAAAATGAAATTATAGATTCAAAACTTACAATGGTACAGTCTCATGGGTTTGATTCATTACAACAAAATCAACTCTAAAAACAAAATATATTATTCGAAGCCACAATCTACACTAATGGAGCCACCTTCTACAACCCCTACTTATCCCTTTTTATTTTATCAAATAATCACCCTAGAATGTTCTAGAAAGTGTAACTTTCCTTTTGTTTTGGTGCCAAAAGTCTCGTTGTTTGATTTCTTTCCTAGGAAGATATTTTAATGAAATTCACTTTTTAGTGGGGCAGCTTCACATAGCCATAATTTTTTATCTGAGTTTCCAATTTCTATTATAATTTATTTTTGGAAAGCTCTCAAAGAGATCTACAACTCCCAACCATCGTAGATCGGTTCATCCACTTTTTGAGTTGTTTCGAGGCTTCTAAGGTTTTCATATTTGAATTTGAAGTTGCATTGGAGAAAATTTTCAGGATGGATAATATCTACCAAACCATACAAGGTATTAATACAATTCATTTTCCACCAAAAATATTTTTCAAATTACACTCCTTGGGGTAAATTTTTAGGTCCATACAAGCCCATTTAGGCCAAATTACTAAAAATAGTAAGTGACTGTTTTTCGCCTTTTTTTACTTATGACTGTCTTTCACCCTTTAAGTGCCATCATGGGACTCAAAAAAACTAAAGAAAATAAGGAAAAACATTTTTTTGGGTGATGCAAGATTCCCCTACACCACTAGATCCTCCTGCATCAATACATCTTCAAATCATAATGAAAGTACTTCAAAAGCTTAGGGAAAATAGAAACTATAAATACCTTTCATTCATTGTTAGTTAGGATTTCATTCATAAGAGTTTTGAAATGCTTGTCTCCACTCGTTAACTTCTCTTCTCTCTTCGAATAATCATTTGAAAATGACTTAGACATATGTTAAATCACTTATAAACCCTTTTTTAAATAACCTAATTCACATTGAATGCACTAATTTGAAGTTAGGCACAAAAAGTTGATAAACCCTAACTGTAATGCACATTCACCTTCAATTGTGTTAGAGCCAAAAAATACACCTTGGTTATTTTTTCATATTTCCATTTTCACCCATCCTCCCACACTCACCATATGTTTCATCTCCATTTCATAGTAGCTGACACTAATAAATCCTCATATATAAACCACCAAATAAGGCCCTTTGATTATAACATTGAAGTGAAGTCCTTGTCTGAAATGTTCCCATAGCAGCACATGGCATGTTGCCAAGACAATGCCATATCGAAGAGAGTCTCACCATAGTCTCTTCGACATGAGCAGGAAGGGCCAATGTGAAATATAGATGAGGCTTCTAAATGTCTAAGAGACATATTCAAATGTCTTCTTGGCAGCCTAAATAATGATATGTCTAAGAGACTTGGACATGTCGAGGAGAAAATCTATGTCTCATTGACAAATCACGTGGAGTATTTAGCATTCAGGAAACATAAAAACATCTCTTGGACATCAAGAGATTATCATAAAATAAGTGGTAAATCACTAGTAAAATAGCATGGACAAATGACAGTGTCGAGGAGACATCAGTATATTGAGGAAAGGAGTAAAGGAGTCTCTTCGACATTCAAGGAGAAAAATATCAGTGAGACATAGAGACATTGAACAGACATTGATCAAGGTCGCATTCACATCCTAACAATGACATGTCGAGGAGACATAAGAGTATCAAGTAGACATTATCAAAAGTCTCCCTAACATTCTGGTGCAAATGTAAACACATACTATCGATGAGACTAAGAGATGTCAGAGAGAGGTGACCACGGGTCTCCTCAACATGAAAAAGTCACATAGAGATCATTAACAAGTAATACTATCAAAGGGAGAGATAAGTATATGTCAAGGAGACATAGGCTTGTTGGCAAGAAATATCTGCCAGCCTCATCAAAAAAAGGGGACCATAAGGGAAGAGCCTGAAATTTAGATATCGAAGAGACCTTGCAACATCAAAGAGATAAATCTGAATGTCTCCTAGACATTTTTTAAAAGATGTTCAAGGGTACATTGAAGAGAGATATAGGCATCATGATTAAATTCACTTTGACAAAATATGAAATAACTTTCACTGGATTGATTTGACTGATGAATTCATTAAAGAGACAACTGCTATTAATGTGCAAGTTGATTGGAAGGGTGGCACGAGCACCATTTATGAACCAGAGCTGGCTCGAGCATGCTGAATTTTGATAAATACAACCTCTAAGAAATAAAAAATCACTATGAATTGTGGTTGAGTATCTAGAGGATGGAATTGGATGACGATGAGCAGCTCAGAATTTCCAGCATTTATTCAAGTAAGTAAATATTGGCTCAATTGAACATAATTTTTTGGAAGATAGCTTGAATTACAAAACAAGTAGGGTTAAAATGGATAAAACCATAGAGAAAACAAGGGAAAAAAGGAAAAAAATAGAGAGTAGGCCACTAAACCAAGACTTAATAGACCAGTGTCATGGGTCTAGACCAAAATCGAGAAGAACAACTCAATTAAACCCATCATGTGAGACTCTAGAGGACAAACACAAGAATTTTTGGGATGTGTGGACTTCGCACAAGGGTTATGACTTGTTCATTTATCACTATAGGAAGAAGTACAGACATAGGCAAGTTTCAAACCCATGGAACTTGAATCTTGGAAAACTTGTGATTCCCAATGTTTTCATGAACATAGAACTGATTAAAGCACTGTCAAGGAATTATAATCCAAAAAAAAGGGAAATTCACTTACACGATGGGTCACAGTGCATGATTATAACGCAAGACTATATTTGTATGGTTTTCCAATTGGATACCTCCTTGAAGATGAAATTACGGATGAGAGATTTGCTTGAAGAATACTGCACAATGGATACAAGCTATAAGAGGTGGAAGCTACCTTTGCACAGGCCTAAAAGTCAAGGAAATCAACCTAGGAGGTTTTCTAGTGATGAAAGGCCCCCATTCTATATAGATTTTTTTGAAGAGTACTATCAATACACCTTCTATTCAATTGGCCAAGTACTAGGAGTTGATGCCCCTGCTAACATGACTATAGCTCCCATGGTTTTGGCTGTGGAAATTCAAATCCATGATGCTAGGCCCTATGACCATGCAGAATATCTATCTGAGGCCATTAATAGTGTTCTTAATGCTATTAAGAACAATAGTGAAGCTATCAGCTTCAAACACTATTCACTTCTTATGCATATGATTCTGTATGAAGGGAAAGTGATGGGAATATGGAGAGAAGAATTGAGAATAAAATATTTGGATAGTGATGGGAATTCTAGACCAATGCAAATGTGGACACCCGTGTGTGATAGTAGATGTGGGAGATCCCACTACTTGTACTTTGAAGAAAATTTTGTCAAACCCTTATACAAATTGCTTGGCCACAAATGTGACTATAATTTATCCCCAGAAATACAAAGGTTCATTCGACCAAAGGAGAAGGGTCATGATGGAAAAATAAATCACAATTGGGGAGATTGATATGCATTTGCAGATTGTATTATTATTAGAGTATATGGATTTGAGGCAATACCATATTTACTACCTAAAACTATGCCAGACAAAGTTGCATACCTTGAGATCATAAGACAATTTTCTTATTCAGAATTCATGCATCTGAAAAGCTATGGAAGACAAAAATTTATGTCTCCACTCTATGTTTTGGTGACTTCACTATTATTGTTGATACAAGGTATGACTTGGTTGGTAGCAAGCTAGATTATTATGGCTTTCTGGTGGGAAACAAGAGAGAAAATTTTGACCTAAACATTTCATTTATGATGCCAATATTTCTCAAAAACTGAAAGGATATGAGTATGAGTTCCATGTGGATGATATCCTCAAGAACTATGAGGAAATTCAAGTGATAATGAGAATGAATGCATACAATAGAATTGTTATGGCTAAAGCTTGGAGAATGAATAATAACCCATCCTATGTAGAAGTCTTTCATGAAATTCAAGATCCCATGGAAAGAATTGAACAATTAATTTTGGCATGAAGAACTAATAAAGGATGTACCACTAGTAGCATTTGAGAAGAGAAGAAGTGTTGTCTCTAGGAGGCAAGCAAAAAATATAACACCACTAGGCCATTTGTCACCACAACCTACTCCAGAGGTAAGCTTCTCAGTTGACACCCCAATCATGGTTGAAGATGATATTGAGGGGGAAGAAGAGGTCACACATATCAACACTCCTATTATTCCCCAATATCAAATGCCACTAGAAAGGAGTGTGATTACCTTTGAAGCTTCTAATGAGATATCTAATGATGTGAGACATTGTGCCAATCAAGAATTCATTACAGATGATACATTTGTTCAAACTTATGAATTCAAGGATTTCATCTATGATTATAAGGGAAAGGTGGTAAGGGAAAGGCTAAAAGACATTGACCCTGAAAATAAAGCATACACCTTAAAAGAGCTTCAACATGCTATTGATAGAGAGATGAAGAATATGACTGCTAAAAGAGGAAGAGCATTATTGAAAGAAGTTGGGGTTATGCTCCTTCTAGGATGGAATATTAGTTTAGCCATTGTGTTTGAAAACTTTCTAAAGAGAAAGAACAAAACCTTACACTTGAAATACGAAGTTGGTGATAAAATCTATACTAGATCAAGATATAATCTTGATAATACTACTTTACAAATATGGGCACTTTATCCACCAGGAAAAAAGCCTACCCTTGTTGATCATGATCAAATTTTTGGACATCTTTTGGTACAAAGAGTAGGGGAGATGGACCCTATGGAAACTGTTGACTTAAATTTAAATGTGGCCAAGTTCACCAAGGGTTAGATTCAAAAATTGGTAAGGGATAACAAGGGATCGATAGAAGAGAATGAAATGTTAAAACAAGAGTTAATCAGTTATAGAGATAGACTGCCTTCTTCCTCAAGTATTTACTCTCCACTAGTTGAGCATGAAAGAAAGGTGCTAAAAGCAATGTTAGAAACTACCTATTAGAAATGTATACCTGAGAAAGTTCAAAAGGAACAAGAAGAGCTAAAAGGAAAGCTCAAGACCACCATCTTTGAAATGGCATCAGAGATAGTCTACATGAGGTTCGAAGATATGTATAAGCATCCTGAAAAGGTATGGCATATTCATGACAAAACATATGCATCACTATTGGAACACAACAGATTGAGTGACAGAATGAAGGAAGTGGAGTCTCACATCATAGAAAAGAAGGAAGATAACACTACTGTGCTACAAGAATATCAAGATCTCATGAAAGCACATAAATACTTCCTTAACATCTTGACACAAGAGTTAAGTGACTTTAGTCAGCCATTGAGTATGGCCCTCCCAACTTCTTTGAGGAAACATCTTTGAAAGATCAGGATACATGGAAGGATGAGATAGCCCACTATTTTCCATTTGTTCTTGATGCAATTAATGATTGAAGATGAGGTGCTTAAGAAAACACATAAACAACTTGGAAGAATTTTTGAACTGGAGTATGCAATGAAGGATATTATACATAATGCGAATATTCATTCCAAAATTGGATACATTGAGCACTTGTCGAAGGTCAAATTATTCATTACACAAGCCACGTGGGAGAGGAGTAATAGGGACTAGATTTTGATGGTTTTGAATACACAATCATGGTGCATGAGCCTTGAACAAGTCTTTGGTGATCACGGGTGCTTGTTGGAGATTAACGGACTATAGTGCATCCACCACAAACTCTCAATGTTTTTATGTTTATGCTAATCATGTTTTATTTATGAAGCAATGTAACTTTTTGTGAACAGGCCTGAAGCTTGTTACTTCCCGTGCAAATAGGGAAACCAAGGCCCGATTTTGAGATCATCATCATATCATATTCCATTAGAGTAGGCATTAGTCAGTAGATAGATTGCATAATCTACCCGCCCATATCATATTAAATACTTCTATTACAAATGTTTATATTTTGAAGCAATATAATGTAGCAAACTACTTATAATTCGTAATCCATTTTTAGTGTTCAATTATTGTGTCAATTTTCATGCTTATCTATTACTTTGTTGTCTTCGAAGTGGTCTCTTCAAGTTATTTAAGTATGCAAGATTTATCAGAACACATTTGTTGTTACTATGTGGATGCTTTCATTGGTTTTTGGTTGGTGTGAATTAAAGTCCTTTCAAATAGCTTACTTTAATTGGTTCCTACTCAGGAATAAAATCCTTTTAAAGAAGTTGATTTGATCAGTTTCCATAACTTAAGAATTAAAATTCCTTTCATGCTTTCACAATAACTTGAGGGGATATCACTAGGATTATTAAAGAACACTATAATAAACAAACTTGCACGTTTGCACAAGGTGCAAACATCTCAAGTGCCTAGTATTTTGAGTTAAGTTGAATAATAGGTTCACTTATCCTGCAAATATGTCTCCATAATCACCATCCACTCATTCACTCCATTCACCCAATAGGAGTACACACTGGTCATATCTAGGATATTTTATATAAGTACAACTCACACTCTTGATTCTCTAAATACTCTTAGTAGGAAATAGCTATCAAGCTTTGCATCTACTCCACCCTCATGTGCCATAGTGAGTAGATTTCCTAATTTAGGAACCACATCTAACATTAAATATGCCTTATTGTTCAAGTATACCCACCTAGGTTTGGAAAATCCTGAAGAGTAGGAGGTAAGTATCCTTGATTGCCTAATTCATGGGCCAAAATTGTATTAAGAGACTAGCGCCCTCTTATGGTTTAAAAACCTGCACTTTTGAGACCTAGTATATTGCTCTTTAAACTTCTACATCTTGATATTTTCCACTAGTTTTTTCACCAATAGGTCAAGAATATCAACCTACATCTCATATCCACGTGTTGAGGTTATCAACACCATATCTTTGGTAGGGGCTTAATGATTGTTTGTTAAAAATCTCCTTGATCCAAAGCTCTTAACTCATTTTTTGAAGGAAACTTATGCGCTAGAAGCTAGCACAGAATCATCCTTAACTTTATTCTCTTGTTTATTTTTCCATATCTTGTTCATCTCTTTCTTCATCTCTGCTATATTAGCCTTTTTCACTATATCATTCTTATTTACTCTATCAACCTTCACATTCTTGCTTTTGCAAAACTTAGCAATGTGTCCTAACTTATTGCATTTGTGGCATTTGAAAATTTGAAAATGATTACTTCCACCCATTCTCAATATGCATTGATTAGATTTATTCCCAAATCCATTGCATGTATAATAATAACCATTGAAAGATTGAAACATCATACCATTTTTATAGTCATTCATCATTTTATTTCTGCATTCACTAGCCTTATGATTGAATCTTTTGCATATAAAACATTGACTAGGAAATTATTGAGCATTCTGATTCATTCTTCTTCTACATTACATAGCCTTATGTCCAAATTTATTACATGAATAACAAAAACCATTAAAGGATGGATACCTTTGTGAATTTGGATGTATGATTGGTGGCCTTTTGAAATATTTCCTCTAATTCTAGACCTACTTTTCATTGCTCTTCTTGTCCTCAATCTTATTTTTAGTTTTTCTTAGAAAATGATCTGTATTTGAGCTTTCTCCTTTTTCAAAACCTAATCCTTCTCTATCTTTATATCCCTTCTTAGTTACAATCATCTCATCAAGCATTGTAGTGCTCTTCTTGAATCTTTGTTTTATCCAAATCTGATCTCAAGGTTACAACTTCTTGTTCAAGATTTGAGGATTCTTCAGATTTGTCTTTTAGTTTAGTATTCAGGCAGTCTTCCACTCTTTTACTTTCTTCAATCTACAATTTCAAGCTGGGAATGATCTCATTTGATTGCTTGAGCTCTTTGATCCTATATATGGATTTCTTGATTTTCTCTCTCCATATCTTAATGCATTCATCAGCATCATTAAGATCCTTTCTCAGATATTTATTCATAGATTTTTCTTTATCCAAATCATCTAGGATAGATTTGAGTTCTCCTTCCATATCAACAATGTTGTCTTCTTCAATAAATCCTACCATAGGAATTCCTTTTGGAGGAGTAGGATATCTCCTAGTAGCCATGTGTTCAACTCCAAATCTATCTCAATGATCAAGCTAATTGAAGGAACCAAGATTTGATACCAATTGTTGAACACCCAAAATACTAAGAGGGGGGTGAATCAGTATTATCTGAAACCACTTAAACATTTAAACATTCATTCCACATATCATATTCAATTTGTAATAAGGAAATAAACCATGAAAATAACCATCAAATCATATAACACATGAACACAATACTTTTAAATGGAAAACCCAAAAAGGGAAAAACAAGGGTGAGAATCATCTCATAATATATATAATCAGTTATAAGATATTACATAAAGGCTCACTGCTAGGTGGATTCACTACCTGGTGAACTCACTGCCCAGTGGACTCACTACCCACAAAAATAAAGAAAGATAGAAGAGAGGGTTTGGCTCACTACCAAGATCTGAACTACTACAAATGCATCTATAATATGCAGAAAATGCAGTTCTGCTAAAGCTCAAAACACTAAATCAACACACTTCATACTAATCTACTCTAACACTCTTCTCTTCTCTACATTCACATCACATTCACATTCTCTTCTTAGGAATTAAAATACACAACCTTATCATCACTCTTCAACACCAAAAATGATCGTATACTTATACCCATTACATTCACAAGAACCTACAACATCAATTAGGCTAGCCTAATTAGATGTATCATACAAAACAATCTCTTCAGCTCAAGATCAAACATACATTCTTTGCACCTTATTTCAAAACTTGTGACATATAAAATAGGTTGGCATGGACTTATAATAGCTCCACATAATTTATCAACATTTCCTTTAACTCTGCACGACCCCAAACATATTAGGTTGACATTGTTGGTGAACAACACCAAAATACACCAATTGAATATCCTCAAACCAACACACAAACATCCAAACTACACACCACTTGAAACATAGATGCATCTGGCACCTGTAAACACTTCCAAAAATCTGCAAGACCATATATCCTTTCACAGAGGAATGTGAACCAATTGAAATAGGTACTTTGTATAGGAAACACTATAACTAGGAAACCTGATATATTGTCATCCATAACTTCTGCACCAAAGGTCAAAACAACATGAAAGCTTGGATTTAGATTCCTAGGTGATCCCACAATAGTTGGTTACACTTTTTGGCCAAACTTGACATTGAACTAAACTTTTTTAACTAAATCTTCACTTTTGGAAACCTATAGCTACTAAACCATGAATAATTTGAAGATGATGCAAACTAGTAATTTGTAGCATTTTGTCTATAGATTCTAAATATATATTTTTAAAAAAAATTGAAATCAAATTGCATTTCTTTTTCCATCTCCTTTGAAAGCTATTTTTTAATAGTAAACACCATTTTTAAAGAGTGATGTATATAAATACGACTTTTTTTCTATGTGTTAGATTTAATTGTGAAGTCACCCAAGATCAAAGTGACTGAAGGAAAGCAAGACAAGAACCCATAGATGAATAAACTCAACACTCTCCTAGCACTGAACTAGCACTTTTGAATAAGTGAGCTAGTGAACTTAGCATAGGGAGAACTAAGGGGTGATTATATAGAAAAATAGAGGCAAATAAAACCAAGAGGAATAATAACTCCCTTTACCCATAATAGGTGGGAGGTTTTACCTACTTGGTAAATGCCAAATACATGGTTATTCCAACTCAAGTAAAGACAAAAAATGGTTATGAAAAGGTGGAAAATAAGGCCAAAAGAGGGTGTGGCATTCAACTACCCAAATGTGGGTGTGAATGACACATGTGATTGAAGGATTATGCCACATGTCCTCATCCTAACCATTCTAATATAACCTAAGAAAGCTTACTAATGTGTAGGAAAAATAAATAAATAAAAACTTGCACTAACACCCCCCTTAAGCATAGCTTAGGTGGGTGAAAAGACACAAAGATGGGTCCCGACTACTAGGCCATGTTAGGTACCCATGTACAAACAAAATCTCTCACAAATGGAGAAAAGGAGAAAACCCAGTGGGACAAAACTCCTCCCCAAAAAAGAAAAAAGAAAACAAGTTTCCCAACACAAGAAGAATCCCATGCAAGGAAGTCCTCTCCAAAATAGAAATAATCAGAAAGACTATTTAGCCTTTCCTCAAGTAGTCAACTTTACCAATGGTTGATGCTCAAAACTAGATGTAGAAGATGGTCCATGATCATTGAACAATTTTCCTCCCCATAGGAAGAAACAAAACCAAAGGTGCATGAAGAATGTATTCCCATTCCTAAGAGGAATATAGGGAAGAAAGCTCAAAATATAAGAAGCCTCTTAAAACTACTCATCTATCTCCATGTCAATGTTGAAAGATGCCACCATCAAATCAGGGGTTCTAGGCCACATTGATGAAGATGACAATCCAAAACATAGTAGAGATGTATTTAGAACAAGATCCAAAGACTCTAATATCTCCTCTGAAGACAAATATGCCTCCCCTAAATGTTGCTCAAAAGTATCCACAATCATGTCAAACTGTGGTGAATGATCATGCAGAGAATTAACAAGAGGGTCCAAAGGTTCCTCCACAACAACTAAAGAAGAATCAACTTCATCACAGAGAAGATGGATGTCATGAATAGTGTCTCCCAAGTCTAAAATATGAGACTCCATAAACAAACCTACAATTTTTGTCAAGTAGTCATTCAAAGTAGCTATATCTGGAAGATGATGTGTATCCTATTGCACTGAATCACAAAAATCCATGAATGTAGTAACACAAGTATCCTCAGAAGCAATAGTATATGGAGGAGAAGGAATGCAAGGCTCAAGAACTAGATCACATGTGAGAATACCCAAGTTCAAGTAGCCAAAGTTCTCCTCAAATCAAAGCTCACACTTGGAGTGTGATCAACAACAAAAGGATCAGTTATCAGGTACAAAGTTTGAAAAGGTGTATAACTGAGAAGCATGATCAACTATCCTAGTAGCAATTATCCATTTGCTCTCCAAGTCTCTGATGATAACTGAATCAGGTGTGAATTCCACAGTCTTCCCTATTCCACCATGAGTAATCTAATAGATGGAAAGAAGATTGTTTGAAAGATAAGGTACACACAAAACATCATTGAAAGTGCCATTCCCAATATCAACGAAACCTTTCCCAATTACATCCATGTATGTAATTTTTCCCATTAGAATAGGTGGCATAACACAAGGCTCAAAAGAAGAGAACATAGACTATGTATAATCCATATGATGAGAAGCTTCATAATCTAAGAGCCATCTCCCTGATCCAAGACCTGTAGAAGTACAAAGAGCTTTACCTTTTGATTCACCTACCCTTGTAGTATGGCCTTTTTCCTTATCAGATTTTGAATGTTTTTATTTTTTGGAATTAGAAGAAGTTGAATCAACCATTCAAGAAGGAAAATTGATTTTGTTCTTCTCAAGAAGATGCTTTAGTTCATCAATATACTTCTTATAACAAGAATATTCTTCATGTCCACTCCTCTTGCAATATGCACAAATGGGCTTCTCCTTCTTAGATGAATCCTCTTTTGAAGAGAATTTAGAGTCTACTCTAGAAGTAGATGAAGAATTATCTGAATCTTTCTTTCTATCTCCTTGGTTCCTTTGTTTCTTGTTTTGATTATTAGTGCCTTGTTTTGTAGTCAAGGCTTGAGACTTATAAGATTTAATGTTTCCCATTTGAATCAATTTATCTTGCTCCTTTGTGAGATCAGTTGTGAACTCACCTAGAGAAGGCATGGTAAATCCTTTTCCTAAGGCTCTTTTCATTGCATGAAATGTAGAAACAAACATTGCATAATCAAGACCAAGTTTTGCAAGAATACTCAAAATTAGTTGTGAGTCATCCTTTTCAACTCCACATTGCTCCAATTGCAATCTTATGGCATTCAATTTAGTAAAGAAATCTTGAATGGTGTCAAAATTTTATGGGCTCAATCCTATGAGCTCGTTCTCCAATGAATGTGCTCTCAAATCATCTTGTTTACCAAAGAGATTATTCAAAGTATTCCACACTTCATTTGGTGATTTTGTAGACATAATATGACAGTGTAGATCAGGAGACACAACCATTCATAAGGTGCCAAAAGTTTCATCACACTTGTTGAACCATTTAGGATTTTCTTCATCCTCTGTAGGTTCCTTATCAATACCCATTGTTATTCTATACAATTTTAACTTTCTTAATTGAAGTTCCATTTCATTTTTCCACTCAAAGTAATTGTATGGTGTGAATAGAGGAACTATTTTATCCATTTTAGATTGTTGTTGCAATGTGAGATAAAATGAAAGAATAAAAACAAATAGAGACACCCCCCCTTTTTCACTCAATAAATAATCCCCCCAACAAAAATTATTTGTCACTTTATAAATTAGTGTGTTTACAATGTTGGAGTTGTTTTCTAGAGTTTTACAAGTGTCCAAAATGGACCCACATACTGAAAGTACAATACAATATCAAAATAAGAACCTAAAAATAGCACCAATATGTAGTTCTCAGAAAAATATCAACTTTCAAAAAAAGAATCACCTCGATCTGAGATCGTATGTGAAAGTTATAGCTGTTTGAAGTTCAAAAAATGGTGACTATCCTTTAGATCTGATGAGAAAACTAAATTTCTGGAAAAACAGGAACACTTGAGAAAAAATTGATTCCACCACTACAAAGCCTATGAAATTCTACCCCAAATAAAATAAAATAAAAAATTCTTGTGAAAGGCCTTTGTATGGTTGAGAACGAGCCTCCCAAAGTTGACCTTCAAAACCAAAAGTTTCAATGAAGAGGGGGGGCTAAATTTTCAAAAGTGTGTTGACGTCATCAGGAGTGAAGTTAAAATTGATGGTTAAACGATCGTCACACATTGTAGGCTTAAATTTGATGTTCAAATTAACGTCAAAAGAATATTCTCTGGTAGCCTAGAATGTTTGCCTGAGCTAGAGAAAAAAATTGATGTCTATTTGGTTGTCATAGGGTCGGTGAAATCTGGTTGGGGAATCTTTGTTGATGGAATATTCACTTAGAATATTCTCTGAGCCTGCCAATTATGAAATGATGTTGTCGGGTTTAAATTCCAGCCGCTTGCAAATAAATGTCGGATTTAATAAACTGTCTGGTCGATACAATTGAAGACACTAAATTTTTTGTAGGTCCTCCCGCCGGAAATTTTAATCGATGTTGGTTTTTAAAAAAGCAACTGTTGGGGCCCATAGATGTGACCCATGCCTACAGTACAGAGTACACTCTGTACTAGTTCCCACAAAAAATCAAATCTGCTTTTTCAATTTGTTTATTTATATTTTCAAAAAAAACTTTTTTCAAATACAATAATAAAACTTGTGAATTATCCTCAACAATAATTTTATTTTTATAGGGAGTAATTTTTAATTTAAAAATATTTTTCCATACCGGCTACGTGGAAGGGGCCATATGGCTCAGAAATTAAAAAAAATTGCCTCAAAATTTGACTTTCTCCAAAATCGACGAATTGGTAGTCGATCCTTAGGTTTTGACACCTTATGAGCACGATGGTGAGGTCCATTTGGGATGAAAATGCTCTAAAAGATTAGCTAGCCTTCAGATCCAGTAATGAAACCTTTGCTTCAAACCTTCATAGATCTCGCACCCGATGTTCAATTTGGACGAAATAAAATCCAATTCTAACTTTTTTGGCTGCTCTAAACTCAATGGTGAGCTCAAAATGTCTCTAGGAAGCTCCAAAATACCTACAAAAAGATGCAATAGAAAGGAACCCCCCCAGAAACTAAGATCTTTATCAAGTGTTTTTGATTCTCCAGGTCATCATCGGATGCAAGAGAAGATCATACTTTCCTTTCAAGAATGGATTGAGATATCTGCTAACCCACAACTCACAACCAACTTTGATACCATGTTAGATTTAATTGTGAATTCACCCAAGATCAAAGTGACTGAAGGAAAGCAAGACAAGAACCCATAGATGAATAAACTCAGCACTCTCCTAGCACTGAACTAGAACTTCTCAATAAGTGAACTAGTGAACTTAGCATAGGGAGAGGTGAGGGCTGATTATATAGAAAAATAGAGGCAAACAAAACCAAGAGGAATAATAAATCCCTTAACCCATAATAGGTGGGAGGTTTTACCTACTTGGTAAATGCCAAATACATGGTTATACCAACTCAGGTAAAGAAATAAAATGATTATGGGGAGGTGGAAAATAACTCCAAAATAGCGTGTGACATTCAACTACCCAAATGTGGGTGTGAATGACACAAGTGATTAAAGGATTATGCCACATGTCCTCATCCTAAACATTCTAGTATAACCTAAGCAAGCTTACTAATGTGTAGGAAGAATAAATAAATAAAAACCTACACTAACACTATGAAGGATAAAATTCTATTTTTTTTCAATTAAGATTTGTAACTATGATATCTAGCACCTTCATTTGGTTTCATAGTGTTTTATTAAATATATTTTTTTAATTAAGTTTGTCAAACCAATTAAAATTTAGACATAGGTGGACCATATAACACAAAATTTTTTTATGTATCAAAATTCAATGTTTTTTTTTAATCAAGGACATCAATACCAAGCACCTAGAAATTTTTCATATTTCTTTTTTGATAATCTACTATTTCTCTACATGTGCATAATAGAGAGCTTGATTTTTGGTAAAAAACCTATGTTTAATTAAACTAAATTTTAAAAAATACATAATAAAACCAAAATATATTAAAATTATACTTGATAGAGAGCGTGTTTCGAGGACTATAATACTCCAGTTGTGTTTTTCAAGTTGATTCCATTTTCATTCTCAACCTGAGCTTTGAAACCCAAAATTCTACATAGAATTATAAATGGAGGGGGAAAAGGAAAAAAAAGGGGGGTTCTACCAAACCCCCCTTCAATAGAAGGGGGATTCACTAGAAGGGGGTTCGCTAGAACCCCTAAAAACAACATTTAAAAAAAAATGGGTTTGAGAAAACCCCCCCAATTTTTTTTTTAGCACCCAAGCAATTTTTGTTTGTCAATGCAATTGTTACCCACTTATGTGGGATCACCCTCCTCTAACATCCAACAAAATTTCCTTGGAACTGTAGACCATAATACTTCAAGGTAGATCAATACAGACTAAAAATTGGATGCACATAGCACTAAAAACTATTGTTCTTGGATGTAGTCAGTTATTCAACATGACTATTATACACCAGACCAAGATAG
This sequence comes from Sequoia sempervirens, assembly GCA_007258455.2. Classification (NCBI taxonomy): domain Eukaryota; kingdom Viridiplantae; phylum Streptophyta; class Pinopsida; order Cupressales; family Cupressaceae; genus Sequoia; species Sequoia sempervirens. The sequence goes on along the minus strand of VDFB02000003.1, from coordinate 111,777,452 downwards.
CTACATTTTCATGTAGGATTACCATCTCTTCAATCAATTATATGCACCATACCAACTACACATCAATCTTCACATCACATCATAATGTTGACATCAATGACAACACTGAATCTGCACACTGTATATCTCATGCTCATGTTGCCAACAAACATATCAATGATAATCTAATGATAATCTTCTTAAACTTCTAATACAATTTTCTTAGGATGTTGTAGGTCTTTAATAACTAAATCATGTGGGGAGAACTCAACTATCTTCCCATACCAAGTATGTAAAAGATTTTATATGGAGATAATATTGTAATTTTTTTTTAAATAGAGCACATCCTTAATGCAACCATTTTTCAACTATACAATACCTAACCCCAAAGATAGAATCTTTGTAGAGTTACCCACTATAATCTAAGAAGTAGAACTATTAGAAAGAGACTTAATTAGATCATCATGTGATGAAAGACACTTGAGTCAAATATCCAACTTTGTGTGGATGTATCTAAACCTTTCATTATAAGTGTAGACACCTAAAAATGACTAACTCATTTCTTTCAAAACATCATCTTTACTCATCGATTCTTCTTCTAATTTTAATTACATATTTCATTATTTAATTAAATTAACATCATTTCCCCTTCATCCTGGATAATTAAATAATATTAATTATTTAATTAATTCACTATTTCATATTTTTTCCTCTACATTAATTAAATAATTATTTATAATTATTTGATTAAACTAATTATTCTTCCATACAATATCTTCTAAAAATAAATGAAATTACTATTTTATTTATTTTTCCCATATGCACATGAATTAAATATTTATTTATTTAATTCTTTTATTAATTGTCCATGCACTTTCCACCTCATCAGTTAACTCACACTCACTTCTAGTCCACTATACAATCTATTTAGTCTCACTTACAGCCAATCGTAGTTATCTAATCAATCAATTCCATTTAACTTCTTTATACAATTAGTTGGCTTAAATCATGCAATTAGTTAGCTCCTCATTTATCTCAATCAATTCCTCTCAAGAATTCTCACCAATTTATCTATTTGTCCAATCTCAACCATTGATTGATATCCAACACAATCTATTAATACAACCTTCATCCATCTCATTTGGTCCTTTAGAAATCTACATATTTTCATTATCATTATTAAGGGTTTTATGCTAAATTCTTAGAGCAACTACATAAACATCCTTCAAGTGCAGTTGAAGAACAATGGAACTAAGGTTATTATGTAAGGTATTGCAGGTTTGATTCATTTTTTATATAATTTCCTTAATTTATTGAGTGATTTTGATTTAATTTGTGATTTGGGTTTATTGATATTGTTGTTTGTTATCACAATAATTTTACTAGTCCTTAGTAAGTGCTTGATCCTTGCCAGGTTTTGGAATAGAAATATTATGTTTATTCATGGCCTCTTTCAAGGATTCTATTGAAGCTCAAACTTGTAGTGTCAAATTTCATTTGAGTCTCAACTCCTTTGTGTACATAGGCCCCAATTTTCCCATTACAAATGATTGATTTGAGAAATATTTGTATGGGTCTCCATTTTTCAATTTTACCTAAGCATTGTCCTTTGCCATCCCTATGTTCTTACATATGATGGAAGTTACAAGAATGCTAAAATGTTCTACATGTGGAGATTTTATGTTAAAATTTTGAATTTCAAAGTTTTAAAAATTTCCTTCCTAGTATCCCTTTCTACCCAACTCTTACCATTTCTTTTATTTCTATAGAGATATTAGACTCTCCCATGTTGGAGTACATTAATCCATGCCCCACTTTTAATCTCTTTCCTTGTCAAAACTTTAAAGTTTTCCTTGTCAAGGTGTGTGCACAAAGATGGGCGACCAAAAAGTGGTTGCAATGATTTTTTGGTCCATCAAAAGGAAAACATGAGCATGTTATAGAATGCTCACATTATGGTTCGGTAGTGACTAAGCCTAGGCTAATTGGTACCAATAAAAATACGTTTGCATTATGTCTATTTTAAAATACAAAAAATAGAGGCCAATCTCATTTGAGCCCGACCTCATTTCTACCTAGCTTTAACATGAGCAAGGAAAAACATAACATGTTTGTGAATTCTTTGAGTGGACAATTAGCATAATGCCACCATAATGTGCATGAGGTTGAGGGGGTAAGGTTTTTAGTATTTTAAATGAGAATAAAATTTATTTTTATTTATTTTATACTTTTATTTTTAAATTATTGGAATTGAAAATCACTCAACACCTCCAAACATTAATTTACCCAATAGTGTGGAGGGAATTCTTGTCGAAAATAAATATAACCTAACCCTCTTGAAACTCCTCCATCTGTTCCTAGAACTCCTTGTGATACAAAATATTTTTTAGTTCAAATTGGAACCAATAAAAAATAACTCCAAATATTAAAATTAATATATTGAAAATACTAATGCAACTACTTCATATCAGAGAGTCCCCACATCATCATTCTAATCTACCATTTATCATGTAGGTTTTATTAGTATCCAAACAAACAGATGGTCCAATAATAGGGATAACACATAAAAATTCTACTCTACAAAATTTTGTAATGTCCCCTTCTCAGTAGTGATTAGTTTTGATGGTTGTTAGCCTATCCTGGAGGATCGTAGGCTAGTCGAAAGCTGAAATTAGGGTTCCTATCTTCTAGGAGGTTGTTTCTACATTTTTCAGTGGTTGGCACTTGGAGTTTTGGATTTTGGATTGCAGATTCTTTCTGGGTTTTCAAAGAGCTTCACAATGGTATGGCTTTCACTTTGATCCGAGCAACTTTCTAAATTTACTATTTTTAGTAAATTCTATTTTTGGCAGTGGTCATGTTGGCATTTGCACAGTTGGCTTTCCTCTTCGGGAAGTTCAATGGGTAATGATGAATTTGGATTTTTGGTGCAATTTTTTAGAGAAATAAGTATTTCATGCTATAAATGTTATATTTTTACTTTGGACCCCTTAGCCTAGTGATATAACTTTAAGTTGTTCTGAAAAGGGGGTCTTGGAGGGTGGATGCCTCATCAGGGGGCCATTTAAAATATTTTTAAGGTTGAAAATGATGCTTTAAGGAAAGGGACGCCAACTTTGATGAAGAGTTTTATTTTATTAAAAGAAATATTTCCCCTTTGACTTGGACACCTATCTTGGAGGAGGGAAAAGTAATTTCAAAATTTTAAATGTCTTCTTGTGGATTGGGTGCACTTTCTAGAAGCTTCTGGAGACCTTTCTTAGAGTCTATAAAAGAAGGCTCTTGCTCTTCATTGGGATCATCTTATGTCTACTATACTGTTATGTTGTCAAAATGGTGAGTGAGTTGCTTCGAGGAATGCATACCTCCTAGCTTTGGCTTAGTTTCTTGCTTGAAAGATAACTAGCTAAGATAAAGGTTGTTCTTAATTCTTGAGAGAAAATTGAGCATATTGAGATGGAGTTTCTTGTAGTTGTTGATCATTTTTGAGTTGTTGGTCCAGTCATAGTTGAAATTTGTTTTTGCTTAGAAATCATAGAATATATTTTATTTTGTTCTTGGTATTTTCTACATGAGTTTTGTTGGTTGGGGTGACCCTTCATGTTGATTATCAAATTTTATTGTCAAGTGTAGGATTTTAGAGCAAGAAATTGCCCCTTGTAGAGGGTCGTACCATTCTGGAGTTGTCTTGAAATTTATGCAAAATAAATATCAATCTTTTGGGATGGTTTTTTTGTTGCTTCTTAGGCACCTACATCATTAGTATCTTATGCATTTTGTTTTAGTCTATTTGGGTGAGTTTGGAGTGAGTTACAAGCATTTTAGTGGTTTGTTTAGTTGCTAGTTTGTGCATTCTTAGTTGTTGGTCTATCATATCAAATTGTAGAAGTTGGAATTTGAGTTGAGTTCTTGTTGGGAGAGTCATTTTGGTGATTGGAGAGACACACTTCACATTTGCAGCAATGGGACTTCTCTAATATAGTGCTATTTGTAGGAAAAATATCTCATTGTAAGGCTATTACAGTAGTACTGTTCAACCATCTCATTTCTTGCAATTTACTATTTCCCACATTTGTGGAAGAGACTAATCCTTGCTCAGTCTATTGTAATTCCCACATTTATGGAAGAGGCTGGCCTTGTTCAGTATTTCTTTAATGCACTTTTCTTTCTGTACTGCCTGCTAAAAAGTGGAAGGGATCGGAAAGTTTCCCATTTGCTTCTTGAACTTGCATTGTAATCATCATAATGTTGATCAGGTGAACCGTCACCAAATTCATAAGACCCCCAACGCCATATGCCAGCACCTCACCCACATCGGGTCTTGGTGCACATTCTTGGGTGGGGTTACTTTCAACACTGTTCTTTCATTTCGAGTACTGAAAATCCCTGGTGCCATATGTCAACACCACTCTCATCTTGGAATTGAGTGTGCATTCTTGGCATAGAGTTATTTTCTAGTAGTTGTTTGGATTTTGGCTAACCTTAACAGGTGCTTGTTGTACTAGATTGTTCATTGAAAAATTGAAAAAAATTGGTTGGCTCATTACAAATTTTCATATAAACAAGTAAAATAGAAAAATATCTCAAAATACAATCTATGTGCATTGTTTATTGATTTGAGAATCAATGTGCCCTTGTAAAAATTTGCATGAGATTCCCTATTTGTTGGTGCCAAAATCAATGGATTTTTTTGGGATATGTGGTGGATGGTATTTGACAATCTCTCATGCAACAACAATGAGGTCCCAAAATATTTCTTGAGGAAACTCATTGTGAGTTATTTTATTAATGGGATTCTAAATTATTTTGACATACAATATTTATAAGGTAAAGGAAAAATATCTAAATAGGATAGGAAGTTGACACATCATGCCCAAGACTGTGTATCAAGACCCCTAGGCAAGACATACATTCAACATGTGATGATTTATTCCACATTGAAGGAGATTGTTGAGGTGGAGACTCTATAGTCAATTATTCCCCTTCCTTAAACCTTAATACAATATAACAAGCCATTTTTATAGGGTGTTGAGGGTGAGATTTCCAAGTGTCAACACTCACCTCACCTTTTTTGCAACTATGGATATATCTATGGCTATGGGTTAGAGGATGTCAAGAAACACACACTATAGAGAAAAATATAGAGCTTAAGGAGTATGGTTGATAGGGCCATGAGGATGATACATATGTAATAGATAATATTGTGTTGATAGATGAGTTTCTTGATAACACCTTCAAAATTGATTGATAGGTGTTATCCCCCAATTTGAGCATTGAAAACTTTAAAATTTCCCCTATCAAAATTTCAGCCTATAGTGGCCGAGCACACTTGTCTTCTTGACGCCTATGAGTTATTTATTAATATTCAAGATTGACTTGTCAAATAAAGACAATGGGATATTTATGGATTAAAGAGGTAAGCTTCATTGAAAAATTGGAAACATAGTTGATATCTTGGAAAAATCAATACAATGAGGCAGTATATAAGTATAGATATGGCATGAATGCTTTGTGCACCTTTATGTCTCCACAAATCATAAGCATGTCATGATTGAATCAACAAGATTCTTACTTAGAAATTGTAGCAAAATGTTTGACTCTCTACTCATCTCTAGTTGTTGATAGCCTTTGTTATCTATTTCACCAATGTCATGGATTTATCGGTCATCTCAAATGCTACCTTTAAATGTTGACACAATCAGCTAGAAGGTTGGGCATAAGATAGCAGCCGACTCTCTGAGATTAATAGTTAGATTACACTTGCATTGGCCCTCTCAAATGAAGCTTTTCCTAGCATGGATTGGCTGATACAGGATATAGACATTCATCAATGTGCGGCATTAAGACCTTTAGAACTTCAGAGAGTGACTAAATTGGTAATCTCTATCATTTTGAGTCTTTGCTTGTGTAATAGCCACTTTCTATCTCTCAAAGGAATTCCTAAAAGATTAGCTAAGCACAAAAGGATCTTGCTCGCAATTTTGTTCCATGATATCAAATTTCTATGCTACACCATGTCAGTGCATTCTCTTATGTGATTAAGAAATGAGTAGCAAATAAAGACACCACCACACTTAATGATCTCTACATACAGGCAGCTGGGTAGACATGTAAGCAAATTGTTTACTATAAATATATCATAGTTCAATGAGCAATGGATAACAGTTTATCAAAATCATTGAAGAAAGCTAGAAGGTGGAATACATCATTAGATGAATTAAGTTTAATAAAAGAGAGAAAAGATATCGAGAGGTCAAAGAGTCAAGAGTTTTTGAAACTCCTGAACTCTTAATAAAATGTCAGAAAGTTCTCAAAAATATTGACTCCTTGACTCCTTTGTTGTTGGGGATTTCAAAGATTCCCTAGCTCCGAAATTTCTTGATTCCTCTTGCCAGAATCCTTACTCATCACTCAATCAATAAAGATGGAACAGGCCATGTATGTGTTGTTGGCGCAGGGCTCCCTTAAGTTCATTGTTTGTATGACATATGGACAGATTATTAAGGGATCCAAACTTTAACACATTTGTTGCAAACCCATTCTAAGCAGTGAAGCGGATGAAAGATATTGAGGTAGAAATTCTTGAGTTTGGGATGACCTCTACACTATTTGTTCCTTCTTCTACACTGGACAATTGTATGGTCGAGATATTTTTGTTGGGATTGTAATTTTGGAGGCATGAAGTCATGAACATTTACACCAAAAAAAAATAATGGTTTGGTTGAGGATTCAATAGGCCTTGAAGTTGGAAGCCTTGCTATTGATAAATGGTCACATTTGACTTTGAAATTTTTGAGATCACTTCCCTTTTCACTTACAAATTCTCAATTTAAGGTTGTTTAAGAGATTATCTAGGACCTATGAAGGCTTGTGCCAATGAATCATCTTCTACAAGGTGATGTTGGATGTGGGAAAACTATTGGCTGCATTAGAAGTTATCGATTTTGGTTATCAAGTTTTATTATGAATCAAATTGGGAGTGGCAAAAATGTGCACAGGCTCTTCCAACATGAATGGTGTAGATGGTGCTCTAAGGATTGTGAATGGTGAAGTTTGTCTGCCCACTGGTGATGTACAGATGAATGTGAATGGAAATCCTTGACGTCCTCTTGGCTCAAAATAGGGTAGTTTCCATGCTGCGTTTGGGGAGGGACGGAAAAGGTATGCCCTCTATTCTAGGGCATTGCTCCCTATTTTCCCACTGCTCGTGCTCCTCCTTCCCAGAACCTCAATCCTATGGCTACAAAATCTAGAGAGGCATTATTTGGTGTGGCTCCTCCCAATGTTGCCTCTGGCCACAAAAACAAATCGAACCCTTATCATGAATGCATAGAATTTTATAGGGTTCATTTCCAATCTTCTAAACCTTGCTTGTCCTATCCTTCAGTTTCTCCAGAATTGCCTCCCCCCAGAATCTGGACAATGGCTCTCAGCTTGGAAGTGAGCACTTTTCCTTTGGGGATTCTGTTGTAGTTTTCTTTGAAGAGCTTGTGAACTTCAACATTTATGATGGTTGTATCAATGTAGTTGTTGGGGATTTTGGTTTTCACTCTATGGTAGCTAGATGCTTGCACAAGCATCCACCAGTGGCTTCCATCCTTGAATGGATTAAATGTGTTTGGATTAATATGCCTACTCCTATTGTTAAATCTCTTGATTTTGGTTTTTTTTCTGATTACCTTTTGTTCAGTGGAGGATTGTAAATTTTTTTTGTAGAATGGGCCATGGTTCTTTAGGCATTCCAGCCTCGTTATCTCCCCATGGTTTCCTTTCTTTGATCCGGCCATAGCCAAGATCACTCGCATTCCTATTTGGATTCAATTGTATAATCTCCCCCTAGTTTTGCACAATGTGGATATTCTTAACTCTTTGATCAACCAGGTGGGGTCTTTTGTCAAGCTCGACACTGCCTCTATGGCTTATGATCATAGATTCTATAGATTTTGTTCTTTGGTTGACATTTCTAAACCCCTCTCTCATTCCATCCAGATCCACTCTTCACATGGTGTATGGACTCAATTTTTAAATTATGAGGGTTTTTCTTTTTGATGCTTTTGTTGCAACAAGTTGGGTCATAGAATTGATGCTTTCCCCCTTCAACATTTGACTGGGGTGAGGAATGTGTGCTTGAAGAAGTGGGTTCAGAAGGAAGGCCCTCCGGATACTGAATTTATTTGGCAGAATCATGGAATGTTCTTTGAACCTTCTCAGGTTTCAAGGCTAAAACTAGAACAGCCTGTGGCTCCCTCTTCTCCTCTGATTGCTCCTATTTTAGGGATGAATCCATAATAGCCTATGGCTCCCTCTTCCCCTTTGATTACTCCTATTCTTGAATGCTCCCATGTTTCCCCTGTGGCAGAAGAGGATGATGGCTCTGAATCGGATGGCACTTTCCCCTTCATGGACGATCTAGAAGATCATATTCAGGATTGTTATTGAAACTTGAAGTTGTCATTTTTGCTTCCAAACAAATGTCGAAAAGGCGCATTTATGGTCCCAACAGAACTATTAGCAATGTAACATTATGAGAACATTGTGTCTATCCTTGAAAGAATAGATGAAGTTGAAAGGCCTTCGGTAGCACTTTTAACAATCTCCCCACCCTTGAAGAAGGCTTATTCAATTTTTGAGGGATTAGAGGCAGGAGATATTGCATTGATAGTTGGCACACATAGCCAGATTGCAGAGAGGGTTAAATTTGCCTCTCTTTACTTTTCTATCAAAGAAATACAACATTGCTTTGGAGTGTTACAAAGGTGAAGGTTTAGTAGAAAGGTATGTACAACTATGGACCAAACAGTTGCAAGTGACTTAAACTTACAAGATGGACAGCTAGTTACAAACAAAGCATTGGCCTCTCTGCATGTGCTTGTCATGTCTGCTACTCCAATCCCAAGGACTTTTCTTTAGTTCTCTATGGAGACATGTCCCTTAGTCAAATAAATGAGAGTCTTCCTAGCTGATTTCCTATGAAAACATTTGCTTTCTATGCTGACAAGAAAGGGTTTCAGAGAACATACCAAATGACGCAAGAAGATCTTAGCAATGGTGGAAAAATATTTCTAGTTTATGTTGTCATAGATGAAAGTAAGGTGCTACTTGAGCTTCATGCAACTACTACAGAATTTGAGAAAAAAATATAATATCTTAAAGGCTTACAAATGTGGAATTCTTCATGGTCGTATGAAACTTACTGAAAAAGAAACAACAATGCAAAAGTTTAGAGCAGGAGAAACACAAATTCTTCTTTCAACTCAAATAATTGAAACTAGAATTGATATTCCTGAGGAAAAAATGATGGTAATTATTAATGCTAAGAGATTTAGAATGGCCCAATTACACTAGCCTAGAGGCCATAATGGAAGAAGCCACATTTCCAAATTAGATACAATTAGTGGTAGATCCGGCTTAGGAATGACCAATGACTATAAGTTTTAATGAGTCCTTTATAGCCTTCATTTAAAAGTTTAAAATTACCCCACGAGACTTATTTTGTAAATCTCAAAGGGATCAGGGAAGTGAAGAGGTTTTCTTGAAACAGTTATGGAAGGTGAATGGTCTCCCAATAGTTCTATTTATTTTCCAATGAAGTAAGAGGGGGTATCTTTTTCTCAACTATTCAAGAATAAGGGAAATAGGGGGAAAAAAAAAAATCTTTTCAACTCAGTTTGTTGTACAAGATGTTGAGGCTTTGAATTCATATTTTTGCATTGGAGAAATGAAAGAAATATTTTTGATCTGTGTATTTGTTAATGTTTTCTTTTATTACGAATGAACTTTGAGTCTTTGTGATCATTCTTCAAATGTTCTATCAGTTATGTTAGGTTGTATATGTGCTTATATCTGGAGCTTTGAATTCAGATTAACTCATTTATTGAGGGGAAATTATGCTACTCACTCTTTTCTTGGTTCTCACTTGTGGGTGTGAGATAAATGAACTTTGTGTTGTTTGTTTACATCCACTTCATTTTAGATCAATCACTCATGTTTGTAGGTGTTATATTTTCCTTTTTTGATTTCTGGTCAAAAGCATACCCTGTTTTCATTCATTGCATATTTTAAGAGGGATTTGTACCTCTAAAATTCAGAGGAAAGTTGTCAATCCAATAGCAACTTCTCCAACTATTAGTGTTGTTTGTTCTTCTTTCTGGGCATCTTGAGTCATTTTCTACATTTGTTTCTGAAGGAAAAATCTATTCACTAACAATAGGTAATTTGCAATAAGGTTTTCAAGATTATTAAACTTTATTTTGAAATATAAAATTAGCTATAGTAATCTACTGTGAATGACAATGAATATAAAAAATATATGTAATAAAATTCCATAGTCAGAGCATTCATCCTATATTTGTCAGCCCTTTAACTCCTAGTTATGTAGCCATGTTGAGTCAAAAAGTATGTAATTTGTAACAAATATTAAATATACCACATGTAAATTATTTTTCATATATGAATGGTAATATTAAAATTAATATTTGATAACGAACATGTGGATTTTGGACCTTTGATGTCAACACCCATTAGTGGTAGTGGTTGTATGTCAAATTTAACTGAGGTTACTTTTAATATTTTTAATAATTATGTTTGTAAATGATATTAGATAAATTTTGGTCAAATAACTTTATTCTATTTTTAGTTGATGATATCAATTCAGACCTAACCTAATATTCATGACACGATGGAGTTGGGCATTGCTACATTTTTTTGTCTCCAATGTCTTTGATAGAGGTATGAGCTATTAATGCAAATTTCATTTTTATACTTATTGTTTTATCCCATAAAAATTACTATAAATTTAAATGGTATTAATCTTTATTTTAATTTTTTTATTCATGCTTGTCATAGGATGGTGGGCATTATTATAAGTTTCGTGTTTCTAGTATCTTCGATAGAGGTATGAGCTAGTAATGTAGATTTAATTTTTGCACTTATTGTTTTATCACACAAAAAATACTATAAAATTTAAATGATATTCATCTTTAATTTAATTTTTTAATTCATGCTTGTCACAGGTGGTGACAACTCCAATTCATACACTTACCCCTTAGATGGTTAAAGAGAAGTAGAGAATTATTGAGATAGATTATCAACTTGCGACAAGTGACTATTCACTTAGTCATTATATATATATATATATATATATATATATATTCACCTCTCCATATTCTGAATAGACAAAGAATCATTAAATTTTCCATCCAAATCCACATGATTAACACATTATGTTATTATATTTTATTCCTATGAATTTTTTGTAAATAAATTTTTATTTTACCAACATAAAATTGAATGCCTTTATGGATTTTTTGTACATACAAATTTGTTTTATCAATGTATAATATTATATGCCTATGAATTTATTTATATGTTTATTATATTCATGACATAATGTATACACTATATGAAATTATCATGACATTATATATATGAAATTTAAAATTATAAATATGATGATCAATTATGATTAGAAGATGTCGCTATATTTATTATTTATATATGATTCTATAATATATCCATGTAGTTTGATGTGTACAATGGGGGCATAGGAAATATGTATTAGCCAATGTGAGTTCATTCAAATAATAAATATTCAATTTATGTATAGATAAATTTAAATAAATAAATTAAGGATAGCTCATTTATATCCTTGAAGCTAATAATCTTCATCATGGGTAGAGGAAAAACAAGGATCTCATGACAAAAAACCTAGGACATTGAAAACCTAGATGAGAATGGTGATAGGGCTAAAAAAGTGGTTTAATACATCCAAAAGACAAGTGGGTAGTCCTATTTTTCCTTTTTATGATAACCCTATTTTTTCATGACTCCATGCATATATAGCTTATTTCATTTCATCAACTTCTATGAATTCCGTAGGGTTTAAATGAGTCATCTCAATGAAATTTGGATTCATAAGTTCATTCTTGTGTAATTCATGGTCATAATAGCATCAAGGGATGATTGTTGTCCTTTCAAGTTTCATAGCATAATGTAGTATGAAAGGATTCAAAAACCTACAAAATGAATTAAGGCCTCCAATAGCATTCACTTGCCACCTCAATGTGTTAAAACAGTTAGTTTGGTCCAACAAGGTGCATAAGAACAAAATAATACTATTGGCATATTTACCTTGCTCTTAAATGAGGTATTTTACAAGAATGCATTCATTGTTGACATGGTCAAATGATCTAGAGTTAAAAAATAAAGAGATGATACTATAGAGGGACTCGACATCCACTTGTAGGTACAAATAAGACATTCATATGTTACATAAATTGAAAGAATAGGTAGGAAACACTTTTTTTTTCTCTTAGGGATCTTAAGAGATTTCCTTGATGTAATGTAGTCAAGAAAGATTCAAAGAGCTCCAAAATAAACTAATTTCTTTAGTAACATTCACCCACCCAACCTAATGTGTTGGCATAGTTGGTTTGGTACCATGAGATGCAAAAGAATTAAAGTTACCTACTGACACCTTTACACTATTTTTGAATGAGTTATTTTGTAAGAATGAATTCGTTGTTGGCACAATCAAATGGTCTAGAGTTGAAAAAAATAAAATAGGGTATTGTAAAGGGACTCAATTTTCACCTATAGGTGCAAATGAGGTATTCGCAGGCACCATGGATTGAGAGAATAAGAAATTACAAATTTGGAAACTTTTTTCTCTTAAGGATCTTAAGAGATTACCTTGGTGTAATGTGACTTGGAAGGATTCAAAGTTCTATGGAATGAACTAAGGCCTCTAGTAGAATTCACCCACTCACCCTAATGTGCTAGAGTAGTTGATTTTGTCCTATGAGATGAAAAAGAATAAAAATACCTATTGACACTTTTAAATTGCTCTTAAATGAGACATTTTCAAAAAATTAATTCGTTTTGGCATGGTCAAATTGTCTAGAGTTGAAAAAAATTGAGATAAGGTATTGTAGTCAGATTCAAAATCCATATATAGGTGCAAATAAGATATTCATAACTACATGTAGAATAACAAAAACATTCTATTGGCACCTTTATGCTACTTTTAAATGAGGAATTTTTCAAGAATAAATTCATCGTTGACATGGTCAAATGGTCTAGAGTTGAAAAAAATGAGATATGGTATTGTAGAGGGAATTTACATCTACCTATAAGTACAAATAAGACATTTGTATGTGTCATAAATTAAGAGAATAGGTAGGAAAAATTATGACAATTTTTTACTCTTAGGGATCTTAAGAGACTACCTCAGTGCAATGTAGCTTGGAAGGATCTAGAGACCTATGGAATGAACCAAGGCCTCCAGTAGAATTCATCCATCCACCCCAATGTGATAGTGTATTTGATTTGGTCCCATGAGTTGCAAAAGAACAAAAATTTCCTAATGGAACTCCTCATCCCGATACCAAGAAAATTTATACAGGATTGAGATGATTTATAGACCTAGTGTCCTAGATAATGTCAATCATTGGAAAGTATTTGAGAATTACAAACAAATCTAAGCTTTCTTAGAGAATTCTGAAATATTCACTCAAGCCTTCTTTGAAGGTAGTACTAATGATTGCAAGGAATTCTACCTAGATGATGTATGAGACTTGAAGGATTGAATGGTTCAATTAAAAGGTAACAAGATTCCTAAGGGTCTAGTGTCCTTAAAATATTTTTTTGATCATCATGAATAGGTGATTAACAAGAAAATGAGTGAATCCATGAGTAATGCAGGGGAATATGAGATGGTGAATATTGGAGATGTTGAATCCCCAAAATTAGTATATATAGGAAAGTGTTCTAAACCTAAGGAGAAAGAAAGATTCGTGGAACTTCTAATTAAATAAAAAGAAGTCTTTACTTGGTACTATAAAAACTTAAATAATTTCATGGGTGGGAAGTTTTAGCATCACATACCATTGAAGGAATAGTTGCTTTCAAAAAAAATAGAGGAATTATAACCCCAAGGTCAATGATGCTATTTTTAAATAAATTGATAAGATGTTAAAAGCTATAATTATATATCCTATTCATCACTATCAATCAAGCATCTCTAAAATATAATTACCCGTTGTCAACCATATCCTCCAAACAGTAGCAAGTTCTAAGATGATTCCCATGCTCAACAGCTTCTCTAGGTATAACCAGATTAGCGTTGCAAGAAAGGATCAACATAAAATAGCATTCACTACTCCATGGGGATCCTTCGCCTACAATAAAATGACATTTGGACTCATTAATGTTGGAGCCACATTCTAGGGAGCTATGGATCTCTCCTTTGTGTTGGAAATATGTGCCTCAAACATTACAGGCTGAAACCTCCTTTAGAGCAATGTCGGTGTGACATTCTGATTGTCTGGCCGACTAGCAGTTTGTTTTATCAAATTTTGAATAGGTCACTGTGACCTAGGTATTCTCTTGCCGAAAGTTCCACTATCGAGTCTATCGCTGTAGCTTGGTGTATTTTCTATGACCTCATAGCGCTCGGGAGAGCCTTGGCTGAAAGGCCATTCATTCATTTATCGGCGTAACTCTTAGCGACTGTGATCTTCGGTGAAGCTTATGGTTCTCGCTAGGATGTCTCAGCAAAGTATTGTTCTCTTGCCGACAGCATATGAATTGATGTCCTCGAGGTAACTTATTATGGCTCGGTGAGAGGTCACCGCGAAATCAAATGCTATGCCGATTGTGTTTTATCAGAGGGACTTAGTCGAAGGAAATGCCATCAGTATGATGTCCTACCGAAGTGACTATGTCTTAGCGATGAAAGACTCAAGTGTTAAAATCTTTGGTATATCTTAATGAACTCGGAGAAAGGTCTTAACGATAGAAGAAAGCTATGCCAACAGGGACTACTTGGGAGTTATCGATATAACTCTTAGACTTCGTTATGAGGTTTGAGCGATAAGCTATTGTCTTGCCGATAGTTGATGGCTATCGGGGTAACTCTTGGCGATAGTCAGTCTTCGGTGAAACATATATAAATCAGTAAGTTCTCTCGGCAATGGACAAATGTTTCGGTGATAGGTGAACACTTCGGAGTAGCATATGAATATCACTATGAACTCTTGGTGATAGGAGTAAGTCACCAACTTTCGTTGGGTGCTTGGTAGATATGGGAACTTCAGTATATCCTTAGTGTTTTGCCATGACCTTCTGGCAAAAGCGATAAGTCAAAATGACTTTGTGATGACTTGGTATATCTGTTGGAGCTCGATATAATATCTTGGCAACTACAGAGGCTCTTAGCGACATCGATAAGAGGTCAATGTGGCATCGGCGAGACACTGTTAGTGTCTCACCGAGATGCCAATGTAATTCGAATTCTGTTGACCGTGTATGACTTATGATGTGGCATCACGTGGACGAATCAAAAGAGCCAAATTGGAACCGTTGGGAGTCTGTTCATTGTGACGGTTCTGTGAGGGAGCTCGACAGTCAGGGAACGCATTGGATATAGTTGGAAATTGCAAATGTTTTGAAGTTGGATAGTAGTTTGATCAACAGTGAAGTGTGAAGAATTCAAACTGTATCAGTGAAGGTTTTAAAAATCTGTAAAGGTTGTAACCTGAAAGTTCTCTGTTCGAAGAATGTACATGATGAATGTTGTTGTTTAATGACACCAGAAAGATAAGTCTGGAATTGTATGTAACTTTGATTACTATAATACAAAGTGATTTCTCTTGGTGTGGTGGGTTTTTCTCCCGTAAGGGTTTTCCCACGTATATCTAGTGTTCATGTGTGTTTGTCTAAATACTCTGTTTCTATAATCTGTCTCATAGTGCATCTCAATTTGAAAGTAATTGAAAAATTAAAGGTACTTCTACATTCTTTCCTGAGGTATTGATGTTAGGAAAAAAAATTTCCGCATCTAGTTTTCCTTACAAGTGGTATCAAAGCCTGGCCAGTTGTGTTATCCTTGGGGGTACATTGGGTTTTTTGTGTCAATACTGTTCAGTGGGAGTTTTGTAGAGATTGTTATTTCTATTTACAGATTAAGATGTCTAGTTCCTCTGGGAAGATTAAAATAGAGAAATTCAATGGCAGTAACTTTGAATTGTGGAAACTTGAGATGGAGGATCTCTTAGTAGATCAAGATCTTTGGCTTGCTGTGTCTGGAACTAAACCTATAGGCATGAAGCAAGAAGAATGGGACCTT
Organism: Sequoia sempervirens; assembly: GCA_007258455.2. Classification (NCBI taxonomy): domain Eukaryota; kingdom Viridiplantae; phylum Streptophyta; class Pinopsida; order Cupressales; family Cupressaceae; genus Sequoia; species Sequoia sempervirens. The sequence goes on along the minus strand of VDFB02000003.1, from coordinate 111,761,347 downwards.
GCAGATAGGAAAGCGAAGGGGCTGATAAGGCTTTGTTTGGTAGACTCAGTTCTTCTCAATGTGCATGAAGAGAAGTTTGCTTCTCTCTTGTGGAAGAGATTGGCGTCTATTTATCAGGGGAAATCTTTGGTGAATAAGTTGTTCCTGAGAAAGAAGCTTTACTCTTTGAGAATGCAGGAAGGAGGGTCTGTAGCTGATCATTTGAATGCATTTAACATGCTGCTCGCACAATTAACATCTGTTGGTGTAAATATTGAAGAAGAAGATCGTTGTATGCTTCTATTATGTTCTTTGCCAGACTCATGGGATCATCTAGTGATGGCTATTGGGAGTACAACATCCAGTTTCAAAATGGAAGATATTGTTGGTTCTTTACTGTCAGAAGAAATGAGAAGAAAATCTTCTGAGATGGTGAAGGAGGCTCTTGCTGTCAGAGGAAGGTCAAAGGAGAAAAGCAAGAAGAAGGACAAGAAGTCAAAATCGAAATTAGAGGGGAGATCAAAGTCTCCTGGCAAGAAGTCCAAGGTGAAGTGTTGGAGCTGTGGGCAACCTGGTCATGTCCGAAAGGATTGTAAAGAGGAGAAAAAGAAGAAAGGGTCTTTCAATAATGGTTCTTCTCATAGTGATGGTGACGCCTTCATTGCAGCCTTGGCTACTCAGGCATCAGATGATGTTTGGTTGATCGATTCTGGAGCATCGTTCCACATGACATCTCACAGAGAATGGTTTACAAAGTATGAAGAATACGATGGTGGAAAGGTGTACTTGGTGAGTGCTTCAACCTTGGAAATTGTTGGCCGTGGAAGAGTCAGAATCCAATTCCCTGATGGTAGAATAAAGGGGATCAATGATGTTATCCACATACCAGGTCTGGCTTGAAATTTACTTTATGTCAGTAAGCTAAATGATATCGGAGTACAAGTCTTGTTCTCAGGAAATGGCTGCAAGATGACTAGAGGTGCTCGAATTGGTACCCTGTACAAGCTAGATGCACAAGCTGTTCATTGTAACAGTGTCTCTTCGAAGTCACTGAAAGCTGCTTATGGAGGTAACGAGGGAAATATCCCTAATTATGTAAACTCTATAGAAGTAAGACTTCCTACAGAGAAGACTATGCTTTGGCATCATAGGTTAGGCCACATAGGAGAAAAAGGTTTGAAAACCTTGAAGAACAAAAACCTGGTTGAGGGGCTTGAAGACTATAATCTAGAAATTGAATTCTGTGAACACTGTATATATGGAAAGCAGCATCGTGTTTCATTTTATGACAGTCCTCATAAAACTTCTGGTTTGTTAGACTATATTCATTTGGATGTGTTTGGTCCAGTAGATGTTCCTTCTTTGTCTAAATCAAGATACTATGTGTCGTTCATTGATGATTATTCAAGAAGAGCATTTATATATTTTTTGAAAAGTAAATCAAAAGTGTTCATCAATTTAAGGAATTTAAAAATCTTGTTGAAAATCGACCGTAAAACAATAAAATGCTTAAGGGTGATAATGGCGGTGAATTACATGACAAATTTGAAAGATACTATAAAGACCATGGAATCAAAGACACAAGACTACACCTTACACTCCACAGTAGAATGGAGTTGCAGAAAGGTTCAATATGACAATGATGGAGAGAGCACGGAGTATGCTTAGTAGTGTTGGTTTGGAAGAAAAGTTCTGGGCTGAAGCTACTGCTACTGCATGTTACTTAGTTAATCGGTCTCCAAACTCTGCTCTTGTTGATAAGACACCTATGGAAGCATGGTCTGGTAAGAATCCCTCTCTTAGACATATTAGAGTCTTTGGCTGTGAAGCATATTCACATGTGCCGGATGTAAAGAGATCTAAGTTGGACAACAAGGCTGTTAAGTGTACATTTATTGGCTATAGTGCTAACATTAAAGGATACAAGCTTTGGAATCCTATTACAGAGAAGGTTGTATACAGCAGAAGTGTAATCTTTCGTGAGCTGAAACCTTCCACCTCGGATTTGCAATCAGAGACAAAGTCAAAAAATAATAAGGATGTAGCAGCAATTCCTTCTACACCAGAGAAAGAGGAATTGAAGATTCAAAACGTACCTGAAACTGAGGAGAGCTCAAGCAGTTCTGAAAGCTCTAAAGAAGATGAACCTCAGCCTCAGCCAGTGAGGAGGTCAACCCGAGAAAGGAAACAACCAGATAGGTATGGGTTCTCATTAATTGATTCTACTTGTGCTTATGCCTTGATTTCTAGCACTGATGAGCCTAGGACTGTAAAGGAGGCAATTAAAATGTCTAATTCAGATTCTTGGTTGGAAGCCATGGAGGAAGAAATGGTGTCATTAGATAAAAATGAAACCTGGAGTCTAGTGCCCTTGCCTAAAGGCAGAAAACCTGTGGGCTGTAAATGGGTATTTAAGAAAAAGATTGGTCTAGATGGCAGTGTAGAAAAATACAAAGCACGACTGGTTGCAAAGGGTTATTCCCAGGTAGAGGGAATTGACTATGGGGAAATCTTTTCTCTTGTAGCAAAGCTGACGTCCATTAGATTTCTATTGTCACTTACAGTATGACTTAGAGGTTGAACAGATGGATGTGAAGATAGCATTTCTTCATGGTGATCTTGAAGAAGAAATCTATATGTCCCAGCCTGGCACTTTGTTGAGAAAGGTAAAGAAAAACCGGTATGCAAATTAAAGAAGTCTTTGTATGGGTTAAAGCAGTCACCTAGAATGTGGTACCAGAAATTTGATACCTATGTATTATCTTTAGGCTTTGTGAGATCAAAATCTATCACTGTGTATACTATAAAGCTGAAAGTGATCGAGTGTTTGTTATTGCTCTTTATGTTGACGATATGTTGTTCATAGGAAATAGCAAGCTAATTTCTGATCTTAAGTCTCAGTTGTCTGCTAAGTTCGAAATGAAGGATCTTGGTGCAGCAAGGTATATTCTGGGGATGGAGCTAACCAGGGACAGGAAGAATAGAAAGCTTTGGCTCAATCAGAGTAATTATATAAAGACTATTCTAGAGAGATTTTGTATGAATGATTGCAAACAGTTAGTTGTTCCAGTCATACAGGGAATGAAGCTATCTGTTGAGGATTGTCCAAAATCTCCTACTGAGATGGAGGACATGACTAGTGTACCCTATGCTAGTGTTGTACGCAGTCTCATGTATGCAATGGTCTATACAAGACCAGACATTGCCCAAGCAGTGGGAGTACTTAGTCGATTTATGGCTAATCCAGGTAGAATACATTGGGATGCTGTGAAGAGGGTGTTTAGGTATTTGAAGGAAACTTCAGATTTTGCATTGTGTTACCAGGGTAATTCAGTTGAATCACAGAGGACTCTCAGCATTTGTGGTTATGTAGATTATGATTGGGTAGGGGATATTGACAGCAGAAGATCCACCAGTGGATACGTTTTCATGTTGAATGGTGGTGCAGTGAGTTGGATGAGCAAGCGGCAAGCTGTAGTCACTTTGTCCACTATAGAGGTTGAATACATGGCAGCTACCCATGCTTGTAAAGAAGCTGTATGGTTGAAACATTTGTGTTCTAACATTGGCTTTGATGCAGGGGAAATAACAATCTTATGTGACAGTCAGAGTGCCATTTGTCTAGCAAAGAATCCAACTTTCCATGCCAGGATGAAACATATTGATGTGCAGTACCACTTTGTACGAGATATGGTTGAGGATGGAAAGGTCAGTTTGGAAAAAGTTGATACTCTGGAGAATTTTGCAGATGCATTGACGAAGCCGGTGAGCACAGACAAGTTCAGATGGTGTGCTAGTTCAATGGGCCTTAGTGCCCATGTTTTTCGGTAAAGTAATTTTTTGCATCCTCTGGAGGTGCCTGAATGATCTTCATCAAGTGGGAGATTGTTGGAAATATGTGCCTCAAACATTATATGTTGAAACCTCCTTTAGAGCAATGTCGGTGTGACATTCTGATTGTCTGGCCGACTAGCAGTTTGTTTTATCAAATTCTGAACAGGTCGCTGTGACCTAGGTATTCTCTTGCCAAAAGGTCCACTATGGAGTCTATCGTTGTAGCTTGGTGTATTCGCTATGACCTCATAGCGCTCGGGTGAGCCTTGGCCGAAAGGCCATTCATTCGTTTATCGGCGTAACTCTTAGCGACTGTGATCTTTGGTGAAGCTTATGGTTCTCGCTAGGATGTCTCAGCGAAGTATTGTTCTCTTGCCGACAGCATATGAATTGATGTCCTTGAGGTAACTTATTATGGCTCGGTGAGAGGTCACCGCGAAATCAAATGCTATGCTGACTGTGTTTTATCAAAGGGACTTAGTCGAAGGAAATGCCATCAGTATGATGTCCTACCGAAGTGACTATGTCTTAGCGATGAAAGACTCAAGTGTTAAAATCTTCGGTATATCTTAATGAACTCAGAGAAAGGTCTTAACGATAGAAGAAATCTATGCCGACAGGGACTACTTGGGAGTTATCGATATAACTCTTAGACTTCGTTATGAGGTCTGAGCAATAAGCTATTGTCTTGCCGATAGCTGATGGCTATCGGGGTAACTCTTGGTGACAATCAGTCTTCGGTGAAACATATATAAATCGGTAAGTTCTCTCGGCGATGGACAAATGTTTTGGCAACAGGTGAACACTTCAGAGTAGCATATGAATATTGCTATGAACTCTTGGCGATAGGAGTAAGTCTTGCCGACTTTTGTTGGGTGCTTGGTAGATATGGGAACTTCGGTATATCCTTAGTGTTTCGCCATGACCTTCTGGCAAAAGCGATAAGTCAGAATGACTTCGTGATGACTCGGTATATCTGTTGGAGCTCGATATAATATCTTGGCGACTACAGAGGCTCTTGGTGACATTGATAAGAGGCCAATGTGGCATTGGCGAGACACTGTTAGTGTCTCACCGAGATGCCAATGTAATTCGAATTCTGTTGACCATGTATGAATTCTGATGTGGCATCACATGGACGAATCAGAAGAGCTGAATTGGAACCATTGGGAGTTTGTTCATTGTGATGGTTCTATGAGGGAGCTCGACAATCAGGGAACGCATTGGATATAGTTGGAAATTGCAGATGTTTTGAAGTTGGATAGTAGTTCGATCAACAGTGAAGTGTGAAGAATTCAAACTATATCAGTGAAGGTTTTAAAAATCTATAAAGGTTGTAACCTGAAAGTTTTTTGTTCGAAGAATGTACATGATGAATGCTGCTATTTAATGACACTAGAAAGATAAGTCTGGAATTGTATGTAACTTTGATTACTATAATACAAAGTGATTTCTCTTGGTGTGGTGGGTTTTTCTCCCGTAAGGGTTTTCCCAAGTATATCTGGTGTTCATGTGTGTTTGTCTAAATACTCTTTTTTTGTAATCTGTCTCATAGTGCATTTCAATTTGACTGTAATTGAAAAATTAAAGGTACTTTTGCATTCTTTCCTGAGGTATTGACATTAGGAAAATTGTTTTCCACATCTAGTTTTCCTTACACTTTGGTGATCTCATAAACAAGATAATTGTAATTTATCTAGAGGACTTGACAGTGTTTCCTAAAAGGAGGGAAGATCATTTAAGGGATTTAGAGAGGGTTCTTCAGAGGTGTACAGAGCATGAAATCTCTTTAAATCCTAAGAAATCATTCTTTGGATTCACAGAAGGTAAGATACTAGGGCATATAGTGTCAATGGAGGAAATCAAAATAGATCTAGAAAGGGTTAAGGAAATCTTACAGTTGAGTCTACCTTCTAATAGGATTGGGTTTAAATATTTCTTTGGAAAAGTCAAATTTCTGAGAAAATTTGTACTTGACTTCTTTGAAATCACCAAACACATAGTGGATATGATGAAATAAAAGAATAGTTTTAAGTGGAATGAATCTGGAAAGAAATCCTTCAAAGAGATTAAAGAAGGAATCACCCATGCTTCGGTATTAGTACATCTTGATTTTGATAAAGAATCCATTATTTATTATTATGCTTATGAACATACAATGTATGACATCCTACTACAAGTTGATGACCAGAACATTTAAGCACCTATCGCTTTCATGAGTGTAACTTTGAAGAAACATGAACTTAATTACTCTCAAATTGAAAAAATTCATTTGATGTGGTTAAAGCATTCAAAAAGTTTTGTTTCTACATTCTAGACTCTCATTCAATTGTCTATGTACCAAATATTGTTGTCAAAAGTGTACTCACTTAAGAAGATATTAGTTGCAATAGAAGAGGAGGAAGGATAGCTAAAGTGAAGGAGTGTGATATAGACATTAAGCCCACCAATTTGGTTAGAGGAAGGGGTCTATGTATGTTGATGGCTGAAAATAAATCTCAAGAAGAGGATGAAGATCTTCCCATGGTGTTTTTAGTTAGCCTTCAAGATGAATGGTTCTCAAATTTTGTATATTACCTCACATATGGAGAATGCCCAAATGTTTGTCTCGTAAGAAAAATAGGAATCTTAAGTTGAAAGTGGCTAAGAATGTTATATGAGAAGATACTCTATACAAAAGAGGATTGGATGGCACATTTTTTTAAATGAGTTGATTAAAATCAACAAAAGAGATTACTAGAGACATTCCACAATGAGGCATGTGGAGAACACTTCTCTTCTACCATGACTACTTTTAAAATATTAATCCATTGTTATTACTATCTTGGAATGTTTAAAGATGTGTATTACTATGTAGAAAATTGTGAAAAGTGTAAATAATTCGTAGGGAGATCTTAGTTGGCAACACTTCCATTAAGACCTGTGGTGATTGATGATCCATTTCAACAATGGGGATTGGATTTTATTAGACCAATCAGTCCTCAATCTAGTGTTTGGCATACAAACATTCTTACTGCTACATACTACTTCAAAAAGTGGGTGGAAGCCATTCCTATCAAGCGAACAACTTCAGAAGTAGTTTGTGATTTCATCAAAGAAAATATTTTAGTAAGATTCAGAGTGCCCTACAAATTAGTCACTGATAATGCTACCAATTTTTCTTCCAATGATATATCTCTCTTCTTCTATGAGCATGGAATCTCTTTATTCCACTTTTCATATTATTACCCTCAAGGGAATGGGCAGGTTGAATCCAGTATCTTTTCATCATTAAAAAATTGATGGATGAAAACTAGAAAAATTGGCATAAGAAACTTTTTGAAGCATTGTGAGCAGAAATGATAACTCCTAAGAAATCCCTATGTATGTCTCCTTTTGAGCTGGTATATGGAACAGGTAGTTTTTTAACTCTTCTACTAGAGTTGTTTGTTAACAATCTATAGACCACAATAGAGGAGTAAGAATTTCAAGACAATTTAGAAAAAAGTGTTATGTATCTCTCTAAGATTGAAGAGCAAAGAAATCAAATGGTAAACAAGATCACCATGCATTAGGCTAAAGTAAAGAAACTCTTTGATAATAATTACAGGCCTATAAAATTCATGATCGAAGATTTGGTATTGCTATGGGATAAAAGAAGAGATTCTAAGGGTGCACACAAGAAGATCGATTCTCTTTGAAAAGGTCCATTTAAGGTAACTCAAGAATACAGTTCAAATACTTTCAAGTTGTCGTACCTTGACGATACTCCATTGTGTATTGCTTATAATGGGAAATACCTCAAGTTATACCAATGTGAGTATTCATGAAGAGTCCCTTTTTGCATATATTTAGTTTAGGAGTTTTGGTCACAATTTTGGTGTGTTTTTCTTTTTTTGGTTGTTTGAGAATTCTTGGTCTATATTTTTTCCTTGGATATTGACTCTATTGCCCAATTGATAAAGAATAGCTCTACTTCTCTAGTTTTTGGGTTTCTTGCTTCGTCCTAAATAGACTTCATCCCAATCAAAGCCAATTGTTAACACAATTTTTATCCCTTCACAAAAATTGTGTTCACTTACTCTAAATTTGGCTAAGTATGTAAGTTTTTGATCCTCCTTATGGTTTTAAATAGTCCATTGACCCCCACCTAGGTTATCATAACCTCACTCTCGTCCAATATATCAAAATTTATCCTTTGAAGTCAATCTTTTTTAAGTTTAGAAAAAAAATTTGGAGCCTGAAGTATTCGTATCAACTTTTACAAGTTTCATTGAAGCTTAAGTTAAATAATCTCAAGGATTTAGAGAAAGTTTTGAAACCTCTGTCGACCTCCGACAAGGTCATCAAAACTTATTTTCCTTTTAGTTGTGAAGAATTTGTTCCAAGAACTGATGAGAAGAATATATTAAAGACATAATTTTAGAGCTTTATAATGGTTACAAAATGTCTATCGATCCCCAACAAAGTTGTGAAAACTATTCATTCTCCCGAAAAAGGTGCTTCTTAGTTATTTCTTTTCAAATATTTATGTATAGGAGTGAATTTGCACCCCCTTGAAAATTCCCCTTTTACACCCTTCACCTTAGAAAAATCAAATCCAACCATGTAATTCCACATCCTCATTCTGAAATTCATCCACTTGGTGCTTGTTTTTAGTGTCGATGGAGGAATTTTTGTTGGGAACGCGCATGCGGCATGTGGACATTTATGTGACATGTTGTTGTCTTGACAGGATTCTTTCCTTTAGAATTTGTAGAGGTGTTATGTTCTCCATTGGTGACGAAATGTAACACCTCTACACCTTCCTATTGACCTTTGAACGACTCTTTCCCTACTAATTGGCCTTCAAATGTCTATCTTTCACATTCTTCATGTCCTCTAAACACTCATTTGATCTTGCTTCACAATCTTAGCATTCTTGCTCCATATTCTTCCAACTTCAAGCTACTAGTTACACTATAAACTCTTTCAAAAATCACAACATTCTTCATATCTACCACAGAAGTTACAACTTGGTGTCTTGCGAGACTCCCTTCAACATCATTGCGACCACGTCAACTTTTCCATAGTTGTAGGCTTGCATTCCTCTCTCATTGGCCTTGAGCCTTTGGTTGAGGGTGTTATTGCTTCCTTACTATTACTTTGTTGTTAGATTTGAGTAGCATAGTGTTTCTCATAGCATTCGATATTTTACTTTTTAGCATAGTTTCTTTATTGCATTTCTACTCCTTTATCTATCTGGATGTTCATGGAGATGGAAACATCAAAATGGGGGTTTGATTGTAGCAAGCCCCGAAATAGCCCCAACATTTTTCCTCGCTCTTTTGTGTGTAGGTACTTGTTCGTGTGGAGCTTGTTGGCAAACTGGACTTTTCGTGAGTTAAATCTTCACCACTTTTGTTCTTGTCACTTCTATATTATCTTTCTCCTTGTTTTGGTTATTTTTTCATTTATCATTTTAGTTCACTTTAAACCTCAACTACTAAGCTGTCAGTAGGTTTCTTGCACTGTTGACTATTCTCTTCCATTGTATGTCTATATAGACGCCAACACACCTATGAGACGACAGCACACCACGTTGTTGTCTCTATTCTGCATTGTTGTCCTCTGGTAGAGAGTTGTTCAAGGTACATTTTGGGTTCCAAGAACCTGCTCGTTTAGCCCTATTAAAACTCTCGAGTTAGTAGAGTGGTAGAAGCACTGAGATTTCTCTTCATTATCTATCGTTGACAAAAAAAACACTTGTCCAACTTGAGGTAGATTAGGGTAGCCTTTTGCTCTGAGCTCTTAGTGACTAGGAGCCTTGGTGTGGTTGGTCCCCCTCCTCTACAATTTAAAAAGTGGTTGAAATGAAAGGAAGATGTGAAAGGTCACATGTGCCAACCTCATTAGAAGGAGGTGTTAACTACTCATCCACTCAAGCATTAATTATGGAAGGTTTTAAAGTGGCTCAAGCTATTGAGAAATTCACATTTCAATTAAGATGGGAGAAAGAATTGGAGTAGATTGGAGAAACAAATTCTTGCAGATTTTTGTTCCTAGAGCTTGAGACACATTAAAAGGTATTATTTCTCTATCTCTTTAAGTTATAAATTGCTAGGAAATCTATTCTGAAGTGAATAACTATTCTGGAATAATTTTTCCCTTTGCAAATTATGCCTATACCCTAGGGTTTTAGCCACAATGAAGTATCAATATCAAGGATATGAATATTTTTCAAGATTAACTAGCACCATGTTGGAAATTGGGGATACCAAGCTAGGGCATGTGAGTTTAGATGAATTTTGGGACAAAATTGGGAAACCTAACCCTCCACCCATTACACAAAGGTTAATTCAAAGGAGGTTATTGCAAGTAGTTGCTTTTCCTATTGCAATTTAGTCTATGAATTTGATAGTGGAATGTACAAAACATTATGATTATGAGACACAATAGGTCAAGACTTATGGCAATAGATTGGTAGTGAAAATTCAAAGAGATACTTTTGCCTCATGCCCGAAAATCTCAGAGAGAGAATAATACTCAGTATTTGATTTCACTTTATCATATACTTCCTTTTCAGATAATAAAGACTCTTATAGGAACATAATTTCTAGAGAATGGCTTGCCACACCTAAGAGGGGTAAATCCCAGTTACCCAAAAAAATGTACATGAACCATTTTGTAAATGATATTTTTCATATAATTGTACTCCTACATAGGCCAAGGGGAAATGAGAAAGCTCACGAGTTTGAAGAATGGATGTATTTATTTGTTTAGATTATACTATGAGGGATGCAATTCTTGGATTGGGCTCAACTTATCATTTACCAGTTACACCACATGATCATCCATTTTTGACAAAAATTTCTTTTATATGTCCTCATACTTGATTTATACCATTGCTAATACAAGACCCTGGTCGGGATTAAGACCAAGTTCACATCCATGAGAGGAAATTCCAATTTTGTGCTTTAATATGACACTCTATAATTGGGTAAAATTTACTATCATCACAAGAGGATTATCGATACCTTTAGCATGAGGGTAACTCGTGAAATACAAGGAGATATTAGTTTAAGGCTAACTCCTAAAGCCATGTAGTTAGTTGATACTTATGGGAGCCATTTCATACAATTCAAAAGGGTCCATATATTAATTATGTTTGGAGGATTTGATGGTCTTCCATTAAAACTCCCTAGGTATTTTGAAGATAAATTTGTATTAATAGAAACCTACAAACAACTTGCAAAGGTGAATAAAAGATGCCATGAGAGAAAGAATATTGGCATACTTTTTCCCATTAAAATTGGTTATTTCTCATGCAACTCTATGTTGGATGCACTCAACATTGAGAGGGACCTAATTATGTATACTTTGCAGTTTTATGATGTCAAGTTTCCTTTTGATCGAAAAGACTTTGTAAAAAATGATTTGCAACTAGGTCTTAGTTTTCATCATATTCCTAACCTAGAAGATTATTAGGTTGATTATGCTGATGAGTATGAGGTAGAGAGAAGGTGTTGGATGAGGTTTTCCTTGAGACAAATAAAGATGTTCAACCTTAATTGGGATATCTGAGGTATTGAAGATGATGAATTAGATCTAGTGGATCCCATCTTTATCAACCATGTTTCCATTTAGCCTATTGTGACTATGGATTGGAGTATCAAAGAGATATAAACCATTGAGGCAAAGACCTTGGTCATCTTGAAGAGAACACGATAGTGGGTTTCTAAGAAGAAGACAAAAAATAATGTCCTCCAAATAGGTCACAAAGCACCCAGCCTCAGGGAGAGAGTAGCTAGTGTCCCACAACCTCAAGGACATCATTTTCTATCAAGCATTAGGTACCATTAGAAATTTAGGGTGGTGGAGATGATGAACCTCTTGAAAGAAATTTACTAAAGAGAACATGTGGAGAAGATGCCCCTGATCCTCCTCAATAAGACAAGGATGAAGAAACAGTCGAAGGAGAGGAAGAAACAGTTAATGTCTCTACTTCTCCATCTCATGCAAGTACCTCTTTTTCTTCTCATAGATATTCTCTTTCTAGAGAGGTACATAAGTCTCCTACAATTGGTCCTACTCCACCTTCTCCAAAACATGAGCATCCTACCTCTCCTCGATTGAGGACTTTATTTGTTTCCTCTAGTTCCAAATCAATTGCCACTCCTACCTCGTCTTGGTTGGAGTAGACATTATAAAGGAAAAGGAAGATGGTTCAGGTGAGTCTTCTAGGAAAAAATAGAATGTAGGTCAATTGATCCAAAGGACTCATAAGCCTAAGAAACTAAAAACCACATCCAGGTTATTAGAGGATGATAGTATAGGAAATATTATTATGGAGGTTGCTCACCCTTCAGTGCAAAAAGAAGTTAATCAAGAAACTGTTAGTGACTTCAATGTATTAGGTTTATCTTCCTTTATTTCTTTTAGGTTCAAAGCTTATGGATGATTTACAATAAAAATTTTCTTGGGATTTTATTGAAAATATGAATGGTAGTTGTTGTGTGTATGAAATATTGGATCAAATCTAAATTAAAATCAAACACATATTAATAAGACATTAAATCAAAAAGCTGAAAAGGAAACAAAATATGCAAACCGTAACAGCAGCTTCCCGAAACCGTCTTATCTTCCTCTAACTTCAGCATTTTGTTGGTTTCCAGATAGCTCTCATATCAGCAGACCAAGCTCAACAAAATGACAGCTAAAGAACGAGATTTAAAGTGCAAACTATGCTAAATGCAAAAGCTATGCTAATATGAAAAGATTGTTGTGATATTGAAAAGGATATGAATGTATAAACTGATTGCATGAACGTATGTATGCGTAGTTGTACGAAGGTGAGTGCGTGTGTATAAATGCAGATGATTATGTGTAGTGTAACCAAAAGCTTGGATATGCGTAGGAATTTATAGAGTTTTTGAATGGATTTGATTGGTTGAATTGATCGACGGTTCGGATTAAGCTTGTTTGAACGGACGGCGGGAGATCTTCAAAAGTGGAAGAAAAGGATGGAAGGTTTCCCTTTTCTTCATTTTTTTGTCATTGAGTTTCGAAGGGAAATTTCTATTTCGAAGAGTGAGTTAGAATTTGGAAAGGTGCGTTTAGAATGAGTTAGAATTAAATAAATTAAATTTATTTAATTTAGGAGTGAAGATGGAAATAAAAACTTGCATAATTAAATAAATCATATTTAATTATGTTTTAGAAATGAATTAGGGTGAGATGGAAAATATTAAATTAGATATTTAATATTTTAATTTGAGGATGAAAAGAATATTCCATTATTCAAATATTCAAATATTCAAACTTTGGAATGATGTGATAATCAAATATAAATAAATTATAAAAATTTATTTAATTTAATCAAGCGAAAGATGGAAATGTCAATAATTAAATAAAATTATTTATTTAATTTAAGGTAGAAGAATTTAGAAGATGAACGATATAAATAAATAATTAAATTTATTTATATGTAGATGACTTTAGAGGAATTAATTAAATAAATCATATTTAATTAATTAACAAGCTTAATCATGACCATTTTTAGACGTATACAGTTGTAACTCTATAAAATTTAGAGAGTGATTATTCCTCACATGGAATAATTATCTCAAGCTTTTGGAGGCAATTTCACATTTTCAAACTCTAAGTCAAGTTTATACTAATAAAACCTCAAGGTGCCAATCTCTTAGCCAACAGATTTTTGGTGACCTACTATGGATAGAACAAAAGACAATCTCAAGTATCCTTACCCATGCTTCATTGAACAATCCATAATTCACCCTAGAGTCCTAAAGATACACTAGAGGAGATAAAAATAAATGTGTTGTTGATCTTGTCTTTGAATATTTGTAGAAAGACAACTTTTAGGTTATTCTACTCTACCTAAAAGAAGGGTTAAATCTAGAATTCAACCCCCCTCTCCAACCAGATCACTCCCTTACTTTTCTACTTTTCAAGCATTAATATTACAAGGGACTGTTATTCTTTTGGTTTTTATTTTTCCTCAAAATATGGCTAATCAACCACTAGTTCTATGGGGAGCAACCATTGGCCCCTTAGCTTTAGGTGCTCAATTAAATTATTTACCTAAGGGTTCCTATAAGAATTTTCCAAATTTAAATTATGATGGGAAAATCTCTCCTAAAGAACACGTAAATGCCATCTTGTTGCTTATACGGTGCTCGGTGTGTAACATGAAGATATGGCAATCAGGTTGTTTATGGAATATCTTGTAGACATTGTTGTGGAGTGGTTTTAACATTTACCAAATTCTTCTATTAATAATTGGGATACTATGAAAACATGGTTTGAAAATAGATTTAAGAGTGTGAAAGATGATCTCACCTTAATAGTATAGTTGACCCATCTAAAAAGGAGGCAAATGAACCTATGAGGGAATTCATTGCTAAGATTAATAAATTGGAAAATAAAATTGAAGCTGCTAAGAGACCTTCAAATGAAATGAAAAATTGTTTCTTTATTACTACCCAACATCCAGATATTAGTCTCCTCTTGAAGAGGTAACAAGTGACCAATTTAGAGGCAGTGCAAACATTATCCATTAAACTAGAGAATGACTTTTTCATGGCAAGTAAGTGGAAGAAAGAACTACACTCAAATAAGTATCAAGCCTCCACCTCCTTAGATCCCATGATCCAAATGTTGGCCAATGATATAAATGATTTGAAGAGCCAAATTTGAAAATCTCTCAACCTTACCAAGATATAGCAAGAAAATGAAATTTTCTACCTGGTAACAAAACTCTCCCTCTCCCTCCTACTCAGTAGAGGCTAGCAATTAAAGCAACCCCAAAAGGAAATAAAAAGAACATGTGTACTTTTCATCTTACTACAAATCATGATGGGGTGGAGTACCCTGAAATGAATAGTTTATGCAAATTACCACTATGAAGGAGGTTATTGAAGAAGTTATTGATGAAGATGATTCCTCTAATTAGTATGGTGACTGTAATTGGAAATTTTGAATTTGAACTTGGTGATGATAGAGGAGGATATGTTTACATCACTCTAGATGAGCCTACCTATGCCACTTTGACTCAAATTCAATAGAATACCAATCAAAAAGGTACTCAAAGCTCTCCTAAGGTTTTACTTAGTAAAGATAATGCTACTTCTAAAAATGAAAACCCTTCAAATCCCTCATCTATAGAAAAATCGTTGGGATCATTTGATATAGTTGATTTTTTAAGAATGCAAAAGTGAAAATTTCATAGGTAGAATACTTAAGAATGAATCCTAAAGAGTTGAAGAGATTATTCGAATATGTAAAATATGAATTCTTTGAATCTCATGTGGCCCTAGATGAAAAAATGGTTAATGTTGAAGATCCAGCATCTAGTCTAACCTCAAGCAATAAGATGCCTACATCAAATCCTATAGAAAAGAAGCCTAACCCATTCTATGTTTCTTTATTTGTCAATGGGTTTAGGTTAGGCAATTGTATTATCAATTCAAACACCTCAAATAACATTATGTTAACACAAATTAATCATTCTTTGGGACAAAATTTGACAAAGACCTTTAGAAAATTGTATTCAATTGAATCTAAACATGTCCCTTTGGTAGGAAAAATCAAGGATGTTCAAGTTGTGCTTGCAGCCCACCCTAATAAGAGACTTAAACTCATATTTTTTGTGGTTTCTATTCCTGCCAATTGTGGCAAGCTTCTGAGTAGGAGTTTTTGTAAGGATTTGGGAGCCGGGATTTAGTTAGATTGGTCTTATGCTACTATTCCTATAGGAAGTAAAAAGGTACACTAATGCAAGAGCATCTACCAGAAGACACAATTCATCAGGGGTACTTCTGACCCAAACTCAAACTGAGCAGATCAATTAGGAAATCCACCAAAAACTCATTCATCATCTCAAAAAAATTCATCAAATTCTTTGTCCATTCATTAGGCTACCAATCATCAATTCCTCAAAATCAGTAATCCACACTCCTATCAAATACAAATGTAACTAAACCAGTATCAAATTGACTATAATAACCTGATTAGAAACACAAAACAATTCAATTCTTTCATGATTCACTAATCCACTCTTCAATGCAACTTTCACGGAAAAATAACAAAAAACCATGCACTCTTGCTACCAACCTTTATCCAGACCTCCAAGGTACTGTCTTTCTCTTTTCTTTATTGCAATAAACCAAATACACATTCGCAAACCACTGGTCCATAAGACTTACTATTATCCTCCAGTCAAAACACCATTTCCACCTTTGGATCATACTACTTGAACACCAAATTTTCAAGTTTACTTTCCAAACCTTTCCCTAAACATTTAGACACCTTTAAGAACATCATCTAGACAAGTTCCAAACAATATTCACCATCTACATCTCAGTTTTTATAGAGAACTCATTTTCTGCACTCTTACACACAAACCCTAGTAGCACAACAACTTGACAAAAGTGCATCATTCAAACCACTTTGAACCATCTCAAAATATTAGCACATCTTGGGACCCATTTGACACATTCACATATCTTAATATCAAACAAACTTATTTTGTAATAATCATTAGAAACCTTGACTATACGCTGGAAAAAGCTTCAAATTAGGCCAAATTTACAAATGAAGTAGTCTTAAATCACCACAAAATCAAAAAATAACTTCAAACAGTCTTTTAATAGGTCTCAAAACCAAAGAATCAACTTTTGGGAACTAAAAGATTCATTTTTTCATCGTAGTGTAAAACCCTCATTCTATTCAATCTTGATCAAGCAAAATAGAGGTTTAATGAAAATATACCCTCCAAACCTCAAAGAAACTTGAAGATGCTTCCAACACTTTGAAATATACCTTCACAAACTATAAATTCCTTCTTACACCCTTCATGCATGCCTTTACATCAAATGTCACCTTGGAGCCATTCATTTTTATTGGAAAACTTTGTTTTCTATCAAGATAGCAACCTCCAACTTGTAATATTTCCTTCCCCTACACATTTCAACATAAAAAAACCTTAAAAAACCCAAGACTAACCTACCCCACCAATCTATAGGGCCTAATTCGGTGTAGTCGTTACAACCTTAAATGACTCTCAAAACCCTATACTTAGGGTTACAGACCAAGTTAGAGAGAATCAAACCAAACAAAAAGATCTACTCAATGGATTTCCCTCAAAAAGACTCAAATAAAATTTTATTCCCTATGCTTCTTGAAACAACAATATTTAAGGTCTAGAACTACTGTGCAGACCGTACAACTAAGAAATTAACAGAAAGAAACTTTGAATCTACTAAAGTAGGGTGCTTTATTGACAAAATTCTTCAAGATTACAATCAATAATCACTTCCTCACCTTACAAATTCCTTTATAGATGTTTCCAAACCAATAACAACCTTTTCAACTTCTTTCACCAACCTATCCCTTCAATTTTCCCACAATGAATCTTCATCTTCTAATTTTTTGCACTTTTTGCATTTTTGCTTTATTGACAATTTTAGCAATTTTTGCAAGTTTTGCTTTTTCCAATATTTTGACCACCTAAGACCTATTTGAGACTTAAAATACATTATTTATGACCTACCAAGACCTTTTTACAATGCTTTTACAATTGAAAGTTAAATTTTTACAAATTTTCCAATTAAAGGCATCTAGTGAGCAAGGTGCTCCTGCACCATACAACCAACCAACAAAAAATTTCCAAGTCCCTTGGAAACATATTGTATCAACTTTGCTTGTACCTAAAAAATAAGTTCAAATATTCCTTAGACTACTTCTTTCTTCCTCTTGAATCTTCATTTGTCTTGGTTCCAACCTTGCCTTCAACTTTGTCTTCATATTTGCCTTCACTTTTCTTCTCTTTCCTTTTTCCTTTCTCTCTTTTTTGTTTATCAGGTTCATAATCATCTTCCATTTCAAAAGGACATAGGACTATCCTTTCACAACTCTCATCTTCCCACTAACTCTTTCTCTACTAAAGGACAGAGGACTATCTTTCTATTTTTCTCTTCCAAGCAATCTTTCCTCTTTTCAACAATTTATCCTTGACCTTCTTTGACCAACTTGTCTTCATATTTTCATCTTTTGATATACTACCATCAATGGAGTACTCTTCAGGTTGCAAACTCAAGTGCTTCTTTAGTCAGGTATCCATCTTTCTCACTACTCACCACACAACTCAGCAACTCAAAAAACCATCCATCTTACCCAACAAAAAATCTTGGAAGATACCTCACTCTCTTTATGCACCTTCTACCCATCTTAATCTCCATTAGAGGATGGTGACCGTAGACCTTTCCTTGTCTTCCAACACACAACTTCTCAGAACTATTCCTATTTGCAACATAGATGGATCAAGAACTTGCAACCAACAATAACTCAACAAACCAACTTAACCAACCATCAGAATCAGCTAGCTCTGATACTAATTGATGCAAGAGAATATACCAAAAACCAAAATTCATCAAGAGTACTTCTAACCCAAACTTAAACTGAGCAAATCAATTAGGAAATCCACCAAAAACTCATTCATTATCTCAACAAAATTCATCAAATTCTCTGGCCATTCATTAGGCTACCAATTGAATCAATTCCTCAAAATCAGTCATCCACACTCTTATCAGATACAAATGCAACTAAACCAGCATCAAATTGACTGTAATAACCTGATTAGAAATACAAAACCATTCAATTCTTTCATGATTCACTAATCCACTCTTCAATGCAACTTTCATGGCAAAATAACAACAAATCATGCACTCTTGCTACCAACCTTTATCCATCCAAACCTCCAAGGTATTGTATTTATCTTTTTTTTATTGCAATAAACCAAATACACATTCTCAAACCATTGGTCCATCAGACTTACTATTATCTTGTAGTCAAAACACCATTTCCACCTTTGGATCATACTACTCAAACACCAAATTTTCAAGTTTACTTTCCAAACCTTTCCCTAAACATTTAAACACCTTTAAGAATATCATTTAGACAGGTTCCATACAATATTCACCATCTACATCTCATTTTTTACAGAGAACTCATTTTCTTGCATTCTTACACCCAAACCCTAGTAGCACAACTTGAAAAAAGTGGGTGCATCATTCAAACCACTTTGAACCATCTCAAACTATTAGCACATCTTGGGACCCATTTAACACTTATTCAAATATCTTAATATCAAACAAAAAAAATTTGGAATAATCATTAGAAACCTTGACTGTACACTGGAAAAAACTTCAAATTAGGCCCAATTTACAAATGAAGTAGTCGTAAATCACCACCAAATCAACAAACAGCTTCAAACAGTCTTTTAATAGGTCTCAAAACCAAAGAATCATCAACTTTTTGGCACTAAAAGACTCATTTTTGCATCGTAGTGTAAAACCCTCATTCTATTCAATCTTGATCAAGCAAAATAGGGGTTTAATGAAAATATACCCTCCAAACCTCAAAGAAAATTGAAGATGCTTCCAAAACTTTGAAATATACCTTCACAAACTATAATAACCTTCTTACACCCTTCATGCATGCCTTTACATCAAATGTCACCTTGGAGCCATTCATTTTTATTGGAAAACTTTATTTTCTGTCAAGACAACAACCTCCAACCTATAATATTTCCTTCCCCTACACATTTCAACATAAAAAAACCTTAAAAAACCCAAGACTAACCTAATCTACTAATCTTCAAGGCCTAATTCGGTGGAGTAGTCATTACAACCTTAAATGACTCTCAAAACCCTATACTTAGGGTTACAGGCTGAGTTAGAGAGAACCAAACCAAACAAAAGATCTACTTAATGGATTTCCCTCAAAAAAGACTCAAATGAAATTTGATTCCTTGTGCTTCTTGAAACAACAATATTTAAGGTCGAGAACTACTGTGCAAATCGTACAACTGAGAAATTAATAGAAAGAAACTTTGAATCTACTAAAGCAGGGTACTTTATTGACAAAATTCTTCAAGCTTACAATCAATAATCACTTGCTCACCTTACAAATTTTTTTATAGATGTTTCCCAACCAATAAATTCCTTTTCAACTTCTTTCACCAACCTATCCCTTCAATTTTCCCACAAAGACTTTTCATCTTATTTTTCGCACTTTTTGCATTTTTGCTTTATTGACAACTTTAGCAATTTTTACAAGTTTTTCTTTTTCCAATATTTTGACCACATACGACCTATTTGATACTTCAAATACATTATTTATGACCTCCCAAGACCTTTTTACAATTGAAAGTTATTTTCTTACAAATTTTCCAATTAAAGGCATCTAGTGAGCAAGGTGCTCCTGCACCATACACTTGGACCTTGAACCAAAGGCTAAGTTTTCAGTGCTAAAGTTGGAAGGTCCTAGATCACAAATTCTCTATAAGGAATCTAAATTTAGGAATTACGTGATTCTCTCTGATCATGATAGAAACACAAAATTTATTGGTCCAAATATTTCTTCTAAACTATGGACAATGGTGTTTGATGGATGTTCTAGTTTTGGTTTAAGAGCGGGTGTGGTTCTAATTTCTCATATAGGTGAAGTGTTTTCTTTTTCCTATAAGTTAGAATTTTCAAATACCAATAATACTGTAGAATATGAAGCCCTATTATTAGGATTTTCTAAGCAAAAAGATAAGGGAATTAAATGCTCAAAGACTTGGGGAGCACTAAATTGATAGCTAAACAAGTACACAAGGTCTTCACTATTAAGAATGAAAGATTGATACATTATCAAAATAAAGTGTGGGATTAGTGTGGGATTATATTGAGTACTTTGATGCTTTCTCTATAGAATCCATACTTGGGGAATTAAATTCTAGGGCTAATTCTTTAGCGGTGTGTGCTTCCTTGTTGCTTCCTCATCCTAATTTCAAGAAAAATTCATACAGGATTGAGATGATTTATAGACCCACTGTCCTAGATAATTTCAACCATTCGTAGGTATTTGATAATGACAAACAAATCCAAGCTTTCTTAGAGAATATTAAA
Organism: Sequoia sempervirens; assembly: GCA_007258455.2. NCBI lineage: Eukaryota > Viridiplantae > Streptophyta > Pinopsida > Cupressales > Cupressaceae > Sequoia > Sequoia sempervirens. The sequence continues at coordinate 111,740,600 of VDFB02000003.1, read as the reverse complement.
ATATTTTCCCATGCCTTCTTTAAAGGTAGTACTAATGATTGCAAGAATTTTTTTTGGATAGTGTACAAGACTTGGAGGATGGAATGGTTCAATTAAAAGGTAACAAGATTCTTGAGAGCCTAGTGTCCTTAGAAGATTTGTTTGATCAACATGACTAGGTGATTGAGAAGAAAATTAGTGAATCCATGAGAAATGTAGGGGAATGTGAGATGGTGAATATTGGAGATGTTGAATCCCCAAAATTAGTATATATAGGAAAGTGTTGTACACCTAAGGAGAAAGAGATCATGGTGGCATTGCTAATTAAATACAAAGAAGTCTTTGCTTGGTGCTATGATGACTTAAATAATTTCATGGGTGGGAATTTTTAGCATCACATACAATTGAAGGAAGGTGTAGTTTCTTTTAGACAAAAATAGAGGAATTATAACCCCAAGGTCACTGATGCTATTTTTCAAAGAAATTGATAAGATGTTAAAAACTATAATTATATATCCTATTCATCACTTGACTTGGGTTGCCAATATAGTCTCATTTTGAAATAATGGAGAAATATGGATTTGTGTAGATTTTTGAAATCTCAATCATGCATCTCTAAAAGATAATTACCTAGTGCCTATGATGAACCATATCCTCTAAACACTAGCAGGTTCTAAGATGATGTCCATGCTCAATGGCTTCTCCGAGTATAACTAGATTAGTGTTGTAGGAGAGGATCAACATAAAATAGCATTCACTACTCCATGGGGAACCTTCGCCTACAACCAAATTCCATTTGGACTCATTAATGTTGGTGCCACCTTCCAGAGAGTTATGTATATCTCCTTTGGTGGTCTCAGAAACAAGATAATTGTGATTTATCAAGATGACTTGATATTGTTTTCTAAAAGGATGGAAGATCATTTAAGGGATTTAGAGAGGGTTCTTCAAAGGTGTAAAGACCACAAAATCTCTTTAAATCCTAAGAAATAAGTCGTTGGAGTCACTAAAGTTAAGCTACTAGGGAATATAGTGTAAAAGGATGGAGTCAAAATAGATCTAGAAAGGGTTAAGGCGATCTTACAATTGATTCTAACTTCTAATAGGACCAAGTTCAAATATTTCTTTGGACAAGTCAATTTTTTGAGAAAACTTATATCTAACTTCTCTGAAATAAGCAAACACATAGTGGATATGATAAAAGAAAAGAATATTTTTAAGTGGAATGAATCTGGAAAGCAAGCATTCAAGTATATTAAAGAAGCAATCACCCATGCTTTGGTATTAGTACATTTGATTTCAATAAATACTTCATTATTTGTTGTTATGTTTCTAAACATACAATGTTTGCCATCCTGCTGCAATTCGATGACCAGAACATTCAAGCACCAATCACCTTAATGAGTGTACCTTTGAAGAAACATGAAATTTATTACTCTAAAGTTGAAACATGCATTCTTTGTGATTAAAGCAGTCAAACAATTTTGTTTCTACATTCTACACTCTCATTCAATTTTCTATGTACCAAATCTTGTTGTCAAAAGTGTACTCACTCAACAAGATATTGGTTGCAATAGAAGAGGAGGATGGATAGATAAGGTACAGGGGTGTGATATAGACATTAATCCCACCAAGTTGGTTAGAGGAAGGGGTCTATGTAAGTTGATGGCTGAAAATCAATCTCAATAAGAGGATAAAGATCTTCACATGGTGTTACTAGTTACCCTTCATGATGAATGGTTCCTAAATTTTGCATATTACCTAACATATGGAGAATGCATGAAACATTTGTCTCCTAAGAAAAAGAGAAATCTTAAGTTGAAAGCAGCTAAGTATGTTATTTGAGAAGATACTTTATACAAAACAGGACTGGATGACACGTTTTTGAAATGTGTTGATTAAAATAAACATAAGAGATTACTGGAGACATTCCACAATGAGGCATGTGGAGGACACTTCTCTTCTTCCATGACTAATTTTAAAATATTAATAAATTGTTATTACTATACTGCAATGTTTAAAGATGCATATTACTGGGAAGAAAATTATGAAAAGTGCAAACAGTTCGTAGGAATACCTTAGTTGGCAGCACTTCCATTGAGACCTATGGTGATTGATGAGTCATTTCCGCAACTGGGATTGGATTTTATTGGTCCAATCAGTCCTTAATGTAGTGTTGGGAATGCGTACATTCTTACTGCTACATAATACTTCACAAAGTGGGTGGAATCCATTCCTGTCAAGCGAACAACTTCATAGGTAGTTTGTGATTTCATCAAAAGAAAATATTTTCGTAAAATTTAGAGTGCCCTACAAATTAGTCACTGATAATGCTACCATTTTTTCCTCCAATGAGATATCTCTCTTCTACTATGAGAATAGAATCTATTTATCCCACTCTACATATTATTACTCTCGGGGGAATGTGTAGGCTGAATCCAGTATTAAAAATATTGTCAACATCATTAAGAAATTGGTGGATGAAAACCAAAAAAAATGGAAAAAGAAACTTTTTGAAGCATTATGGGAAGGCAAGATAACTCCTAAGAAAGCTATAGGTATGTCTCCGTTTGAATTGGCATATGGAATAGGCATTGTTTTACCTCTTCCACTAGAGTTGTTTGTTAACAAGCTATAGACCACAATAGAGGATCAAGAATTTTGAGACGCTTTAGAAAAAAAGGGTTATGTATCTCTAAGATTGAAGAGTAATGAAATGAAATGGTAAACAAGATCACCATGCATCGATCTAATGTCAAGAAACTCATTGATAAGAAGGATAGGCCCAAAAATTTCATGATCAAAGATTTGGTATTGTTATGGGATAAAAGAAGAGATTTTAAAGGTGCACACAAGAAGATCGATTCCATCTAGAAAGGTCCATTTAAGGTAACTAAAGAATGCAGCCTGAATACTTTCAAGTTGTCGTACCTTGATGATACTCCATTGCATATTCCTTATAATGAGAAAGACCTGAAGTTATACCAAATTTGAGTATTCATGAAGAGTCCCCTTTTTGTATATATTTAGTTAGGAGTTTTGGTCACAATTGTGGTGTGTTTTTCTTTTTTCAGTTGTTTGAGAATTCTTGGTTTGTGTTTTTTCAATGGATATTGAATCTACTACCCAATTGATAAAGCATTCATCTACTTCTCTAGTTTTTGGGTTTCTTGCTTTGTCTTGAATAGTCCTCGTCCCCAATTACGGCCAATTGTTAACATAGTTTTTATCCCTTCACAAAAATCGTTTGCACTTTATCTAAATTTGGATACTAAGTATGTAAGTTTTTCAATCCCCCTTTTGGTTTTGAAAATTCCATCAACCCTCACTTAGATTGTCATAACCTCACTCTCGCCCAATATATCAAAATTTATCCCATGAAGTCAATCTTCATTAAGTTTAGAAAAAAAATTCGAAGCCCAAAGTATTTGTATCAACTTTTGCAAGTTTCATCATAACTTAAGTTAAACATCTCAAAGTTTCATAAAGGTTTTGAAACCTCTTTTAGCCTTTGACAGGGTTGTCAAAACTTATTTTCCTTTCAATTGTGAAGACTTTGTTCCAAGAAGTGGTGGAAAGAACATATTAAAGACAAATCATTTTGAAACTTTATAATGGTTGCAAAACCTCTATCGATCCCCGATGAGGTTGTGAAAATAGTTCATTCTACCAAAAAGGTGCTTCTTAGCTATTCCTTTTCAAATATGTGAAAAGTGGTTGAAATGAAAGGAAGACATGAAAGGTTGCACGTGCCACACTCAAGCATTAATTATGGAAGCTTTTAAAGTGGATCAAGCTATTGATAAATGCACATTTCAATTGAGATGGGAGAAAGAATTGGAGTAGAACAGATAAACAAATTCTTGCAGTTGTTGGTTCTTGGAGCTTGAGACACATTAAAAGGTACTATTTCTCTATCTAGTTAAGTTATAAATTACTGGGAATTCTATTCTAAATTGAAGAACTATGTTGGCATAAGATTTCCCTTTGCAAATTACACCTATACCCTATGGTTTCATCCATAATGAAGTATCAATGTCGAGGCTACTAATATTTTTTGGCTTAACTAGCACCATGCTAGAAATTAGGGATACCAAGCTAGGGAATGTGAGTTTAGATGAATTTTGGGAAAAATTTGGGAAACCTAACCCTCCACACATTACACAAAGGTTAATTCAAAGTAGGTTATGGGAAGTGATTTCCTTTCCTATTGCAATTCAATGTCCAAATTTGATAGTGGAATGTATGAAACATTATGATTATGAGACACAAGAGGTTATGACTGATGACAATAGATTGGTATTGAATATTCAAAGATAATGCTACAAATTAGTCACTGATAATTCTACCAGTGAGATAACTCCTAAGAAAGCTATAGGTATGTCTCCTTTTGAGCTGGTATATGGAATAGGAAGTGTTTTACCTCTTCCACTAGAGTTGTCTACTAACAAGCTACATTCCACAATAGCGGATCAAGAATTCTAAGACGATTTTAAAAAAAGGATTATGTATCTCTCTAAGATTGAAGAGAAAAGAAACAAAATGGTAGACAAGATCACCATGCATCTCAAGCTGAATTCAAGAAACTCTTTGATAAGAAGGCCAAGCCCCAAAAATTCATGATCAGAGATTTAGTATTGCTATGGGATAAAAGAAGAAATTCTAAGGGCGCACACAAGAAGATCAATTCTCTCTAGAAAGGTCCATTTGAGGTAACTCAAGAATGCGGCCCAAATATTTTCAAGTTGTCATAGCTTGATGATATTCCATTGCTTATTCCTTATAATGGGAAAGACCTCCAATTATACCAAATGTGAGTATTCATGAAGAGTTTCTTTTTTGTATATATTTAGTTTAGAAGTTTTGGTCACAATTTTGTTGTGTTTTTTTTTGTTTTTTTGAGAATGATTGGTCTGTATTTTTGTGATGGATATTGACTCTACTTCCCAATTGATAAAGAACTAGTCTACTTCACTATTTTTTGGGTTCCTTGCTTCGTCCTAAATAGTCCTTGTCCCTAGTTAGAGCCAATTGTTAGCATAGTTTTTGTCCCTTCACAAAAATCATGTTCACTTACTCTAAATTTGGCTATATGTAAGTTTCTAGTCCTCCTTGTGGTTTTCAAAAGTCCATCGGCCCTTTCCTAGGTTGTAATACTCTCACTCTCATCCAATATATCAAAATTAATCCTTTGAAGTCGATATTTGTTAAGTTTAGAAAAGTTTGTCGAAGCCCGAAGTATTTGTATCAACTTTTGCATGTTTTGCAGGATCTTAAGTAAATCATCTCAGAGTTTCGTAAAGGATTTGAAACCTCTATTGGCCTCTGACAAGGTTTTCAAAACTTCTTTTCCTTTCTTTTGATGGCAAAGACTTTGTTCCAAGAAGTGATATGAAGAATATATTAAAGACAAAGCATTTTGGAGCTTTATAATGGTTTCAAAACCTCTATTGATCCTCGATGATGTTTGAAAACTATTCATTATGTGGAAAAGGTGCTTCTTAATCATTCCTTTTCAAATATTTAAAAATTCATTGAAATGTAAGGAAGACATGAAAGGGTACACGTGTTAAGCTCAATAGAAGGAGGTGTTAACTACTAATCCACTCAAGCATTAATTAAGGAAGTTTATAAAGTGGCTCGAGCCAGTGATAAATGCACATTTCAATTGAGATGGGAGAAAGAATTGGAGTAGAGAAGAGAAACAAATCCTTCCAATTGTCAATTCCCAGAGCTTGAGACCCATTAATAGGTATTGTTTCTTTGTCTGGTTAAGTTATAAATTTCTAGGAATCATATTATGGAGTGAAAATTTGTGCTAGCATAAGTTTTCCCTTGGGTTTCAACCATAAAGAAGTATCAATATCAAGGCTACGAATATGTTTTTGGCTTAACTAACACCATTCGAGAAAGTGGGGATACCAAGCTAGGGAATGTGAGTTTAGATTAATTTTGGGACAAAATTGGGAAACCTAACCCTCCACCCATTACACAAAGGTTAATTGATAGCAGGTTATTGTGGGCGACTACTTTTCCTATTGCAATTCAGTGTTTGAATTTGATAGTGGAATGTATAAAAAATTATGATTATGAAGAGATTAGGACTGATGAAAATAGATTGGTAGTGAAAATTCATAGAGATGCTTTTTCCTCATGTTTGAAATTCCCAAAGAGAAAAATACTCAATATTTGATCTCACTTTATCACAAACTCATTTTTTAGAGAAGAAAGGCTCTTATAGGAACACAATTGCTAGAGAATGGCTTGCCACACCTAAGAGAGTTAAATCCCAATTACCCAAAAACTTGCACATGAACCATTTTGTAAATGATATTTCTAATATAATTATACTCCTACATAGGCTAAGTGGAAATGAGAAAGCTCATGAGTTTGAAGAATGGAAGTATTTATTTTCTCATATTATACTAGGAGGGATGCAATTCTTGGATTGGGCTCAACTAATTAGTGACTATTCACACCACATGATCATCCATTTTTGACTTAAAAATTTCTTTTATATATCTTCATACTTGATTTATGACATTGCTAATACAATACCCTGGTCAAGATTCAGACCAAGTCCACATCCAGAAGAGGAAGTTTCAATTTTTGACTACTATGACAAGCTTCAATTTGGTAAAAGTTACTATCATCATAGGAGGATTACCGATACCTTTACCATGAGGGTAACTTATGAAATATAGGGAGATATTGGTTTAAGGCTTACTCATGAAGCCATATAGCTAGTTGATACTTATTGGAGCCATTTCATTCAATTCCAAAGGTTCTCATCTATTAGGGCTGGAGGATTTGATGGTCTTCCACTAAAATTCCCTAGGTATGACAAAGATAAATTTGTATTAATAGAAATCTACAGACAACTTGTAGAGGTGAATAAAAGATTCCAAGAGAGAAAGAAGATCAAAAAGCAGTTTCCCATTGGACTTGGTTATTTCTCATGCAAATCTATGTCAGATGCACTCAACATTGAGAGGGACCTAATTAGGTATACTTTGCAATTTTATGATGCCATGTTTTCTTTTGATACCAAAGAATTTGTAAAATAAAATTTGCAACTAGGTCTCAGTTTTCATCATATTCCCAACTTGGAATATTATTGGGTCGATTGTTCTAATGAGTATGAAGTAAGGAGGTGTTGGATGAGGTTGTCCTTGAGACAAATAAAGATGTTCAACCTTAATTGGGATATGTAAGGTTTTCAAGATGGTGAATCAAATTTAGTGGATCCCATTTTTATCAAACATGTTTCAAGATGGTGAATCAAATTTAGTGGATCCCATTTTTATCAAACATGTTTCTATAATGTCACAGAATTGCACCTAGGGGAAATTCCACAATTTTGCACTTTACCTAGAATTTATGATGCCTAAGAGCATTAATGGCGAAAATCCCATGGGTCAGAATTTCACAATTCTAGATCCATGTGGAAAAATGGCAAAGCGATAGCAACCTAACAACACGTTTCCCAAAAATTGGTCTTGGATGTTTGCATGGCGCACATACGTTTGTGCAATGCGTTAGTGTCCTATCAGTTTTCTAAGTCTGAAACAAGGAATCTTGAACCTTGAATCTTGACACATGTCTCGGTAGTTATGATTTTGGGTGTAGTGGCTCTTTGTCTCCCTTGCATGTAGCAAAACCCCTCATTTTCTCTCATTTTTGGGTCCAACTTCATTCACTCAAGCTCTCTTCAACTTCACTCATAGATTTCTCTCATCCTTGACAAGAAACACTTCTACAAGTGAAGCTCTACTAGACTGAGGTCCCTCCAATAGCTATAGCTCTCAAACAAACATTCAACAGTGTGTCTGTGTGCTCCAGAGAGGGCCTAGCCCCGTGGGTAACACTCTCTCTCACTCTTTTCTATTTACTTGTTCAATTTCCATCTTGTGTTGTGGGTTCTACTCCTAAAGTGGGTTTTTCTTTCACCACATGCTTTATCCATTTAAGTTATACTCCTTTTCTATTTGGTTTTCCATGGAGGTGGGAAGACCAAAACAGGGTTCTGACTGAGGAAAACTCCTATATAGCCCCAACATTTTCCCCTCATTCTATTGTGTGTAGGTTGTGAAGTGGAGCTTGGAGTGAAGGCTCGAACATCTAGTTGAGGGTAAATTTTCTCCAACTTCTCCTTGTGCTTTTCTTGAAGTTTTGTTCTCTGTTTGATTATTTTTCTCAGAAGACCTTAGATTCGAGTTAGGAAGTGAGACTTTATTCTGCACACCTAATCTCTTGAGCTTTCTATTACTTAGGACGCCAGTGCACCAGTTGGATGATAGTGCGGCATGTTGGCATCTTGAATCTACACTTCCATCCTTTGGACAAGAGCTCCTATGTCGGAGGCAGGAATCTATAAGTTTCGCTCTCTCTGGGTCTGAAGTAGTTTTCTCTGAAAGTTAGCTTGTGTACATTTCCTTTGTGATTTCTTCATTTAGTTTATGTTGAGGTGGATAAGGGCAGTTCTTTCCTTGGTGATCTCTTGAGAATGAAGAGACCCACGTGCAACGAATCCCTCTTATCTCATATTTTGGTGAACCTAGCGTGAACCATGTCAAATCTATTTTTACATTATTTTCATGTCTATGATAATGCTTTCTCTAAGGAATATTTTGACATGTTGGATGATGTTCTATACGATTTCTTAGAAGCATCTTCCCTTATATGTAAATCTTCCAAGCAAACTTCTTCTCCACAAGTTGAGGAGTTGGTAAACATAGTGGTGGTCTTTGTGGCTCCTCTAAGCCTTAAGAAACCTATCATTTACATGACCCTAGTTAACCCTTCTCCAAGGGAGGATCATTATATCTATGGTATTTTATATCGAGATGATTCACCTGACTTGTACTCAAGGTTCATAAAAGCTATGGACTCTACTTCATATAATGTTGTTGGGAACACATATAATACAAGAAGAAACAAATAGAATTTGGATCAACAACCTTCTATTTCTACATCTCAACCTATTCAAGTTCCTACTTCTTTACCGCCTTCTCAACCAATCCTTCTTTCAATTCCTAAACCTATGATCAAAGCACCAGTTGATTATGATCTTGTTGGGTAGCTCTGTGTTACTCCGTCTAAGATCTCACTTTGGTATTTGCTTCAAACTGCTTCGGTTTATTAGGAGATGCTTCAAGAAGCCTTGCAGAAGATCCTCTTGCCTTCCTCCACTAGTCCTATAGATTTTAATGCATTGTTGGATCATATTCATGCAGATTCGTGGAATATTACATTCCATTTGCAAGAACTCCCACCTCTGGATGTGTAGAAGCAAGCAGACCCTTTGATAATTATAACTAATGTCAATAACATTGGCATTAGGCATAGTTCACACTAGTTCTACTCTCAACGTTTGTGGTATTGACCTACTACCTAAGATTAAATTTGATTCATCTTCTCTAGTTGCTTCTTCTTTGTACATTTGTGGGTTCAATAATGTCATCCATCAAGCTCTAGGCACAATAATACTACCTTTGTAGCTAGGCCATGTTACCTTACCTACTTTTGTTTATGTGATGTCTGGCCCTTTACCTTACAATGTTTTTTTGGGGGTACATTGGATTCATGATATGGGTTTCGTAACTTCTACTTTACATCGTTCCTTAAAGTTTATTGCAGATAATTGGGTGGTCATAGTTAAAGTTAACCTGGAATCTATTCACGTTTGTGAGTTAGTGGCTACTAGTTGGGCTTCGGTTGTCTCCACTCTTAAGAATTGTATTCCATCTTTGACTGTTGATGCTATGGTGTGTTCCTCGGCAATATCCTCTATGGAGGTTCTTCCTGAGGTGAATGTTGTTAAAATTGAGTCATGTGAAGTACAAAGTCCTAAGTCCTCCCCATCCGCCTCTTCTCCTAAATCCAACGCTTTCTTTGGTGATGATTGGGGGTCCTTGGAATTCTCTGAATTCTTCATTATAGAATACAAAGCGAGCCCGCTTGTCCAGAGTTTCCAAATACCTCTAATGTAAAAGTGGATGATGCTCCCATTGAGGAAGAGAGATGTGATCCTTTCAAGGAGACTATTCCTTCCCCTATTGAGGAGAGTAGTCCCACTATTGCAAAAGAGGTTAATATTTGTGAATCAAGTAAAAGAGAAGATTGTGCTCTCATAGATACATTTGATGTTCACTGGTGGAACAAATCCCTCTACATAGAGTCACTGCCTCTCAAATTTTTACAAACTCGTTATGGTTTTTGATATCAACTCACTTCTCAATATGGCTATGGGTAGAAAGGCCTAGGGCGTATTGAACAAAGAATCCAAGTCCCCATTCAATTTAAGCCGCAAAAGTGCTATTTAGATTTGGGGTGCTCTATTGAACAATCTAAGCAGAAACCTTGGTGCGGTGTTAATATGATTTCGATTGAATCACAGAGTTTGTTGCTTCCTGAGTTAATAGAGGATAGGGAACAGGTCAAGAAATTCCATTTAGATGTCTTCTCTTCAGATGAAGTGCTTGAGGAATTCTTAGGTGCTTACTCCCATTTGCCTCTCTTTCATCACAAAAGACGATTTCCGTATCACCTACATGAACGGGCATATTTTGGAGAATTTGTCTTAAGTATTGATGAGGAGGACCCTCTATCTAATGTTGGTGATGATGTTCCAATATCGAATCCTAGAGATCGTAGTTCTCTCCTTAAAGTAGATACTACTAAAATCTCTATGGATCCTAAGTCCTCTGAAAAAGTAATTAATATTTGGGAAGTTTCTTTCCTCAAAAGAAGTGGACGAGCGCTCTGATCTCCTACATTCCTATCCTGATATCTTTTCTTGGAAATATGAGGACATGCCCAGTATTGATGAGTCTATAGTGGTTCATAATATCGTCATATCCCGACATTAAGCCAGTTAAGAGAAAAATTTGGAAGATCAATCCCAGGGTGGCGTTGATGGTTAAGACTAAGATAGAGAAGCTGTTGAAAGTAGGATTTATCCATTCAATTGACTATTCCCCTTGGATTTCAAACATTTTTGTTGTTAGCAAACCTGATGGCCGTATTCATATATGTATTAACTTTTGTGATCTTAATAAGGCTTCTCTTAAGGATGATTTTTTGTTACCTAATATAGATATGATTGTGGATTCAATTGTTGGCCATTCCCTATTATCTTTCATGGATGGCTTTTTAGGTTACAATCAGACCCGTATTAATCTGGAAGATCAGTACAAGACAGCCTTCACTACCCCTTGGGGTACTTTCTGTTATGTGGTTATGCCCTTTGGGTTAAGGAATGCAGGAGCTACTTACCAATGGGTAATGACCCTAATATTTCATGATTTTATTCATAATATTTTAGAAGATTATGTTGATGACATCTTGGTGAAATCTATAACTCGTCAAGATCATGTGAAGAACCTTTGTCTTATTTTTTAGAGGCTTTGATTCTATAAGATGAGACTCAAACCTCTTAAGTGTGTCTTCAGTGTAGATGTAGGAAATTTTTTGGGATTCATAGTCTCTCACCATGGAATCGAGGTTGACACAAATAAGACTGATGCTATTGTTAACATGCTTCCACCCAGGAATATCACTGAGTTGCAAAGTTTGCAAGGGAATATTCAAGCAATTTGTAGATTCATATCTCAACTGGTTGATTGCACCCTTCCTTTAACTCGTTTGTTAAAGAAAGATGTTTCTTTCATATGGGATGAAGAGTGTTAGAAATATTTTGAGTCAATCAAAGCCTACTTGGTTGATCCCCCTGTATTGATGTCGGCTATACAGGATAGACCCTTTTTGCTTTACCTAGAAGCATCACCATATGCTTTGGAAACTTTGCTTACTTAGTATGATGATGTCGGGAAAGAGAGAGCGGTCTACTACATTAGTCACGTCCTAGTTGATTATGAAACTCGTATTCCTCCATGGATAACCAATTCCTTGCTCTTGTTTTTGCTACACATAAGCTAAGGCACTATCTTCTCCATGTTGAAATGCATGTTATCATAAAAATTGACCTTCTAAAGCATTTGTTCTCCAGTGCCAACCTTGTCGGGAGGTTAGAGAAATGGGTAATGTTACTCTCTGAGTTTGACATAAAGTTCATTACTCAAAAGTCAATAAAGGGTCAAGTAGTTGTTGATCAATTGGAAAACTCACCCTCATCTCACTCCTTCTCGGGTTTGGATTTGTTTCCTGATGAGAACATTTTTGCGATCAATTATGACATTGAATGGAAAATGTGCTTCGATGGGTTGAGATGTAAGACTGGTTCTGAAGTGGTTGTGGTTCTAATGTCACCCAAGGTAAGCTAGTCCCTCTCTCCTTTTGGTTGGACTTTCCTTGTACTAACAACATCACTAACTACAAAGCCCTCATTTTTGGCTTGCATGTTGTGATTGTACTAAACATAAGAAATCTCCACATACTGGGTGATTATGAACTTATTGTGAATCAAATTATGAGAACCTATCAGCCTAAGCAAAGTAATCTGTCTAGATATCAAGACCTTGCTTTGTCCTTGCTAAACTGATTCTCCTCCTTCACGATAGATAGTGTCCCTAGGAAGGAGAATAGACATGTAGATTCCATGGAAAGTGCCACTTCCCTAGTACCTTCAGATGAAGATAAGAAAGAATACAACTTCGTGGTTCAAATCCTTTAGACTCCAGCTATTTCCAATCAACCTGAATCTGATGCTTTTTTCTACTCTCACGTAGACTCGGGAGAATGGTTTTCTAATATCTACAGCTACCTAAAGATTGGAAATTTTCCAGACGATGCGAAAAAAATGATCGCACTCGTATACGAAATCTTTCATCCCATTATGTTATTTTGTCTGATGTTCTCTATCGAAATTCTTATAATGGTTTGCTTCTTTGATGTCTCACTAAAGAGGAAATACCCCTTGCCCTTAAAGAAGCCCATTCAAGCTTTGGGGGTGGAAACTTTGGTGGTAAATCTCTAGTGAGGATATTGATACACATGGGGTACTTTTGGAAAATGATGGAATGAAATTCCTTTGAATTCATTAAAAAGTGTTTGCAATGTCAGCAACATAGTCATCTTATTCATGCACCTACACAATAGTTACAAAATCATACCTCTCTTGGTCATTCGCAAAATGGGGATTGGATATTATTGGAAAAATATCACCTCCTTCTTCTAAGGGACATACCTTTATCATCATTGCTACATATTACTTCATGAAGTGGGTCAAAGCTATTCTAGTTCGATCTATGAACATTGAAGCTATTTGTAGTTTTCTTCTAAATAACATTATCTCTTGTTTTGGATTGCCTGCTACACTTGTTTCTGACAATTGTACGTCGTTCAAGAACAAGGAAGTAAAGCAATTCTTAGAAAAGTTCCACATTCAACATAGATTTTCTACACCTTACTATCCTCAATATAATGGTCAGGTAAAAGTGTCTAACAAGACTCTTGAGCTCATACTTCATAAAATAGTTAACAAACACGATAAGGATTGGAATAATCAGTTAACGTATGCTTTGTGTTCCTATCGCACGAGTGTTCATATGACGACGGGAATGATGCCCTATAGCCTCATGTATGGTGCCGAAGCTATCATGCCTTTAGAGTTGGAGATTATGTCTTTACGCGTTTCCCTTAAAGGGTTAATTATAGATGAAACTTATCAAGCTAATCATTTGCATCAGCTAGAGATGCTCGATGAGGGCTGATTATAAAAGCTTATCAACTATCATTATCTAAACAATATAATCAAAGTGTGCTTCTTGGAAATTTTAAGTTGGGAGACCTGGTTCTTTATGAGAATCAGATAAATGTAAATGTGTCGCCTGATCAAAGAGGGAAATTCAATCCTAACTGGTTAGGCCCTTACATTGTTGTCTTCGTGTATGGTTTAGGTGCCTATGGATTATCGTCTATGGATGGAACACATCTAAAAGATATTGTTAATGTGATGCATCTTCGTCGATACTATGTGTGGTGTCTAGTGTGCCATATGTGTGGTGTTCACTCTTTAAGGGTAGTAGCATTGCATATGTTGACATTATTCATTAACACACTATTAAAAAAAAAATTGTGTTATGATGTGACCATGTGTGTGTGTGCAATATACATACATGTGTCTTACTATGCTATGTATCTATGCATTACATTACATTACATCTTTTAAGGCAGTTAGATCATTATTGTATTTAATTAACATACATCCATGTGTGTTTATTAAATCATGATAGCATCTAATGTAAACATACATCCATATACATATAACATTCATAGCATCAACATGCACAAAAATAAAGGAGCATACACATCAAAGTACACAATGCTATGATATTGAAACCAGTATGTTATATATATATATATCAATCAAATGTCATAAACATGTATCAGGCCACTATTATCAAAAAATGAGTGGCTACTAAATATGTGAATGTCTATACAATATATATATATAGTTGCAAAACTGATGTACAAAATAAGAGGTCTCTATGGCTGTGGCGCATGGCTCTTGAAGCCCTCCAGCTCTAGCTGTTGTTGTTGTGGTCTAGGAATGTGTTGCACAGTGGTCATAGACTTGGATCATTGTGAGCACAATGCAGATATGGTTGCATGCATCCCTTTGATCTCCCCCTGAAGGGAGAATGTCATCATCCTTGCCTGCATCAACTCTTGTTGAACATCTATTGGGATCACAGTTGTTAGCTATCCCGCAAGGTCATTGAGGTGGCTCTGTAGGGTGTCATGTGCATGTTTGGCAGCATTGACCCTCCTCACTACTACGTCTTTCTCTACGAGCGTCGTATGTAGCTCCTCTGACAGGTAGTCACACTACCCCCGAAATGTGGTCATGTCTGTAACACCCTGTACAATCTATGCTCCCCGCTCCTCATAAGCGGTCCTCAAATGTGCTACCAACTCAAACAAATGGGCATGTCACCCCATGGAAACTAGTCGGTATGCCTCAAGAACTATCTCCTAGATGGGCATGTCAAGGGCCAACTCTGATATGCACTAGGCTATCAACCCATTCCATCACTGTGCATCACCTTTAACCACAAAAAGATAGAATAGGATTAGTATCACATGGCATATCTATGTAATCATAAGCAAAGGAAGCTAAAAGTGTTAAACTATAAAACAGAATGCTTTGTATACCTGGCTCTCCTAGCTTCCAAGTAGGGTTAGGGTGAGAAGCGACGCTAGGACCTGTTCCATCAATATCGGCACCCACTCCTAGCGTTGCTAAGGTCATCGTTGTTGTGACAATGGGTACTGGTGGCATCGATGAGATGGGGGTAGCTAGTGGAGGGTCTAACCTCCTTCATTGTTTCCTCATCCTTGAAGATATTGTTGGTCGCTCCTCCTCCTCGCCCTCCTACCACCTGCCTCCTTGTCCTCTTCTCTTATCCTATGGTGCCTATGGCAGCACGTTCCCCTATGGGTCAAGATCTCTTCTAGGGGCATCCTCTGAGAACATAGAACGAGGGTGATGCCTATCCCACCATGCTCTGAAGTCTACAACAATGCTGACGTTATTTGTTGATGCTATCGGCAGTAGATCTCAGTTGGGCTTGTCATCATTTGATGGAAAAAAATCAGTGATTGAGGGACTAGGAATATCCCCTGGTCTCGCAGCACTCCTGAATGCCCATGTATACGTGGGCACATCAGGAGGAATAGTCTATACATTCCCATGCTATCGCATGACCCGACTCCAATAATAAGGCATAATAATATGGTCACAACAACCTATGAGAAAACAATCCCGATACAAGTTCCTAAGGTACCTACTATCGTCTACCCACCTGAAAAAATGGTAGGGTCTCCATCTAACCTAATCAGGTATAAGGATATCAAACTATAACCTCCAAAACTGTAGATCTTGGTGTCTCCACTATCCCGTCACCTCATACCAATGGGCCATGTGGACATGGTACAGTCACCTTTGTGGGAAGTCGACCGACCTTGTGCACATGATGTGGGTGAAATCCCACACCTGCAGCAATGTGCATGTTGTGATACTATGGTACTCATAGCGCACGTACCGCCCCAACTCCTAGTACAAGTGCGCCAGCATGCTATGCCCCCAAGCAAAGACTATTTGATGCTCGACCATCTCACAAATGGTATGGACGAGGCCCCCATGTAGGTGAGATCCTCACCTATTTATCATGACCTGGAAGGCCACACTCACAACCATCACACGATGCAGCAGGGGTATAGTGGTTCGCGCTTGCTCATACCACTGTGTGTAAATATGCCCCATGTCATCACCTCCATTGGTCCGCCCCGAGCAATAGAGGACACCCTCTAATTGCTCTTGTGCCAACCAGGTGACATCGATCACCACCTGCCATCCATGAATGGGTAGTTCGAGAATCCAATACACATCCTCCAAAGTGATCATCATCTCTCTAGTAGGCAACTGCAAAGATGATGTGGTGGCATCCCTCCACTCCATCAAGGTCATTAGCATCCGCTCGTGGTATCGCATCTCTGGCATAGTGAATGCATTCCAAAGACCAAACTACTGTAGATGTGTGACCTTGTCATCACTAAGGCGGTCCCTCTACTTGTGAACTAGTCGGTATACTCACCCATCGGGATGCTCCTGGATCTCAAGATAGTCTTCCAAAGAGTGAAAAAAAAATTAAGTCAAAAAATGGGATTTTAAAAAATCTGAAAGCAAAATTTACTAAGGACTTTTGCACACCACACAAATGTCTGCGCACCACGCATATGTCCCGATTCACCATTGAAACCCCGAGGATGCCAGTGCGTACTCGAGACGAAAGTGCAAAAATAGGACACCAACGCATAAAAAAGACACATGTGGCTCGAGCAGGAAAAAAATCTTTAAAAACATGTAAAAATACACTAAAAACAAGGTTTTGAGACCTACCTGGTCCACCTCACAACCCTCTGCAATGTCCTCCCTCAACTGCTCTAGCCTTGATGCCTCATACTCTCTCCTGATTTTCACTTTGTTGAATCTTCTCTCACAAGAGTCAACAATTTCCTCGCAGTGAATAGTGAAAATGACCCTTTTCAGGGCCCACCTAGGTTTCTCCTAAATTTACCCCACCTAGCTGGGGGAAAACTCAGGAGGGGTTATATAGTCACCTCTTTACCATATTTTTCTTCTGAATCATCGAATTTTTCTTGATCATTCTTCTCGTTGTTGTAGCTTCTTTGGATTTTTTGAAACTAACTTAAGTCTGAAGTTTTGCAAATCATAATTTTGTGACTTTTCATAACAATTCATGCACTGCTTATCGAGCTTAATTGTTGGGGGCACCTTCGATACTGGCTAGCTCGACCTCAGTGACCTCTAAGGCACCATTTTTCTTGGCACACAAATTTGTAAAATTTTAAATTTGGGTAAAAAATTTCTTTACTTTAGTGTGGTTGATTTTTTTCAAAATTGAGCCCACTAAAGTGGGGGAAAAATGTAATGTCGCAGAATTGCACCTAGGGGCAATTCCACATTTTTGCACTTTTCCTAGCATTTATGACGCCTAAGAGCATTAATGGCGAAAATCCCATGCATTGTAATTTCACAATTCTAGCTCCATGTGGACAACTAGTGAATTGACAGAAGCCTAACGACATGTTTCCCAAAAAAGATGTCTTAGACGCCTGCACGGCATGCAAACATCTACGTGATGCACTAGCATCCTGTCAGTTTTCTAAGTCTGAAACAAGGAATCTCAAATCTTAACTCTTGGCATGTGTCTTGGTAGTTAGGATTTCAAGTGTAATGGCTCTTTGCCACCCTTGCATGCAATAAAACCCCTCATTTGCTCTTATTTTGGGGTCCAACTTCATTCACTCAATCTCTCTTCAACTTCACTCTCAAATTTCTCTCATCCTTGACAAGCAACACTTCTACAAGCAAAGCTCTACTGGACTAAGGTAAATCCAATAGCTACAACTCTCAAACAAGCATTCAACGATGTGTTTGTGTGCTCCAGAGAGGGCCTAAGCCCGTGGGTAATGCTCTCTCTCACTCTTTTCTATTTACTTGTTCATTTTCCATCTCGTGGTGTGGGTTCTACTCCTGAAGTAGGTTTTGCTTTCACCACATGCTTTGTCCATTTTGGTTACACTCCTTTTTTGTCTAGCTGTCTGTGGAGGTGGGAACACCAAAATGAGGGTCTGACTTAGGAAAACTCCTATACAGCCCCAACATTTTCCCCTTGTTCTTTTGTGTGTAGGTTGTGAAGCGAAGCTTGGAGTGAAGACTTGAACATCTAGTTGAGGGTAGATTTTCTCCAAGTTCTCCTTGTGATTTTCTTGAAGTTTTGTCCTCTATTTGATTATTTTTCTCAGAAGACCTTAGATTCAAGTTAGGAAGTGAGACTTTATTCTGCCCACCTGAGCTCTTGAGCTTTATGTTGCTTAGGATGCTAGTGTGCTAGTTAGATGATAGTGCGCAGTGCTAGCACGCCAGTTGGACGACAATGCACATCGCTAGCACACCAGTTGGATGACAGTGTGTAGCGCTAGCATCCTAAATCTGCGCTTCCACCCTTTGGCCAAGAGCTGCTCTATCAAAGGCAAGAATCTAGAAGTTTTGGTCTCTCTAGGTCTGAAGTAGTTTTCTTTGAAAGTTAGCTTGTGTACATTTCCTTTGTGATTTCTTCATTCATTTTATGTTGAGGTGGATAAGGGTAGTTTGTTCCTTGGTGATCTCTTGCGAACGAAGAGACCCGCATGCAGCAAATCCCTCTTATCTCACAATTTCCATTTAGCCTATTGTGACTATGAATTAGAGTATCAAAGAGATAGAAACGATTAAGGAAAATATTGCAGTCTTCTTGAAGAGAACAAGAGAGTGGATTGCTAAGAAGTCAAAAAATAGTGTCCTCCAACTAGGCCACAAAGCACCCAGCCTTAGGGAGAGAGTAGCCAGCCTCCCATAACCTCAAGGACATCATCTCCTACGCATCAAGTACCATTAGAAAGTTAGGGTGGTAGAGATGATGAACCTCTTGAAAGAAATTTACTAGAGAGAACGTGTGGAGAAGATGTCTCATGCAAGTACCTCTCTTTTTTCGTCTCCTGCTAGAGAGGTACGTAAGTCTCCTAGAATTGTTCCTACTCCACCTTCTTCTCCAGAACATGAGCATCCTACCTCTCCTCCATTGAGAAGGACTTTGTTTGGTTCCTCTAGTTCCAAATCAATTGCCACTCCTTTACCTCCTCATGGTTGGAGCAGACATTGTCAAGGAAAAGGAAGATGGTTCAAGTGAGTCTTCAAGAAAAATATCTTATAGATCAATTGATCCAAAGGACTCCTAAGCCTAAGAAAGTGAAAACTACATCCAAGTTATTAGAGGATGATAGTAAAGAAAATATTTGTATGGAGGTTTATCACCCTTCAACGTAGAAAGAATTCAATCAGGCACTTGTTAATGAATTCAATGTCACTAGAGTAACCCTAGGGCCATCTATGAGGGATGGAGACGTGCATACTTTTCAAATAATAGTAGCTAGGTTGGTAGAGAAACTGCCAAAGACAAGAGGAGCAAAGATGAATTGAAAATTCAAGTCAAAGTCTTGGTTGAATGTTTGAAGTCTGTCTTTGACATTACTCAACCTATCATAGAAGTGGAAGTTGTATTTGATCCAACATCAACAGTAGGGAAGGAGGTGGTAAGATACAAAACTACAAGATGCTTGGAAAGGCTATAGGTGAGTGTACTGAGAATATACTAAATAAAGGAAATCAATTCATTTCATATATGTTGAGAGTGCATCAGAATGTGTATACTTTGAAGGTGGAGTTAGAAAAGGACATTGCCTCAACTAGAAATGAAGAAACGGTGTGGACCAACACCTTGGGTGAACTCAAGGGAATGATGAATTTAGGACTGGAGAAACTGGTCAGCGAACAGATTCTTATGAATGTTGTTGACAACCATTATATGGTGTGGAAAAAGAGCATCAAATGGAAGCTCTATGTGGTTAAACAAAGCTTGCAGGAATTTGGTAAAGTATTGATGGAGTGTAATGTAATCAGTGAGGATGTCCACAAGAATCTCTCTAGGCTTAGTCTACAATTTACAAGAGAAGAGGTCAATGGTGATGAAGATACGAAAGTGTTGAAGGAGACTTTTAAAAATATGATTGATGGTATCATTGATACTCAACCCTTCAATACTAAAAGCCTCCAAAGATTCAGCGGGATTGATTTGGTCTTATTTCAATCGACTAAGCTTGCAACCACTTATGAAAGAAGGCTAGAAGTGGGATGAGATGATAAGGTAGTTTGGAAGCTCTAAGTTGTAAACGTCACTACTCCTCAGCGTAAGGAGATGACGGTTGTCATAAAAGCTTTCCAAGCTTTTCCAAAGAGGATTAGCACATCAACAGTCTAGTTAACCAAGGAACCTGCCAATGAAGCACCACCTTCATGACTTTTAGTTGCTTTCTTTATTTTAAAGTTATTCGAAGAGACATATTATTTTTGGGCAGATATCTTTTAAAGAAGCAATTACTCATCCACTTATATATACTTGTAATTAAGACAAAGAAACTCTCTCTTGGAATTTTGAACTTAATATTTCAATTTCAATATAGCATACTAGATTGGAACCTCTATTTGTTAGTGTGTGTTTAGCTTTCATGAAAATATTTTAGATATCTTAAATCTATGTGTTTAAGTTATTCTCTTTCAGTTATATTATTCCTCCGTGAATGTACAACTATTTTATCTTCATGATTGGTTTCATTCTTGTATCATATTAAATTGGAAGCTTTTTACTCACATCATATAGTATATCCTAGTCTTTGTGCTAGTGATTGAGATATCTTAGTTTACATTGCATCTGGTATTGGAAATTTTTATGGTATTAGGTTTATTTGTCTTTATTGTTTTCAGGTTAAAAGCTTATAGATGATCTACTTTAAAAGTTTTCTTGGGATTTTATTGAAAATATGAGGAGTTGTACCTCTTTAAAATTCAAAGAGTGATTATTCCTCACACAGAATAATTATCTCAAGCTGTTGGAGGCAATTGCACCTTTTTGAGCTCTGAGTCAAGTTTATACTAATAAAACCTCAAGGTGCCAATCTGTTAGCCAACAAGTGTCAATATGCAACTTTAAAAGCATCGATTTTCTTTTGCAAAAGTGTCGATTTGTACTCAAAAGTGCTACAAAACTGCAAACTTCTCATTGTGACAATAGAAGTGTCATTGTAACTCAAGGGAAAGATTTTGCAAGTTAAACCTAGTTTGTTCAGGGTTTTGAACATCTAATTATTTTGAAGACTAATTTAGGTTCATTTTTTCCGGAAAAAGATATAGCACAACAAAGAATAGCATATAGGACTAACTCCAAGGTAATAAGGATGATTTCACGAGCCTTCTTCAATAAGAGTGCATGCTATTTGGTATCATGAGTATTGAACAAGAAAAACACTTCAAAAAGCATAGCCTAACTAGTAATATAGGTGTATTGACTTAGTAGAGGCCCACCCACCATAGTGTAATACCCTCAAATGAATGGGTAACTAGAGTATGATAAGGTCATGTACCACCTTACCACCCTTACAAGGACTAGGTTGTAACAACAAATTATGTCACCTCAACAAGAGAAACGTGCATGGTAACTTCAGGCATGATATTGTACACTGCACTCTACTAAGCCAATAGTAGTTGGTATTAAAGCTTCTAAAAAAGGGTTTGTAGCATTCACATGAACAGTGAGCCCATCTGAGGATGCCCGAGTTGAGGGGGGGGTCTCCTTTCTTCTTGTCACCAATACACGTCTCCACAGATTGAGGGTTGAAAGGCCTGGCTTAAAGAATGTTGGCTACATCTTGGGCACAACTTTTGTTCTCCCCCCTTTATATACCTCATGAGTAAACATGGTTGAGGTCGCCCTTGAGGTAATGAAATCCCCAAGTAGGCCTCCTACTGAATTAAATGGAGACACTAGCTTTTATGATTCTCAAGATCACACGTAGCACAAGAGAAGGGCATACTTACTAGTATTCCTCAGGTGTACAAAACATGTACAAATAGTGGTGTTTTTTATCTCCAAGATTGCACGTAGCATAAGGAGAGAGCATACACACCAATAGTCTACCAAACATAGCAATCAATTCATCAATTAAAACCCAAATTCAAATGTGAGTTCATTTTCGAAAATTGAAAGCATAAAGCCTTGCAAGAAGATTCATTAGTAGTTTCAAGATTTCTTGTCTTTTCCTAACATGTGCCAAGGTTGCACATATGTGTTAGTCTCAAAAGATCAAACACACATTAAGGTTAGGGTAAAAAATGAAAAGATAGAATCAAATGCACAAATGTAACAATCAAAAGCATCATTGTAAACAAAAACAAATGCATCAATATACCTCAAAGCATCGTTGTAACTATGCAAAAGCATTGAGTCATAACAAACATGACAAGTCATAACAAAAGAGTCACTCTAAATGGCATACGCGTCGTTGTAACCTGCAATTACAGAGGACTCAAAAGTGTTAGTTAACAAAAGCATCGAAATTCTTCATAAGCATCATTGTGCAGAGTAAAAGTGTTGATTCATAACAAACACGTCATTGTAAAAAGATCAAAAGTGTTGAACTGCTTCAAACACGTCACTATAACCCATAACCCATCACAAAACTTAGTATGATGTTAGATCAGGGACATGGGTCCCACCGAGCATGCCAAAATGTATAACGAGAATAATGGGAAACTAAATACAAGAAAGATTAAGCAATTAGTGTTAGAAAACGCTAAGAACCCACAAAGGAAAGATCAATTAAACCCATTAACCAATGAATTTGAATGCAAATTTTTTAATGAATAAAACACATCAAGAATATAATTCAAATTAAGATCAAATTACTCAAAGAAACATGCAAACCTAGTACGTCATTGTTGAATTATGAGAATTCCATATGTGGATTTCTCAATTGTGCATAACCCATGTTACAAAAGCTTGATGATGAAGATCTTGATTCACAAAATTGCTCTAAATGCTCAAAAATGATGAATGCTCAAACTCATGAAGATTGTGAATGAATTTGATGGAGGTGTAAGGCTTATTTTATAAAAGTCATGAAGGTTTGATCAATAGTGGAGATTGGAGGAAAAAGATCAATGGATGAGATTAGATCAAGAGATCAAGGGTGGAGGATTAATGAGAGATTCAGTTAATTGAAGATGATCCCTTGATCTAAGATATTTTAGGATTCTAAGGAGATATTTTTTTTTAAAAAAAAACTATTTTTTTTAAAATGGAATGTCATGTGCAAGTTGGAGGAAAATTAGTGTTTAAAGAAATTATTTAATTGTAAGATGAGAGGAAATTGAGATTTTTAATTATTTGATTAGGTGTGATTGAAGAAAATTAGTATTAATTAAATAATTGAAATTATTTAATTAAGGTGAAAAGAAAAGAAATTCAAATTTAATTAAATAATAAAAATTATTTAATTAAGGTGATTTAGAGGAAAATAACGAATTATGATAAATATTGATGAATTAATTAATTATTCAATTAATAGATGAAAATAGTGAATTTAATCAAATAATTAGGAATTATTTAATTAAAATTGATGAATTAGGGGATAATGAAAAAAATGATAGAAAATAGTGAATTATGAGTCTTTGATATGTTCAAACAATTTTAGATGTCTATAAAGAGATATCCTTTTGAAGATCATGCAAACACAATTACCACAAGATTATTAGATGTTTAAACTTGGCAAATATTTAGCAAACTCAAAATAGATTTTACAAGTCATATATGTAATATGATGACTAATTATTTAGTCAAACCTAAAAATTAGTTTTTCGATATTCAAATTTTCTCTTAGATTGGAAATGGATTACCAAATTCATCATTAAAGATAATTTGCCAAGATTGCTCCTACATAGTGGACTCTACCACTATCTATTTTATCTTTTCACTTTTCATTTTATGTGAATCTTTGTACATAAATTTTCTTGGTGTTAATACCTCTTCCTATCTACCTTTGATGCATCATTTTTGTTTTGATTTGTTGAATTTCTCGCACCCTTTCTATAAATACAAGATATCCATATCATTTTGCATTGAGTATTTGGGAATTGAGAATTATAAAGAGACGTGCTCTTAGCTTGCACTACGAGTATCTAGCTAATCAAAAATATATAAAGGAAACTAAGACAAATTTGTATCAACTTGATCAATTGTTGTGTGTATGATATATATATATACACCTACTACTCCAAGTATCATCTCCGTTGGTGTTCAAGTATTGGTGGGTTAAGATCCTATTGTAGGAAAAGGGAGGCACTTGTGTGGGCATGCATGATCTTCAAATTCTTGTATTAATTTAAGGGTGTAGCAAAATATGTTTCCAACTTTCATAAAAATAGGAAGCAATGTGCTTATGTATGTATTAACAAAATGTAATAATATCCTTATCAATTGCTCAACTAATAGTTAAGTAGTTGTGAAGGAGTAGAGACATGGCATAACACAAAATCACCTTGAGTGATAATCAAGATAGTTAATGTTTGCATTGCTTGGCTTTATCAATTTATTATTCAAATAATTTGACTTAAAATGTGAAATAAATTTTGAAAATTAAAAAATGTGTGAAAAGCTTAAAATGAGTGATGTTTTTCAATGAAATTTATTTTATCTACATGTCTAGTTATGTTAAACTATATTCAGCGAGATGCATCAACCTTGGACTAACTAATCATGTATACTTTGAGTTTAGATTGCCTATAAAATCTCCATAAGCCCCATTTAATTTTTTGTTGGGCACAATTATTCATGAGATAGTGTTAATTTTTATTAAAAGAGTATCTTGGGCAGATTAGAAACGTTGAGGTATCTAAATTCCTTTCTATTATTACTTTTCCTTTGTTTCTACTCAAAAATCTTAATTCTTCATTAGGAAAGATTAAGGTTTCAAAGGCACGTTTGGCTTAAAGGGAAGGTTCTTTGTCTTAGTTGATTTTCTTTTCCTTCCCTAACACATTGAAACCCATGAAATTTTATCTTGTCATGGTATGAGATCCTACCACATGTCATGCCCATGTGTGCAAAATTGTGATGATTGCCACTCTCCCCACACCATTGCTCAACCAAAGATATTGAACTAGAATCTTTGTTCTTTTGGTTGAAATGAATTGATCATGCAAAAACTTAACAAGTATCATCATCTTAACAATATCTCTTCACCCAACAATTAGATTGTTACTAAGTTATTTTCTCCCTTGTAAGCTCCCTAGGTATGTGACACCTTAATTAGTGTTACCATCGCAATCCATAGGGCACCAAGCAAGCAAGGTTGACACATGTTGAGAGATCTTCGCTTTATTGCCCTATAAAAGCTATTATAAATTGAATTAGTCGCTTCATGTTGATAGACTTGCAATTATTAACTAAACCAGAGTAAGGCCTTAACTCTAAGCCTTAGACCCGTGATTGAAGTCAAAGGTAAGAACTTAGAAAAATCTACGTGCCAACTATTAAATAGACCAAATGTTAAATAGAATTTAAAGTTGCGATCAATTAAAGAATACATATTGGCTTAAGTTATCATCCTAAGTGAGTTTATGGTTTCGATATGATTTTCAAATGATAAGAGGTATTTTCCACAGCGTGTCAAATTATGATATTGCTATCAGGATTCAACCATGTAGTTCTACGAGTCAAACTCATTGACCCATGTTTCATGAGTAGCGGTTCACAAGAACTCATCTCTCATGATAATGAATGGTCCACCTTAGCACTCATTGCATCTAGGTGATGCTCACAAAGGTGATGCATTGGGCCTTCCTGGGAGGTGAAGCACTAGAGTAGTACTAGGATGGGTGATCTCCCGGGAAGGCCCAGTGCTTCACCTCTGTGAGCATCGCCTAGATGCAATGAGTGCTAAGTGGACCATTCATTATCATGAGAGATGGGTTCTTATGAACCACTACTCGGTCAATGAGTTTGACTCGTACAACTCAACAGTTGAATCCTAATAGCAATATCATAATGATTTTTCAGAGTCAATTTCTTTGTGTTGTATTTCAAACACCAATTGTGTCTAGACTTCAAAGGACTTAAACACCTAAAGTCGTTTGTCTCAAGTTAACCTATTTTAAGTCATATATCAAGTTCAATAGTGCTATCGACCCCACATGAAATAATCAACCAAAGTGTTAAGAACCTATATATACAAATAAAAATATTCTAGATAACAATGATAATATGAAAAAATAAAAGATATCTCCCACAATACAAGAAACATTCATGGATCAAGGTGCCCCAATCTTGAATTTACTCTAAACTAGAAAAAACCCTAAAAATAAAGAAATGCCATATAATGCTCCTTATAGAAGCAATCACTCCACTCTATAATTCCATATTTAGATTCTAACATTTACAATATTTCTCACGTCTTGTCGTAATATTCACCTCTTTTACATAGACTAGCATAATGCATGAGTAAACCACTAATCCTCATGTAGTTCTACTCATTGCCCGATATAACTAAACTAAAAAGTGCATGCCACGTGTCAACATCCTCATTACCCTATATATATTAGTACTAACCTATATATATTACACTATCATATCCCTATATATATAACACCAAGTTTGCTAAGTTTGAATTTTATATGTTGTAGTTAAATGAGAAGTTAGGTCCACAATTATATCGAAGTGAATTCACATTGTGGAGAGTATTTTCGAACCGATATACTCATCGGAGCCAAACTGTGTATTTTCGAGTTTGATTGCTTTAGCTACTGCAGAGCATGTAGTGCAAGATTCTCCCGTGTCCCATGAAGGTCATGCGAGATATTGCTACATTTCGCTTGCTAGAACCCCCGTGATTTTGGAGGCCCTCACAATCCCTTTTTGTTCAATTCACTCCTACAGTACGAGTGACAATGCATGTCCCCAATCCGCTAGCCCACGATAGCACAAGTCATTTGCCAAGGAGCGCTGGGAAGCTAGGATTAAACCGGATATGAACAAGAAATAACATCTAAAATGGTATCGCATCATTCTAGTATTGTTTTGAGCTCTACGAACTCTGAGATAGAAATGAACCAGATATCTTCTCTTAGTTTAGTGGATGGCCGTTTCCGTTTGGATATTGGAACTCAAAGGCCAATTTTCCCCGCGAATGTATTGATCTAGAAATAGAGCCGATTACATAATTCAAATCAATTAAATGAATAATTGGGTTCAGATGTTCCGCAACCTAAATCCTTTTTACTTACATTTTATCCCCATTTAATCCCTTGTTGCCAAGTGACCAATCAAGGTTTAGTCAACCACAATCAAGATAACTGGAGTCGAACCAGATTCAAGTTTTGTATCTGGATAGAAGCCGAGAAAGAGTAAATCGAATTATATAGTGAGATTGGCTCTGCACCCATATCAACCCAATTTCGGATTTGGGTCTGGTTACATGATGAAGCCAAGCATAGCCTATGTCGGATCCAAACCTTGATATGCACCAATTTTCAAACCCAAGGTGCATTTCAAACCCACTAACGATTAGCCAGTATGTTCTTTAAAATCGTACTGGCTACTCGGGATTGGAGATAATAATTGCAAAAGTGTTTTCAAAAAAAAAAGAAAATCAGCCTAGTTTTGCTTGGCTTTTATGTAGTAGCTGAAAAGACGCTACACAACAAAATTGATAATGGATCTGCAAATACCAACAATTCGCAACGATGAAGTTATGCACTCGTGTGTTCCAGATCCTCCTGATTCACATTTCATCTCTACCCTGTTTTCTCTAGATGTATTCTTTGGCAGAAAGTATGGTACGCTGCCAACAGATGTACGAATCAAAAACATTCATTTTGTCAACTAATCGTGGGAATTTTCTGCAATTTAATTGAGAAATTCCAAAAATATTATTCATGTATACTGATAAAGAATATCAGAAAGCATATGACCCTGTGAGGGGAGAGTAATTGGCAAGTTATAGATTAAGGAGGCAGTAGCACTTCCCATTGCCAACATTGCCTGTCAATTAGTTCCTGCTTCTTTTTTGAGATACTTAGATTATCCATCTGGAGTGACGCATTATTTTCTGCTTCATCTTCGGCTAATTTATTTTCAGCTTCTCCAACAGCAGCTTGCTGACAAGATTGGAAGCGCACTCCAATGTTCTCCAACTTTCTAGCAATTTTTTCCTCTCCAAGAAATAACAAAACTTCCAAGAGCATCTTCAGTTCCTCTTGAGCACGACTGCTTAGGGCCATGCTTTGCAAGTGTTCCACAAGAGCAAACTCCTCTCCAGGACTGACATGACACGATTATCAAAAATGATCAGAAATTAACATAGTAACCTATAAAAATTCTTTGCACAACATTTTTAAAAAATGAGAACAGTTCCAACCTGCCAGCACGAATTTTTCCTCCATGAGCTTTACGACGTGTTCGTATTCTTGTCCTTACACGGCCTCCTCTGCTCAGCATGCTTGGGGAAGTAGATGTATTTGATCCCTCACCGTCCCTATTATGAGAAACAATCAATACTTTAAAACATTTTGCAAGTTGACAAATTTATATGGAAATCAATTGAAAACATCTTCAGTCAAAATATCAAGTGGCTGAATAAACAAGTGAAAAATGTACACATTTTCCAATGGTTGGATTTGCGATTATTATTCATGAAATTGAACATAAGTACTGCCAATATTTTGAAAACATTAAATATAGTTTAGTCAAGATCTAACAATTTAACCAATTTAGCATATCGAACGACCTCCACCTGCATAGCCTTATTATTCAATCTCAATTAGAGGTGCAAAGATTGCTATCTCCATACGCTTCAAATTTCAGAGAATGTTAATGGCTTTCTTTACAAAATTCATCCTGGAGAATAAAAAAATTAGCATGATTCAACCTGCTTACTTATAAGCGAATTATTTACAGTTGCACTCCTTTGGAACTATCTGTTACATTTCCAGATTTAGAGAATAAAAAAATTAGCATGATTCAACCTGCTTACCTATAAGCAAATTATTTACAGGTTGCACTCCTTTGGAACTATCTGTTACATTTCCAGATTTAGAGATGAAAATGCATTCCCTTCTGAAAAGACTTTCTCGTAACTTGCAATACAGTGGTAAAAGATACACTGGGAGCTTTACACATCAAATCCACCATGCATATTTTGCAAGATTCTAGGCTCACAATAAAAAGGAAAAGCCTTAAGTAATTATGTAAATGTAGGTCTCTGTTAAGTCGGTTGTAGATTGACATTGCCATTGTCAATCCAAAAAATATACACAGGCAACAAGCGAGGAGTTTGACTCCAAGAAGGGAGGAGCAGTATAGAAATTATGAACTGTTATTACCAATATTATGATAGAGATGGTACAAAAGGGGACTTTCCTAGTGTCTCTTATTTTCCTAAAGGATCGTCCTCTTGTATTAGTTATTCACAATTTTGTGTCAAGCTGTGGTGCAATGGCTGGTTAATTTCTAAGAAGATGATAGTTGCCATCTGCTAATATAAGCCTTTATATCATCAGGCTTGGCTCTCACATACTTACAAAGCTTGCTGCAGAATGATGTGACGGATAGTTTAAAGACTCTCCGAGTACTCTGCAACGCTCTCCAAACTCGAGTCTCTGAGCTGGCTGAGCCAAGTCAACCAGACTCCCGCACCGAGTCTGGCCGAGTCTTGGAGAGTACTCAACCAAGTCCTACTCCAAGACTCCCGAGTCTTAGGCTTGAACTTCCGAGACCTGAGCTCAGACTCTTCTGGCGCATAACAAACATAGTGGCTGAAATTTCAAATTTTGAGAGTTTGAGGATCATATGACATGTAATGTTTGAATTAAGACAAAATGATAGTCAAATTAGACTTTTTTGTTCTCTAAATGCATTTATTTCTTTTTTTTGTGTAATTATAGGTTTTTTTTGTCAAGTCTGAGTCCAAGTCCTAAAACTATGATGTGACCTACTGAGAAGTTTCCCTTTTCGACATAATACAATATATTCCTTTCTTAAGAAAAAAAGTTATATGCAATGTCCAACAGTTAACCAATACCTATTGGCAACTACAAACAAATGTTTGGAAGTAAAATTAGCAATATAATATTCTTACATCTTATTTTCTCATTAAACTTGGTAACTGATAGATTCTTGCAGAATTATGACAGCAGAAAAAGAAGGGAAAATACAAGAGAGAGATGTGATTTTATGTTTATACAGTTATTGGTGAAGCACAAATAAATTTACAGATATGAGGTTCTGTGGATGTTATCATATCGAAAATTAATGTAACTTGGTGCTGGGAATTCTTTAAGAACTGTTAGTTTTTTTGTTATAAACTTTTATTTTGGTTGGTCAAATGTTTTGAAGTTAAAATGCACTTTCTGTTTGGTTAAGGAAAGAAAGTTTGACTTTCAATTGCTTGTCTCACATGCATGTGGTGACGATTCACTAAAGGTAAAATAAACTTATTCAATGCGCACAAAATGAAAAGTTCTCAGAAGGGAAGTCATTACAACAAGACTACTTAGTGCAGTAGAGGATGTTTTTGAGAAAGAATTTCTCAGTGTA
Source organism: Sequoia sempervirens (assembly GCA_007258455.2). NCBI lineage: Eukaryota > Viridiplantae > Streptophyta > Pinopsida > Cupressales > Cupressaceae > Sequoia > Sequoia sempervirens. The sequence goes on along the minus strand of VDFB02000003.1, from coordinate 111,710,112 downwards.
AGGTTGTGTTTTAGACAAGACAGTGTAAGACAGCATCCATACTGTCTTGAAATCTGTCTCATCATGCAATGGGAGAAAGGTAGTTCTGTCCTGATAAGTTTGTGTTTTAACCAAGGCAATATTTGTCTCAGTTCTGTCCTCAACAATAGCTTCCACGATAGTTTCAATTTGTGGCTTGTGGGATAGATCATATTTTCTGTTCTTGCAATCATGCTTAACATGCCCAAATTTCTAGCAATAGAAGCATTATACCTTTCTCCATGGTTGTTCAGTGTGAAAAGGAGAATTGTGGTTTGTACCTTGAAACCGTGCAACAAGCGCACTTTTTAAACTCACAGAAAAAAAATCACTCAATTATTCTTGTTATCATTCCTTCTACAACAAATATGTATTGACCTTCTAAAAAGTCAAAGTTTGGCTTTTCACCAGTCGATTTAGAGGCTCCACAAAATTTTCAAAGGAGGGCGACGGGTTGTCGATGATCAAAGCAACCATATCTTCCTCATCTACTAGTTTGTTGACCACAACAAGTTAATTCCTAAGATCTTTGAATTTTACAAGATGCTTTGACAAAGTCCCACAACCATGCAATTTAGTAGAAAGTGACATGTAATGCCCCCTCCTTTAACACAATTTTATTTTCTACAGCGGTTCTTTTCCATGAACAAGAAAAGAAAGCGGTTAAAAACTTCTAGTACTACTCTAGCTTGCCATTTCATGTTGCTAGGTCACCATATTGGCAAGGTATGATGGATGCTATTGCAACTGTGGGTCCTAGGTTCAAAGCCCCATCTTACAAGACATTGAGGGTTGGTATGCTCAATGATGCAGTACAGGATGTTAATGTTCTTAAGGAGCATCGACTAGAGTGGATTAAGACTGGTTGCACCATAATGTCAGATGGATGGACAAACAGAAGGAATTGAACCCTCATCAACTTCCTCGTCTCTTGTGATATTGGCACTATATTTCTAAAATCTGTGGATGCATCGGATACAATCAAATATGCAGCTACATTATTTGAGATGTTTGATTGGGTAGTCAAAGATGTAGGGTCACAAAATGTGGTTCAATTTATTACAAACAATGTTGCAGCTTGCGTTGATGCTAGGAGACTTTTGACAGACAAATAGCCCTCTATATTTTTTACCCCATGTGTAGCACATCGCCTTGATCTAACCTTTGAGGACATTGGAAAACTTGAATGGGTTAAGGAGGTATTGCAAAACGCTCACACAATTACAAAATTTATTTATAATCACACCATAAAACAATTGCAAGCAGCTATGGCAGAGATGCCAATGTACAAGCAAGCAATGGGTTTTCTGTCATCTCAGGCTGTTGTGGAAAGTAGGAAGACCTTCCAACCAGGTAGACTCTATAAACTTGTGGCAGTCTCTCTATTTTGTGGGAATGATAATTAAATGTGTTAAGATTTTTTTAAGATATTCTTACATGATAATATCACCATGTAATGTGTTTTTCAGCACATTGGTGGGATTTTTTTGGTCACGAAACCAAAAATCTTAGATGGATGGCAAGACGCATTTTGAGCCAGCCATGCAATTCATCCACTTGTGAACGTACTTGGAGTGTTTTTAAACACATACACTCCAAGAAACACAACCGCTAAACATAACAGATGAATGACTCGGTGTTTGTTCACCACAACCTCTGCTTGAAGCTAAATAAACCTCAAGGTTAGACTTTCAATGTACTTGCAATTAGTTGAAATTGTATTCATTATCTTTTTCACTTGTAAGGCCAAGACTAATTTCTACATAGACAAAAATAGGTACTATTGAGGATGACGAGCCAATTGACCTTGATGAGATTGATCCAGAGTTTGAGTGGATTGCTGGTGATGCTTACTTCCTTGAGCCTGAGGATTTCAAGACCCTAGAGGCTAACTTGGTTAGTCACGTGGTTGAATGAATTAGGAGAGACTCTGACCTAGGAGTTTCAACATCAGGACCAGCCCTCTAGCATAGCTGTCATTGGCTAAATTTGATTTTTCTTTGTACTTAGTTTAGAGGTTGACTTTGTACAAAGTTACAAACTATATTGTAATTGACATTTTGTCAATTGTCAACAACTAGTTATTATTTATGCACTACGAAGTATATTTTGTGCAATGCAATGTAATCAATGATATGAATATAAACAACAAAAATCTATTTTCTACAATTCATGGGTAAAACTCTCTATTTTATTTGCTCTCGATATCTCTATGCTATGCAGATGACCTTAAATTTTAAAGAATAGTAGCTTTTGTCTCTTTTTCTACAACTTTTTGCGCTTTTTTTCAAGTCTGATTTTTTCAAAAAATACTAAACTTTTTGTTTGCCGATTTTTTCCCCAAACGATTTTTGCTGCTATGCACCTAGTTTCTGACTAAACTCTTGTTTTTCATTATCTATGCGAAAAGAAACTTTTCCTTAAATTCCTACAGACGTCGTTTTGCTCAGTTGGCTATCAACTTAGCTTCTTGTTCCTTTTTTTGCCATTCCTCAAATAATTCTAGGTTTCACATTACATCTTCTATGCTTGCCTGAAATGAGGTGAGCTTCCCTCTTTTTTCTAGTTTAAAAGGATTTGAAGTGATATGGCAATCCTTGTGACCTAAATCTGTAGCATGAAGATTAGTGGAGCCAAATTCCACATCCTCCATAGTTTAATGCTCCTCCATACTGCTATCTTGTAGATTAATTTCATCTCCAATTTGCATGGTGGATTCCTTCTATTCTTGCTCACTGATTTGTTCCTTCTTAGCTTTCAGTAGCTTGGGTTTTAACTCTTCTACGTTTGTCTTACACTCTACAAATTATTCCTTGACCTCTTTCTCTTATAGATTTGTCTCCAATGTATCTATCACTAATTTCAAGGTCTGCTCTATCTCTTCATCTAATTTTTTTGAGTCCTCTCCGAGATGAATTTTACTCTGCAATATTAACAAATCTAGAAATGTATTCCTCTTTATGACCCTTGGCTCAGACTTTTCTTCTTCTCTATAAATGAAAGTGGGTTGTAGAGGTCTGTCAACAGACCCAACAATTGTTTTCTATGTGCAATTGTTCTAAATTTTGTTATTGGCTTCTCAGGTGCTCACTATTCTGATTTCTTGAAGCATTCATATTATTTTGCATCATGTGGAGCATTTGACACACATGTCTATCATTATATCAATCTTCTTTTCTTTATCAACATCCATTTTTTATTAAATAATAATTCGACAAAAAGCACAGCAAAGATGATGAACTTATGCTGCCAACTGGAAAATATTGATTCGTGTTGATTGCCAATAAGAATACCACCACTGAAGTGAAAACAAAATACTAGCATCCATGAAGTTTGATTTTGAAGCTTAAAGTCTTATATGAGATCACTGCTGATATAAGAACAAATGTGCCACTTCTTTGCTAATAAAAAGTTACTGATCTGCTGAAATAATGGAGTAGAGAAGCTTATGTAAACTTGAAGCTCGCTCTCTCTTTGGTGCCCTTATCTACTACATATATCTCTTGCTTTTCAACAGTTGATTTATGTTATTTAGGACCTGATTTTCCTTTACCCAATCAGTATACCTGTTATATTGAAGATCTGCTCACTGTCAATATCCCAACCATGCAAATATTTATTTCCTTGTTAACTTTGGGATGATATAGCTAAATTGCAAGCAATTTAATAAAATGGATTTAGCCCCAAGCGTTTGAAAAATAAGGAATGAATGTCAATGAAGAGCCCAAGGTGCTGCCATGGTTTGAAAGTCTGAATTTTCCAAGTTAATCCTTGTTAAATGTGAAAAGCCTACGAAAAGAAACATATTTGGTAGAGATATTAATGGCAGTTCACTGAATTCAGGCACTTTTTACTGATAATACAATGATGTTGATAAATGTTAAGACAAAATTTTGCTGTTATAAGTCATGTTCATATGAACATGACTGTCCTGATGTTAAAACTTTGTTGTTATGACTGAATTCCCTGCAAAAAGGACAAATCTGCTGCTGATATGGCTGTTGTGGCAGAATTTGATTGTCTAAGACTCTAAAGTACTTGATGCTGCTCTGCTTGCCAAAATAGTTGTCAAATGCTGCTGGCCACTTCTTAGAATGATTGCTGCTAATCCAAAATTTGTGTTCTGCTGTTCATGATCTGAGGTATGAACAACTCAATGGCCATTCCATTTGTGAGAAACAAGGGATTTGATGCCTTATTTAAACCCTAAACCTCACTCTATCTTCATTGTAAATAGAACTCTTGAGTTTGAAGGGGCACAACTGTTGGGAATTGATATGCCCTCCTATAAATATAAATGACTATCTTTGATAAACATGGTCAGCCATGTTATCAAATGTGCCTACGTATGAGTTTAAAATGTATGCTAGTTAGCCATACCATCCAACACACACTTATACATAAATAAAACATAATTTTTGTAAATCAAATTATGCCTAAAGGCACGCACTTGCACATAAATTTTTGTATTCAATTATTGGCTTCTCTTTCATAGGCTGGCAAGATCTGGCTCTGATACCATTGTAATATCCCGTTTAACTTTTATTTTTTTACATAACAAAACTAGCTCACAATTATAATAATTTGCACAAATAAATATAAATATGAAATCCTTATTTTATCTTGATGTGATTGTTCCAGAATTTATAGTTCATAGTTTATTCTGTAAATCAGATTTAATGCTCAGAATATAGTTCAAAATGACTAAAGTAATTCCTTTTAAGTGGCTGTTAATCTGTCCTGATTCTGCAGTGATTTATTTCTAAGTGAAACTCCTTTTTCTGCCTTTAAAACTGCCTGATAATTGTCCCTTGAAAATCCCAATCAGCTGCCAGTTGTAAAGTTATTCTAATCCAAACTCGAATTTGCACAATCTCGAGTATGAAATCACTCTTGGGAATTGTGGGTTTTCATCCTCCGAATCTAGACCTAGAGGGGTTTCGTCCTCAGGTTAATTGTACAGTAGTTCCATGCTCCACAAGGAGTAATAATCAGATAATAAAATATTTTGTTAATGATGCTCCTTCTTCTTGCTTGGTCTCTCTTAGATACCTTTTTCCTCCAATAGGCATAACCCTACACATGCCCCTTAATATTATTAAAAATGAACTTTAATTATAAATTTATTTTATCTATTACTTAACCTTTGATTGGACATAATTTAAGATGGGGGCTTTAACAACCAAGCTGCATTTCAATGTGTTAGACATTGTAACTACTTCCTGGATTTGGGAGTATTACAGATCTGGAACTAATATTTTGTGGATGATTACATAATTTTGCTGATTATCAATATAGTTTTCACTGTCTTTTTAAGTTACAAAATAGTAATCAGAATATTGGAACCAACTGATTCCACATAACTAAATCTTTTTAACATTAGAATAACTAGCAAAGATCAATCTTAAACCAAATCTGGCATATATCAAGAGGTCTCTAACAGACTCCAAATGCCAAACCCTATTTTTTAGTACCTATATGGTGGTCGGATTCAGTATTTACAATTCAAGTCTTTTGGCCACCTGCCATGTCATATCCATGGTTATGATGGAACTATTCTAGTTATATTTTCACTCAGATATCTCCACACTATGACATGTATATATTGTTTAAAGCATTCTACTCTTTTACAAATCAATGCCCATTGCCAAATTGAATGATGTGTCATTTTATTCTAATTTGTGATCCCATAATAGCATGTCTGCCGTACATTTATGTCTCTTAAACAATGGGAATAGATATTTGGTTAAGCACAATTATAAATGCAGAATCTTCCAAATGAATAAATACTCGACAAGAAATAATACGAAGAGGTGATTTTTATTTGAGAAAAAGCTACATCACCTCAGATGTTTAACAAGGTATACATATAAGGTGGAGTCACAAGTTTCCTCACCTGAACTGTATCATGTGTCCTTCAAAACATGGAAGAATGCATGCAAGGGAGCAAATTGTGGATAAACTATGAAGGCTGTTATTTAGTTGGAAATGCTTACAGCAAGAACCAAAGATGTCAAGAAATAGCAAAGAGATACAGCAGGTGGATTGGCAAGGTTCATTTTACTCCTAAGCCTGATTGAACCAAAGGAGTACAAAATTTGAACATATAAGGTAAACTAAAAAATAATGCCATGCAGGCTTCCATAAGGCAATCCTCATCTGCCAAATGGCACCTGGCATGGCCGTGACCCAGAAAACAACCTTTACCTTTTACCTCTAATAGTGCTTTCAATTGACTAAAACTTATATTTAAATTTGCAGCAACAAATAATATAAAGACTAACTATGACAGAAAATGCAATGCACAAACATCATACCCAAAGGTGTAAGCACTCATTCCACTAAAGTTACTGCTGGTTTCTGAAGCTGTATCATCATCTAAATCTTCCTTTGTGTTGCCCTCCATCTGCAGCTTGGCTGCAAGAAGCAAACGTCGCTGGCGGACAGCCAAATAACGTGCTAAATATTTTCCTACCTTCTCTACACCTTCTTCATATTCTAATATGAGTGCATTTGCACACTCAATAGCTGCACTTTTTACTTTAGATTCTATCAATTCTCCTGTGCCATGTAAAAATCCAATCCTTAAAGCCTCTGTCCATTCTCGAGCAGTTACAAGCAAATTAATAGCACTTTGAATGTCTTTGCAGTAATCTAATGCAATTTTTGCAGCATCTGCTGGCTTTCCTAGAGCTTGAAGCTCTTCACAAAGGTCACTGGCTAAATTATAAATCTCATCAGTTGTAAGTTTTAACATACCTCCCATTGTTAGTGCTTCTTTCCACAGACCACCTGTACGAAAGGCCCCTAAAGCTTTTTGAAAAGAACAAGAGCTGCAGTATGCCATAGCAGCTTCTTCATATTTTTTTTCATTGACTAAATGATCCCCCCAAGCTTCCAGAATTACTGATTTCTTTCCACTATCTTTAAACATATTAACTCCAAGGGGAAAAATTTTTGGATTGCTCTTAATGAGCTGTAAGCACTCACCAAAATATGCATCTCCTGCTGCAGCAATATTCTTCAAGGCACTCTCATACCTATGCAGTTTGCAATCTATAGTATAACACATAATCAAAGGTGACATCTGTTCAAGTTCCTGTAAAAAAGGAAGAAATTCCTTAGGATCACGCTGTGAGTTGAGGGCAACAATGGCAGCAAGATGCAAATCATATAGTCCCAATGCTGCTTCAAAGACAGATTCAGGATCTGACAACCAAAGAAGATGCTTCAGAGCTTCTTCTGAACTTGGATTTGATTTATCAGATGCACCGCCTCCATCATTCATTTTAGTTGCAATTTCAACTTCCCGCAACTTTTTAATTCTTCTTAAAGCTTCTTCCAGCTTTGGAGGTTTATTGCAAGCCAATGTAGTCAATATGCACAATTCCCTTGCAGGGCTTTTCAGAACCTGTTCTTCAAGGGCTTTTCTTACAGCCTCCAGAACAGCTGGTACCTTACTCATTGTCTCCAAATTTTCATCTGATGGTGCAACTCTCTTTATAATTTGATTATTACATTCAAAAGATGAATTTGTATTTGGCATGAGAATCTGTGTGCCAAAATCTAACTTGTCATTTGGGGAAAATGGCAATAAAACATTTTTGTATAGTGTCTTCATAATGTTTTCATCCTTTAAAGCACACACAAATTCTGTCATATGACTTAAATTGTCTACTTGCCGAACAAATTCAGAGGCAGCTTCAACAAAAGTTTTCCAACCACAGTAATCAACTATTACATTGTAATTTATCCTATGTTGCCTGACCAAAGAAACTGCATCTTTGAAACGCCCTTCAACCAGTGCACCAGCAATGGCTATTAGAACTAATTTTCGGGGATAAATGCTTTCCAAATTCCCACGAACTGTTTGTAAGATTACTGCAGCTTCATCTCCGTTTATGATACCAATCAACTTTGCACCTCTTTCCCATACCTTGATCCCATCGGAAGTTTCTTCCTTGATATTGTTCATCCCACCTTGAAGTCTGTTTTGAAAATTTCTTTTTGACTCTACATTTACAATGGATTCATGAGATCCATCTCCATGTAATATTTCATCAAAACTTACAACAAAGAGCAGGTCCTTTCTTGTCATATAGACAAGATGAGTAACCACTTGGTGTGCCTTGCCTGCAGCACTTGCATAAAATGCAAAACTAGTGCAGTCACTACAGAGTATCCGATCATTCAACTGTAATTTGCCATCTTCATTAAGTCCAAATAACAAAACCTCCACATTCCCTTGATCATAAACAGAAATAGCATGCATCCATGGGCAAAAAGACAAAAATCCCTTCAAGCTAATTGGTCTCTCTTTGTACAACTCTGTCGATGGCATATTTATTCCCTCTTTCGATGTGTATAAAACAACAGAACCATTTCTAAGTTGAACAAATGCTGTAGATTTCTTCATATGATTTGCAGCAATGGCTACTATTGGACTTTCCATAACTGTATGCACATATGATTTGACAACCCAGCCACTGGATGACAGATACTTTTTTAACTCTGCATCCTCCACCTTGTCACAAACAAGCTCAATTTCCACAAGTATACTCACTTCATTATTTATATCATTCGTTGGAGGAGACTGTCTCCAGTTATCAGATGTGTAATTTGAATATAGACAAACCTGATCATGGTTAGAATGCAATACACCTAGAAGAACATGGGAATCTATCCATGTCATATGTCTCAGGTTGCCAAACTCTATGTGAAGACTGTTCTTATCAATAATTGCAGTATTGTATACAACATCTTCCAATTCATGCCAAATACTCATTTCTGGAAATTTCACAACACTCAAATTGCCATCTGATAGTCCCACAGCTAAATGAGCCTCTGAACCTCTAGAAGTAAGAGCAACACTCTGAACAGAAGACTGAAACTTGAGCTTGAAGAGAGACATGGGAGGAGGCACAACAGATAAAGATAGAGGTGTGACAAGCACATTCATGCCATCAATCACCAAGGCTGTAGAGTCATCACAGACAGCACTGTCCCAGCAGAGATGTAAATGGCGGACTGATCCACAGGAAGTCCAATAAATAAACTGCATGGGTCTTTCAGGGTCCCAGATAAACTTTAACTTGTTCTTTCCCATGTACCTCCACTCTTGCTTCAGATACCAGTGATAATTACTGAAACTCCAAACTTGAATGCTAGACCACTCTTCATATCTCACCAATGCAGCCAGCAGTTCTGAGTTGCAATTCCATGCCAACATCTCAATTTTGGCTTCTATTAGCCCATATAAATCAAATGAGCTTCTCTCAAGTCCATTTTTCTCAAAGAAAACTACAGAAGGAAATTTTTCATGTTTGCTTCTGTTACATGCAGCTGCTACTTTTGCACCACTGGGCATCCAATCCATAGCTGCACCCATGAAAATCTTAGGTTCCGAACAGGAATGCAATGTCCCGGACTCTCTCTCCCAAATTCTGAGTCGCTGCAAACCTTCTGAGATTCTTGGTCCTCCCAAAGTAGCAAAATATTTACCATCACCTCGCCAGGAAATTCTCAGTTTGTTTAAGCATCTGGAGGAACCACTGAATCCATCTTCTGTGATCTCTGACAGCACAGTCTGACAAAAAACATTAGCAGTACAAGTTCCAAGCATTAAGATGCTTTCCAAAATTTCAACCACTTAGAGTTCTTCTCAAAAAAGGATTTTCAAATCAAAGAGACATATTTAGCATATTGAAGCAATTTCATGACATTATTGCATACCTCCAAGTTATGGTCCAGGTCATATGTCACTTCATACAGTACTTCCCAATCCTGAGTCATTAATAATAGCTGCCCAAAACCAGTTGCCACAGCAAGAAGTGCTCCATCTGGGCTGGAAGCCATGGTCTCTACTCCACCCTCTATCCTGCCAACCACCTCCACAGTCCTGGAATTAGGATTGACCAACAAAAGATCTCCAGCTGAAGTCCCAACTATCAATGCCTCTTGCTCTATTCGATAATCCATTCCAGTGATCTGGTCTTCCATTTCCAAGCCTGAAGCCCCTTGTGATGGTAAGCATAAGTTTATTGTCCATTGCGTTTCCTGCTGATGCACAAATGTTAATATTTGTAAAATAATGAAAAAGAAGTCAGTTAATGAAATATTAGGTTACATAAACTGGTCCAACACAACAATGCACAGGCATGCACAAATCAGTACATTGGCATGGCAAATGATTGCCACCTTAAAGCTATCCATTTCTTGATTTGATCACCACACTAAGACATTGGATGGATAAGCAAGTGGGTGAGGACCAAATTTTCTGTGGGGTATATGTAATCTTAATTTAAACCTAACTGGTCCATATTATTATTTTAATTGTATGTAATAAATCCAGATGGAGGTTCCCCAAATGGCAGGAGATCTTAAATATTCTGTCATTATAGCTACCCAAAAGCCTGGAATTTTTTTAAAAATAATTAGAGCATATATCATATAAATAAAACTTTGCTCTTGGGAAGAAGTGGCAGTAGTGATGGCAACAGCAGAAGAGGGATTAGGATATCAAAATCAATGGATGAAACAGGAAACATTAGTGGAAGAAAGAAGAATCAGGGAGAATGTAGATCTGAGAGAAGCACGGATTATCAAAGGGAGAGAAAACAGGAACAGTTGCTCAACTCTTTGGAAAAGATTGGCTCACAACGGCAGAAGAATCAACAAAAAAATATTCAGATTGGAGATATCACATGCTGCGAAGGAAGACATGGTTATAGTAATGCATGTCGATTTGGAAACTGAGGTGCAATCTTCTAAAAGAGCTTAATTTGCAAATTCACAGGAACACAACCTGATATAGAGGATTTGAAGAAATGGATGGAAGCCAAGTGGAGAAAATGTTTAAGGATAGAAATTAGATTCCTGGATAAGGGCTTTTCCCTGGCCACTTTTCACAATGCCAAAGATAGAAATTTGATCTTTTGGGGAGGCCATGGTTTTATCAGAATGCTGGTGTCTACATTTGATCATGGGCATCCCACTTGAATCTAGAAAAATAATTGATACTTGAGGTCCCAGTATGGGTCAAGGTTTATGAGATTCCACCAGAATTCTGTGGGGAAGAGATTCTTGAGTGTTTGGGGAATGAAATATGTAGGCTTGGTCTGAATTTTACAAGCAGTTCTTATCAAGCAAATGTCCAAATACATAGAACTCTCAAAGAGTCAAAACCTATCCAGGAATCCATTCTGTATTATCTCATCGGAAGGAACACAGAAGCAGGAAAAATAACTTTTTCATTTTGGCGTTTGAAAATAGTGCCTGTAAAGACAAACTGAACAGATATCTGGGGGCCACTAAAACCACTACAGAAGAAAACATGGTAAAATAAATTCAAAGGAAAAGTGGGCTTCAAAAACAATCCAAACATGGCCTGCCAAAATCCATAATAAAGGAACAGCAGGCAAACCTCAAAAGGTGGAACTATGATAGAGTCAATGAAGATGATGTGGAATCTGAATCAGGGAAGTAGAAGATCCTCCACCTTAGGAATAAGGACAGAAAATAAAGAAGTTTTATTAGGGAAGATTCAACAGCATGAGATAGCAGAAGGATGGGATGATTGTGCGGAAGACCTGCCCATCATGGTTAAGGATGATTGTGTGGAAGACCTGCCCGATATGCTTAAGGAAAACAAGCTCTGAAGAAATATTAGTGAACCAACAAAAGCAGATGCTCTAGAAAAAAGATTCTTGTTTGATTAGAGGTGGCGATGAGGGTTCAACAGATAATTAAAAACAGCCGTTACACTTAGAAGAAGCCAAAGAACTATAATCAAGATACAGAAAAATTCAGTAATTAAATATTTACCAGACAAGGAACACCAGGAATAAGGAGGAAGCCCAACCAAATCAAAAACCAGTTCAAACATAGGCAGACTTAGAGAAGAAATAGCAGAAGTAAATCGAAATCTGATATTGGGTAAAAGGGTTCTAGTGTGAAGGGATTCAAAGCCTTCCACCAAGGAATCATTAAAACCCTAAGATGGAATGTCAAATGCTTACCACCTCTAACAATTCCCAATTCTTGAGAAGGCTCGTAAGCATGGTATTCTACTACTTCAAGTGACTAGAAATCGGCACTTCCAACTTATAACAAATTCTATTTGGAAAAGGAGTGGGAGATAGTAGATGCAATAGGCACGGAAGAGGATTAAATGTTATGTGGAACCCTTGAATCTTCAAAGCATACATTAGTATCTTGATCTAGTAATTTTATTATCTAATCAATATGCATTTAAAGGGAAATATCCAATGTGTATGCCTCACCAGAGGTAGAGAAACAAAACAAATGCTGGCAGAGCTTGGAGCTTAGAATCAATCTTCATGACAATTTTTGGACGTTAGGAGGAGATTACAATGATATCCTGAATGCAGCTAAGAAAAAGGTAAGAAGTCACAGTTCTGTAAAGTATGATCTAGTAACTTTATCTATCTAATCAGTAAACATTTAAAGGGAAATATCCAGTGCTCTCCGGGGACACATCCCCTACCTTGGTACCCCCATCCCCATACCTGAAACGTTTTGGGGACTCAGGGACGCCTTGGAAATGTCCCCGATCAGTGCAAAAAAAGGGGGACGTCCCTGAAATATCCCATAAAAGGCAGGGGACAGCAGGGGATGGCTAACTGTCCTGGGGACAGCCACCCATCCCCTATGGCTCAGCAACATTTCACTTCATTTCTTAAAAAAAACTACACATTTTTAAATATAAAAAAGGGATGGGCCGGCCCAAAAGGACCCCGCCACCCCCTTCCTCTCGCCCCCGAACCCCCACTCGCCACCCCTCCCTTTAAACAAAACCTAAACCTATTTCACTTATCAAAACAACCAAAAAGAAAAAAAACATTCTCATTTTGACATCTGCAAACTTGAGACGAAGAGCAGCAAGTGAAAGACGAGACTAGGGCATCAAACCTACTCCATTAGAGGTAAGTACTTCATTTTACATGTGTTTTCCATTTTTTCAAGTTTTTTCACTTATCAAAACAACCAAAAAGAAAAAAAACATTCTCATTTTGACATCTGCAAACTTGAGATGAAGAGCAGCAAGTGAAAGAGAAGACTAGGGCATCAAAACTACTCCATTAGAGGTAAGTGCTTTATTTTACATTTGATTTCCATTTTTTCAAGTTTTTTCAATTTGTTTACCACATAGGAAGGGCATTGTGAGTTTATTTTTTCTTTTATTTGAACATGCAGCTCTCTTTTCAATTCTTAACCAAAACAATCATGAGCAGCAGTGAGAGTACTAATAATGATAGTGAGGAGGTTGAGGTTCAAATGCATGAAAGAAATAGACCTAGAAATAGAACTCATAGAACTTAGAAGTATGGCAGCCACTAGGGGTTCTTCAGGGAGTGGGAGTGTAGCAAGGCCAACAACTTCAAACCCATTTAAATGTCCTTCCGAAGTCCTCAAAACCTATACAAAAGGCCCATTTAACTTGGAGCCATATATTTTCTATGTTTTTGTCATTTTATAGTTGAAACTTGGAGCCTTTGTGCATTTTGTTATAATTTTTGTATAATATGTATGCACATTCACAATGAAAGCATTTGAATTTCTTTAATTTCTTTGTCAATTCTCATATGAAATCTCAATTCAAGTCTAATATTATGTATTAATCTTCTATAATGTCTATGATGAATGCATTATCAATGTTATGATATGAATAATTGAAATTTCTCTATATTTTTAAAAATTGCCCTATTTTTAATAGCCATCCCCTGCCATCCCCATCCCCGTCCCTGAAACTTGGGGGAGCATACGAAATATCCAATATTTATGCCCCACTGGAGGTAGAGTGAAATAACAAATGCTAGCAGAACTTGGAATTTAGAAACAATCATTAAGATATTCTTTGGATTTTAGGAGATTTCAATGCTATCCTAAGTGCAGCTAAGGCAAAGGGGAGATAGTCAATATTCCATAGAGTATGATGGATTTTGATATGTACATGTTCAACCTAGAGAAAGATACTTACACTTGAACCAATCAAAGACAAGGAGATCAACTGATTACGGAAAGAACTGACAGAGCCCTTCTAAAACCAGAGTGGGTGACTACATACATTTATGCTGGTTGAAAGTTTTAGCATTTTTGGATGTGACCATTTCTGTTCTGAAATTTTCTCAATTGGATCCAACCTTGTCAATCTGACAAAGATAAGTCAGCAGGGTGTAAGATTTTAGAGGACAAATTGTTTCTATTCATCAGGGCAGATTGATTGATGGCCATGTTGGAAGCTTGGTTTAAATCCTTGCTTTTGGAATTTGATGGTAATAATCTTCTGCAGGATCAAAAGCCTTCTAAATGTGAAGGTGCAATTTGAAAATTTTCAGATATTTACTCAAATACAGCTGGACTGCTAAGAGCATGAAAAACTAGTTTTCTTGCTGGGTCAGAAACAGCATAAGGGAGTTATCTTAAGTGGCATATTACATATATGGATTGCTTTCAAAAATTTATGCATTCTGTAATAGTTACCCCTGATCCTCCACCCCTTCCCCCACCCCTCTGAGTTTGCTATCACTGATATGCTGATTGTTTCCACTGTTATGCTGATTTGGTTTGTTTGAGAATGATTGTTTGTTCAGGTGCCATACATTGTTTTTGCATACATGAACAATAATAACAAGAAGTACAAAGGATAACATGTAATATCTAAGCTTGCAAATGAATAAACTTTCAGATTTAACACTCAGAAATTACAACAGAATTTTTCAGTCTTGCCTTCACTTAACAAACTCCGAAAAGTAACAGTTTTCAGACCTGGAACAAGGTGCAATCAGCAAGAAGAGTCTTTTAGTTCCATTTAGCTTCACCCAGCGATAGAGATACAAACCCAATGCTAACACAGCACCACAGTACACTCCTTCAATCCCAACGATGGCAGAAAAAGGGCTTAATGACAGCAGATTAAAAAACTGGAAATACACCTCAAGAATGGCGCCACCTAGAGAAAGGGTGATCTGATCTAGTAATTCAATCTTTGCTTCAAAAATTCAAGTAAATATGTCTTCTTGGGCACCTAGATGAGAGCTTTCTTTAGAACCAATACCCACAATGAGAAACCAAATCATTGGAGAGATATGTGTAAATAACCATATTCAGACCCAGATGCCAGAATGCCCAGAAATCATCGAAACTATAGTTGAAAAACTCGCCAAGCCCAAAAAACATGACTCGGCAAAAACTCGGGAAAAAACTTGGCAACTTAAAAAATTGCTTAAATTTCATTAAAAACGCATTTTTTTTGCAAAATTCATTGATAAGATGCATCCAATGAGTCAATAACTGAGTACATAAAAGAAACAAGTTGAGTCTAGTTGTATTTGATTGATTTGAAAGCAAATTGGGTACAAAATGGCATCCTCATGTGGAATGTGCTAATACTGATAGTCTTAAACAAAATGAAAATACTAATAGCAAATCGTTTTTGTAAAATTGAAAGTAAATAGTACATTAATATATTTTACAAATTTACATCTTCCTCTTCCCATGTCTAGTCAAAACTAGGGGGAGGTAGAACTAGACGATATTATAGATGAAGACTTGTAGGAAAACTTGGAAACTTGGACTTGGAGAGTACCTATAAAATGAAATGAATAAAAATGCCTTTTTAGAGGCCGTGGGAGACCTTTTTTTTGGACGGGCGAGTTTTTTTTGTGGACTCGTCGAGTTTTTGGCGAAAACTCGTCAAAAACTCGGCGAGTTTTTCTCCTTTATTTGGCAAGCAATTTTGGAGAGTAAATGCGGGAAAAACTCGCCACCAAAAAAAACTCAAAGAGTTTTTTAAAACTCGCCAATTACTCGGAGAGTTTTTCAACTATGATCGAAACCACTTCAAAACACACTGAAATTCACACCAAAAAGAAGCTAGGCGACCACAAACCAAAACCCAACTGACCACACATCAAAAATACTCAAATATCTTCATCCTCTTTGAATGAAACTGCAACAATGAAGCTTTGAAAGTGATCCCTGGATGGAACGACACCTCAACCAGCTAGGGTAGGTCTTGCACTACCGAAACCAGCTCTTCAATGCCAAGGGTTTTCGTCCTCAATGCCTGTTTATAAACCTCTAGAATGATTCCAGCAGCATCTTTTTATGCAACCATTTAGACATAACCAAAATGAGGCTCTAAAATGAAGTTATAATCTCCCAATGAGAAATTAGGGTGAAATTAGGTTTGAATATGACTCCCTCCAAATGCTATGCCCCTTTTGCCTTGACTTTCATTTTAAATTACATTTTAAACCTCATTTTCACCCTTTAGGCATCCCCCTCTTATCCAGCATTCAAAAATAATTATGTTGCTTTAAAACAACATTAAGTCAATGCACTAGGCGCCAAGGTACAAAATTATGTCCCCTCAGACCCTCAATATAAAGTTATAAAATAACTTTATTAAAACATTACGAGAGAGGAAATACAAATATCAAAATAATCAAACCTTAGCAAACCAATGCCCAAACTGAAATAACACTGCTGAAAGGAGCCTGACCTGGACCAGCTTTCCGTAAATAGACTTACTATTTTTAGTAAACACTAAAAATAGCAAATACTCTGAAAACTCAAAATGGTGTAGAAACTAATGTGCAACCCGACTTACTGTAAACAGTAAGTACTGAACTAGCCCCCTGCTAAAAATAGAAAGTCCACCAGAAACTCTGAAAACCCTCAGAAAGGACTGGAACTGAGTTCCCTTACCAATTTCGTTTAGCCTATAGGAACTCTGGGATAGGCTAAAGGATAAACACCACTCAGAGGCTAGGAGGGGACACTAAACATTCTTTTTACAAAATGGCACCTCATTTTGAATCTATATGCAGAAAGCATGACCTCTACAACTTGTAGAACCAGGTATCGGTGACATGTTCAGCCATGGCTGGATTTGTCTTACAGATTTAAAAGAGTCAAATTTGTCTCTGAAAGAATAAATTCAATCGTTGTCAAATGCATCCCATGCAGGAAAAAACAGAAGAACTAGAAGGCCATCTGGGTACTTGAAATAGTTCTCTTTGTTCCCCAACATATGGAAGGCATTACTTTCCTTCTTAGTTGAATCATGTACTAATCTTCTTGTATAAATAAACCTATCAGGTTATGTACTACGAACTTCTTTCTTCTTTGAAACTTCTTCCTTCTAGGAACATCTTTCTTCTTTGAAACTTCTTCCTTCTAGGAACATCTTTCTTCTTTGCACGGAAAGGAAAAAAGTAGAAGACAGAAAGTTCACAGTGAGAACGGCATTTCAATCATGCTAACTCTTTAAGGTTAGTGGCAATTAATATAGAAGTCAGTTGCCATGTTCCTTGAGAGAGTGACTGCATGAAATCCATTAAAAAGTTCTTCCTTAAGGAGGGAAGGAATGTGAGAGGTAGGATTTTCTTGAGATAGTTGCATTTCAATCATGCTAAGTCTTAGGGTTATTGGCAATTAAAGGTGTCAATGCATTGCCATGTTTCTTGACAAAGTGTGATTGCATTTAATAATTGGAATTCATGAAACTATGTGCAAGTGAGAATGCTGGTAGAGAGGCATTCTTGGAAGGTCCTTGAAGGAAGAGAGCTTGTACAAGCTGATTCTTATAGTGAATTCTTTCTGTAGAGTTCTTTTCCCCACATTGGGTTTCTCCAAGGTCAATCTCTTGAGTTGTCTTGTGCTTGTTTTTGTTGTTTTTCAAATAACTTGTTTAGGCCAAGATGCTACAAGTTTCTAACAACTAAAACACAATGGTTTTGGATAACACGAATGTCTATATCTCTCTTGTTTTTAGTCTTCCATGTTTCATCTATTTTAGCTTAGAACTGGTGAAGAACAACATAACGAATGAATCAGATTCGTGTTAATAAAAAAAACATGGAATATCTGTCCTGGTTACAGATCAATTGCTCAATCACATTAAAATTGAAAGAGGAACACAGACAAGAGGGCATTCCATTCATTTTTTTTTGAGGATAAAGGACAATTGTATTAATATTTACTTAAAAGTGCTTTGTAAGATTGTCTTATTGGCATCGAAGATTCATGTCCATGTCACAGTGTTAACAGTAAAGGGGTTTTTGGGTCCTAGGAGTGACCCAGGTTTGCTTCTCTCTGTGGAAATGTCATTCAGCTACCTCATCCCACAGACAAAAAACATGATTTCTATTTATTTATTTTTAAAATGAATTTAGAAAAGAGCTCAAAACATTCCAGAAAATCAGCACTCACAAAAATGAATAAAAAAGGAGCTCACAATATTCCAGAAAAATCAAACCTTAACAAGAATTTTGAATTTTCAGCAGGTTTATGGCCGAGTCGTAAATAAATGGTGTTTACTACTACAAGACTCGGGATCAAATCTTGTGAATATGTTGCACCCAAAAAACCAATATTAAACTCTAGTCACTTAATAAATTCCTACAATGAATTTGTTCTTATGTATAATTTCTTAACATTTTTTTCTTTTTCAGCACAAAAAAAAATATTCTTAAATAGAATACTAGCTCGCAGTTGAAGAAACACGGTGCTCTGCATTCTGAAAATAAATCCCTAATATCTGCAATTCTGAAATGCCAATAATGATTAAAATTAACCTGTTAATTTCTCCTAAATTTCTGCTCGCATAATTTTACTTTGTTTCACAGAGACATAAATTTTAAAACGGCTTGCAGTAACCCTAACATTCCAAAAAGACGCGGTTCTCACTCCTCTTAAAGAACTAAATTGTGGACTTGAAATTACTAAAAAATCTTACATGCGCTGCAGAGAGGTTTATTCCATAGATAATGTTCGCTGAAGAAGCAAAGAAAATGCGATTGTTCTCAACATCTAAAGCTGAAATCAAGAGCTCTTCGTTCTGGGCTTGCAGCTTCACATTAGCTATAAACTCCTTAAATACCTTCAAATTCTTCATAATGTTGGTCGTAATTCAATCTATCATGGGTTCTGAAAATGAGGTTCAGTGTTTTCCGCAGGCAAAACCCTCGTTTTGGCTAAAACCCTGTGCGTCTTCCTAAGCCCTGAGACTGCATTTGCTTTATTAGATTCTGCTGGCATTATTTTTGTTCTTTTTAGAGAATATACTCATTTTAAGCTGTTCAACTTCCAGCTATTTATTATCTTGTGCACATCTATTTTACAGGGATTTTTAAGTCGGGGATGTTGTAGTTCTATTGCACTTTTCTTCCTTCTACTCCTTAAAAATATGTGGATTAGCTATCTATAACAAACAAATTCATAATATTTTTATAATCAAATATAATTATATGATTATTTGGCAAATTAATTATTCAAAGTTTGCAGTTTGTATATTTGAATATTTCTTTTTATTTCTAAATCTTTTGTTTTTTCAGTTTTGATTCTTACTTTTCCTTTTCATCCTATATGCAAACTTTATTACATATTCAAACATTATAAATAGATAAATTATACTTGATAAATAAGTAAATAAGGGAATCAACATGAGAAGAGAATAATTACACTCGTAAGCATCTAGAAATAACATCTATAACCAAAAACACAACAACTGCACACAACCATAGTATGGTAGGCACTTCAAATCTAAGAAAATTTATTGTTGCACCTTCCTAGTTGCAAACATTCACCCAAACACAACACCTAATTACTTAGGTATTTTGCATCCCTTCAAAGTGTTAGTATTCAAAAACATTGCTCCACTCCCTAGAAACAACTCTCACTCACAAGGCCAGGGTTGTCAACATGTGGGTGAAAACGGTTCATCAACAAAACAATGGAAGGTTTAAGGCCAACTCTACAAGAGTGGGTTATCTCTCCTACACTTCGAGCTCAACTTAGACTCAAGAGGGTGTTCCTAGGGATATGTTTTAATATGCATTGAAATCAAACAAAATGGACAACCAAACCCAAATGTAAGTTTAATCCCAAATATTATCACTAGGATAAGAACAACTGGTTGCATATAACCCCTATATAGTTGATATGATTGTGCAAGCATGACCCACATAAAATATATCTATTAAATATTCACTTGAGAATGATTCTCATTATAATGATAATCATGGGTGCACAAGGACCAGCTAAACTAAACTATTAATTAAAATGTTATGATTTGATGGTGTGAGATTGGAGTGTGGTCCCAAATCAAAGCCTGTTTGTTGGGCAATAGAGACACAACTTTGAGAAGGGAATAAATGAGAAAATAAGAGCATGCATCTATGCATTAACATGGACCAATGAATGTAAAAACCTTGCTACAGAGCATAATTGATAATCCAAACACGACTGCATATTTTCATACATAAAGTAAGAAAGATCATTACAAGCTTTACAATGTTTTTCATAATGTTGTCACAGTCATCTAACTCAACATTGCATTCATGTTAGCAAGTGTGGCGAGGGAAAATCCCTATATTTATCTAAAAACCCTCATAAATGAATACATAGTGCCATAGAGACATTCTACAACACAAAATCCCATTAAAATACTAGTCTTCTTCAATTCTATAGGTCTAGAATCTCTTAGCAAACTAGACTATGGTGTTACTAGATGCTCTATAATCTTTCTTGGCATCGAGAGACCATACAATGACCAAATCCTTTCAAAAATGGACAAAAAACTAATAATCTATCAAGGTTGAAACCCTGAACTTTTACATTGTAGCTCTTTCAAAATATATTGCTCAAGATCAATCTCACCCAAAATGAGTGCTCCAAATTGAAAGAAGACATTTGCTTATATCACATGTATATATATACTTATCGATAAGATAGCGATTGCTTATGTGTTTGATTGAGTAATCGAATGTATATATATATATGAGATATATACATATATACGTATGTATACATATGCCGATATACGCGTATGTGTTGACAAATGGGAATGTCCATACGAGTATGTCAATATATGTATACATAAGTATACATGTATATAGATATATATATATACACATATATATACATATATATACATATGCAAGAGATATTGTATATGCAATGTTAACTTGATCTTATTCATTCGAATATCAAATGAAATGTATAGACAACTTATTTGTTAGTGAATATATATATATATATATATATATAGATATAGATATAGATATATTTGAATATATATTATATATATAAATAACATTGGATGCTATTTAGTTATTGATATATATATGTAATATGATAATGGTCGATCTATGATAAAGGCCAATTTAAAGTATAAATGCCTTGGTCGATTAAGTATGAATATGGCGCTAAATATAAGCAACTCATTGCTAAGTATTAAGTTGCATCATCATTTAATGATAAAGGCGATGGAAAATACAAAGTAAATATGCCAAGTGAAGTTTAATAAACTCAACAATAAAATGTAGTGTGGTAAGTCAAAGCATTAATCAGTGCTGGGCAAAAGAGGTCAAACCATTGTAGAGGTGTTGACTGCCTTGTCTTGACCAAGTCGATTGTGCAATGTGCAGCCAGTTAATTATTGATTGATTCCTCTGTTTAAACTACGGGCTTGAGAATAGGAAATGTGTGAATACTTGGCGCCGAAATATGAATTCTATGGATCCTTTAAGAAGTCTAATAAGACTAGAAGTCTATTCACTATAATCAACATGTGCATTATGAAATGGTCAAACTGTTGTGGCAAGAATATAGTCGATCTACTATATATTTTTGGTGAGTAATGTGATAGTCCAGTCTGTCAGGTCTTTTCTTTTTGTACCTAATTCAATAGTATAATGTTGAGAAGTTTCATTGCTTGAACCTTGAATATAGGCTATAGAAGTTGGTTTTTGGGTATAAATATGAGGCAATCTCACCTCATTTGCATACAATTCTTTTTTGCATCACTACACTACTACATTCTGCCATATATTTCATTGGAGAGTTTTCTATATTGTTGTGAGTTATTGTGAGGAATTTAGTGAGAGGAATTGAGAGAATTTGTTGCTAAGTTGGTTTTAAGAGGAGGCTAAGCTTGGGATCTAGTGGTCAATTGGAATAAGCGTATATCAAGCATGAGATTCTAATCTCGTCATGATTTGTCTTTATTGTGAAAGATTGATTGCCTTGTGTGTTTTAAGTAGAAATTACAATAGGTTGCATAAAATAGAGAAATAGTCTATTTTTCTTGTAGGGAAGGAAAAGATTTATTGTTATGATTTTCTTATAAGTGCTTGTACTTACTCCATATTAAGGAGAAATTGAATGTCGTCTTTAGTATTACATACTAGGATTGACGAAGTGGGAATAGCTTGTTGAATTTTATTATGCAAAATTAATTTGTAGACTTAGAAAGCTCATATGTTAAACTTGGGATAGAATATCCATTGAAGGTGTTAACTTATGCTTGAAAGCTCATATGTCATACATGGGATTAGATTATCCATTGAAGGGGGTAACTTATGCTTATGCTTTATTAGTAGAAGTACCATTGTGCTTTGGGAAAAGGGAATAGGTTATTTCTAAGGTTAATGAATACCTAATGAAGGAAATTACCTATGCATAGTTTATAATTCCCGAAAGTCAAATCAAGCTTGAGTAGTGTATGTGAGTAGGATGATTGTCACTCGAGATACTGAGTGAGAATACTTTGGCCAAAGTAGTGTGATCGTCTTTGTCTCTACTGTCAATTCACCACGTTCCTCTGTGCATTCTAGATCGGGCTTTTCATACTCGTAGGTGTAGCTACCATATGATTAGGTTCTAGTTATGTAAGGAACAACACTAAGCTCAGAGTGGTTGTGATCTAGGATTAAAAGGTTTACAAAATACTTGCACTTAACCCCAACCACATATTTTCCTGATCATAAAATAGAATTGTGTGGTTATGTTTATTTAACCATTGAAATTACATAATTGAGTTCACTTAATCCCTTACACAACCTAATAACATTAAATAATTACTTAAATGTCGTAATTAAAATTCAAAGAAGGAATTATAGCTTAAAAGAACAAGAGAGAATAGAGAGACGATAGAGAATTTGTTAACAGAGTTCACCCATATGTTTGGGCAACGCCTTCGAGTTCGCTTCTCAATGTAGGATCGCTTTATTAATGACACCAAGCTTTAATTTCCTGTATACATCATCCAAGCTTCAGACCTGCATTACAATTTCTCTCACAATCTCTCTCAACACCTAAAGACACTTTCGTACTCTCCTCTTGCATTCAAGGGTTAGGCTTCAATTCCCTTCAAAAACCCAATTACACTGAAAGGAAATACAATTTACAATGCCCTTGTGCTTGCATTAATCTCCAAAATTCCAAGATTCCTCCTAAGAAAATTCTAATTCCTCCAAATTAAATCGATTCCTCCACAAGAGCAAAATTCCCCCTTTTATATAATTTCACATACTATATAGGGTTACAAAAATAATATTTGCAAATATTTTCTATATCTCCAATTTTAACCCTTAGCCTATTTAAAAAGCCCTAAATTGAGCCCTTATATCTTTTAAATATTTCCTAAATTAAGCCCTATTAATCTTCAAACCCATGGTTTAATATCTTTAAAACAAATAAAAATCCTTTAAAAAATCATCGGGCTCCTAGGTTTTGTTTTTAACCACCAATACCAAGGGGCTTGGGATAAGCCCAAGCCCTTTTTTAAGGGTCTCCACACACATTTGTTTCTATATAAACGTTGTCTACCATTGTCTCCTTGAAGAATTTTCTTAAACCATAGCAGTTAGGAGTGTTTGTCGATATGGAAGAGGTCAGTGGTTCCAACCGCCGACCTTCCCTTTACTTCAAATGCACTTTGTTCAAGATTTAAATAAAACTGATGCCATATCTATCTCTAAGGATGGTGCTTAACCTAGTGGTAGCACGTGCAAATAGAGGGAGACAGGTTGGGGGTTCAAATCCTCCAACCATCTATTTGGTTCAAATACTATGAAACCAGAGAGAGTGTTGTAGGGGTGCCACATGGCATCATTTCATTGGTCCACGTGGCACTACTTGATTTGCCAATCATTTCCACATGTTAGAGTGTCATAAGTCCATTCATCGCCAAGTCAGTTGCCACGTGTCAAGTTCTAAGGATGCCATGTCATTTGTACCGATGCCACATCATCACTGTCACTATGCCTGCCATGTCAGCATGTTGATGTCATGCTAACATCAACAGTTGTACCAAGTCAACCTAGTCAACCTTACTCTACACAAATTTGACTGGCCATAACTTTCTCGTACGGACTCTGATTAACGCGATTCAAGCAAAGTCAAAATTGTCTTGACAAGCTCTTTGGCTTGGTACTATTTTTGTTTGATTTGGAGATGATCATTTTTTGGCCTTGAGTCTACATCTAGAAACCCTGGTCTTGTTGAACTTTGACCAAGCATAAACTTTGCATACAACCTCCTCTTGATGCAATTCAAGTTGTGTCAGGATCATGTCAACAAGCTCTATCTAATGATGATGGTTTCGTTGGATTCTGAGACTAAAATTTTTAGGTCTTCTAGATCCTCTTGGATCATTTCTCCCAATTGAGAAGCTTTTGGACCACTAAAAGTCTATTTTTATGTAGAATTTAAGTGAGGGCATTGTTGCCTCACTTGCCCAAAATCATTTGTCCACCTTTTTGGAATTCTGATCGTCTGACCCATCACAAACAAGATGAAAAATGAGATATCATTGTTGATATAATCAATTGTATACTCATCAATATTCATTTTCGTATCCACCGTCCACATAGAACTAACTAGTAGAATAGTAAGCAACAATACTGAATAAACTGATGTGAAAGAAAAACTATCATCATGCTGGATCTCTTGAATGGGAACATTATCAAAAAATGAATCATTCAAATCCTCTTTTACCACCTTTGGTTGAAGGCTTAAACTTGCTCACAATTGATCCTCACACTGTGTTATCTATGCCACCTTATCATGATTAGAAATTAATTCATCTTCATGCTTAATATCACTAGCTATTATAGACATGAGGGTTAATGTATTGCTTGCATTCACAATCATCTTCAATTGCCCTGCGTTTACAACAGATCTATCATTCTTCATGCGATGAGCTTTCACAATGAATTCAATTCCATCTTTAAACAAATGATACCTATTATGTTCCCTGTAGAAAATGGCCTTTATTTCATACAAGTAAGGACTTCCTAAAACCATCCCACAGATGTCAAGTGGAATTACATCTAACTCTACCTCATCTACAAATTTGGATGTGATTGTAAATCAGAGTTTACATTGTCTCGACACATGTAACCAATCATTATCATGCACCCAACCCAATGGATATGGACTTGGATGAGGTGTTGTTTTTAATCCCAATTGCTTAACAACTTGTTCAAAGATTAAGTTCACTTGTGATCCACTATCGATGAGTGTATCAATTTAACTTTGTTTTGCAATAGTCCTTATACGAAATGATTCATTCCTTTTGTTTTTAATAGGAACCTCATTATACTTTACCGAAGAAACATGGGAACTAGTACTAGCAACAAGAACGATACCTTTTATACCCACAACCGTTATCTTGGTTTCATCATCAGAACCTAATCCGAGGTTGTGCATGATAGTTGCGGTCTTTTGCTTACCCTCTTGATCCTTAAACCTTTTTGGTTTCTTATCAGGATGCAATTTCCAACATTTTGCATCTTCATGCCCTCTCTTTTTCTAGTCTAAGCAATAAGTCGTTTCCTCCTCTTTCTTCATGGAAGTTGTCTGTTGCATTTCCTTCTTCCCTTTCTTGCTTCCTTTTTGCTTATTGAATTCCATTAAGAAACTGTCATGGCTATTCTTTGTGCCTGTTTCAAGATGAATGGCTTGCACACTAACTTTTTCAAGGTTATTTGGATTGAACATAAGTATTGTATGCCTCAAATTTTCATGTAATCCACCTATATACTTCAAAAAAGTTTCTTGTGTATATAATGGAATACCCAAAATTAAAGCTCTTTTCCTAAATTCAAGGGTATACTCCTATACAATTTGTCCTTTCCCTTACCTTAATGATTTCCAATTCATTACTACTTGTTTCATGTGACCTAATGGATAAAACTATTTCTTAAGTGCAACTATAAACTCAAACCAAGAAGAAATAATTTTACCATATCGACTAGGATCTTCCTGATTTTTGCTCTCCCACTAGATTAAGATTGTGCCTCCTAGGTGAAGAGTGGCTAATTGGATTTTTGAGGTATCATCAGTAAACTTCTGAATCCTGCAATAAAATTCAATTTTCTTTATCCAAATATCAAGTTTCTCTGCATCTAGTTCTATATTATAAATTGCCAATTCAAATTTAACATCAAGCTTTAACAAAGGTGTATTAGATTTAGGTTGCATAGGTTGCTTCTTCTTTGAATATGAAGTAGATGTAGAAGATGGAGAGGGAGGTTCAGGAGGGTCAACACCACCTCCTACTCCTTTACCTTTGTCATCTTTTGAAGAGGATTCACCTTTCTCCTTCTTTTTCTTTTTGTTCTTGTACAACTCTTCCACCATCACCTTCATGTCTAGAAATGCTTTGCCAAATTGTTCTTCATTCTCAAAGATTTTAGGACTGGGAAATTTTCCTTCTTTTGGTTGTTCCATGGTTTGTCTTCAAGTAACTCGCTACAATCCAATCTTTGGATTAATCTCTTCAAGTGCACCTTCTCCTTGCTTTAATTTCAACCTAGTTAACATCCACCACTTGCAATTTCTATTAAAATTTTATGATACCAAACTTGATCTGGGATTGAAAGGTTTACAAAATACTTGCACTTAACCCCAATCACAAATTTTCCTGATCGTAAAACAGAATTGTGTGGTTATGTTTATTTAACCATTGAAATTACAAAATTGAGTTCACTTAATCCCTTACACAACCTAATAGCATTAACTAATTACTTAAATTTCGTAATTAAAATTCAAAGAAGGAATTAAAGCTGAAAAGAATAGGAGAGAATAGAGAGATGATAAATAATTTGTTAATGGAGTTCACCCATATGTTTGGGCTACATCTCCAAGTTCGCTTCTTAATGTAGGACCACTTTATTAATGATGCCAAGCTTTAATTGCCTTTGTACATCATCAAAGCTTCAGACCTG
The DNA here is from genome assembly GCA_007258455.2 of Sequoia sempervirens. Lineage (NCBI taxonomy): Eukaryota > Viridiplantae > Streptophyta > Pinopsida > Cupressales > Cupressaceae > Sequoia > Sequoia sempervirens. Next base: position 111,683,053 of record VDFB02000003.1, on the reverse strand, counting down.
CATTACAATTTCTCTCACAATATCTCTCAACACCTAAAGACACTTTCGTACTCTCCTTCTCTTGCATTCAAGGGTTAGGCTTCAATTGCCTTCAAAAACCCAATTACACTGAAAGGAAATACAATTTACAATGCCTTTGTGCTTGCATTAATCTCCAAAACTCCAAGATTCCTCCTAAGAAAATTCTAATTCCTCCTCCAAATTAAATTGATTCCTCCACAAGAGAAAAAGTCCCCCTTTTATACAATTTCACATACCATATAGGGGTTACAACAATAATATTTTCAAATATTTTCTATATCTCCAATTTTAACCCTTAGCCTATTTAAAAACTCCTAAATTGAGCCCTTATATCTTTTAAATATTTCCTAAATTAAGCCCTATTAATCTTCAAACCCATGGTTTAATATCTTTAAAACAAATAAAAATCCTTTAAAAAGATATCGAGCTCTTAGGTTTTGTTTTTAACCACCAATACCAAGGGGCTTGAGATAAGCCCGAGCCCTTTTTAAGGGTCTCAACACACATTTGTTTCTATATAAATGTTGTCCCCCATTGTCTCCCCAAAGAATCTGCTTACCATAGCAGTAGGGAGTGTTTTTCAATATGGTGGAGGTCGGTGATTCCAACCACCAGCCTTCCCTTTACTTTGAATGCACTTTGTTTAAGGTTTAAATAAAACCGACACCATATCTATCTCTGAGGATGTTGCTTACCCTAGTGGTAGTGCATGAAAATAGATGGAGACAGGTCAGGGTTTTGAATCCCCCAACCATCTTTTTAGTTCAAATACTATGAACTGGAGCGAGTGCCATAGGGGTACCATATGGCACCATTTCATTGGTCCACATGGCACTACTTGATTCGCTAGCCATTACCACATGGCAGAGCACCATAGGTTCACGTCACCGCCAATTCAACTGCCACATCACCTGTACGAATGCCATGTCTCAAGTTATGAGGATGCCATGTCATCTATATAGATGCCACACCATCACTGCCACTGTGTTTGCCACGTTAGCATGCTAATGTCAATAGTTGTACCTAGTAAACTTGGTTAACCTTATTTTGCACAACTTTGACCGGCCATAACTTTCCTATATGGACTCTAATTAATGTGATTCAAGTGGCGTTAGAATCATCTTGATGAGATCTTCAACTTGGTGATGCTTTTTTATTTATTTGGAGATGATTAATTTTTGGCCTTGAGTCTGCATCTGGAAACCCTGGTCTCATCAAACTTTGAACGAGCATAACTTTTGCATATGACCTCTTTTTGATGTGATTCAATCTGAATTAGGATCGTGTCAACGAGCTCTAAACAATGATGTTGGTTTCATCAAATTCTAAGACTGTGAATTTTTTAGGTCTTCTAGATCCTCCTGGATCAGGTTGTCGTTACGAGGTTACTCCACCAATCTCTTTGTCAAATGGTAGGGCCATCTATCAGATGATAATGTGTAGGGGACTGCATTTGAGTCTGTGGTTGGTAGAAAAGTGTTTGAGTGATGCTTCTCCTCCTCGACTAGCAACCAAGATTTGAAAGGAGATTCTTGGACCATCTATATCTATTGTTTTGAAGCTCAGTTGAGCTATGTATGTATTTTGTATACAACCTTTGGAAATATTGTAAAATGTGGAATATGATATTGGAAATAAAATCAATAATGGAATTTGTTATGTCATCTATGTTCATTTATTCTCATATGAAAAAGAATTTTTTTTGGCAATGGTTATGAAACATAGTTTATTTACTTGGAAGTGAAAACTTAGGAATTTTACTTGCATGAAAAATTGCCATGTTACATGTGGTATCAGAGCTACCAATTTTAGCACTAGAACCTATGTGCTCACCATACTTTCCATCTAACATTGAATGAGACTAATGTTTGGAAATTCTTGTGCCAGGATGGTGCGTCTCAGGTTAACTGCAAGAAAGTCAGTAATTGGGAATGAGCACTACCTGAAATCCAAGGAGGAAAAAGAGACCATTGTTCATACGATTGAGGGTACAAACTATGATAATGTTGTCTGATTAAGTGATACTATTCATGCTCTTTCTCGTGTTAATGAAGTAAAGAGTAGGATGAAGTTGGAGGGGAATTTCAATTATCTACCTCTGGTTTCATCAATAAATTTTGATTCCTTGTAATTTTCTAGGGATATGCCCTCAGAAGGGAGTGTTAGTCCAACATTCATATTTAGAGACTCTAGAGTCCTTCTTATGTTGAAAGTGATTATAATTTCCTCAAGTAATGAATCAAAGGGTTATGTCCCCTGCAAATATGTATCAAATGATAAATATGAAGGTTACTATCCATTTTGGATAGAGAAGAACAAATGAGAGGTGAACAAAAATATGAGGGGTATATCCCATTGAGTTATGTGTCAGAGAGTGAATCTGAGGGATACTCTCTATCATAACCC
>VDFB02000003.1:111373126-111678126 GCA_007258455.2 Sequoia sempervirens | reverse complement strand
CTTAATCGATGTTAAAGAATTTCCTCAATTTGAATTTATTTCAACTACTAACAATGATTAAATTTAAGGATCTAACCCAAATTCTATTATCAAAGAGATAGAGAAGGTTTTTCCTCAAGTAACAAAAAGGAGGACACAGATTAATCTTGGGTACAAGATAAGAAAGCCACAGTAGGGTCGAATGGAAAAGAAAGAGATATTTTAGCCAGACGGAGCAAAGGAGGTTGCAGATAATTTCAATGTTTGAATTCATTAGATTGGACATGTTTCTAAGATTGCATCATCAATACTGTTTGATTCCTTAAAAGAAAAGAGAGACTAATGGATATACATGATTTAGTAAATACAAAGACATTTATAAACATGCCTAGAAAATGTAGACTGAAGCTCGACAACTCATTGGATGCCTTTCCTCCCAACAATCCCGATGATGGCTACAAAGGTATAGAGATGCTTCATAGTAAAGAAGAATGCAATGATGGTGGCTACTAGAGAGTACAAAATCCTTCACCATCCTAGAGAACAGAGTATTACGTCAAGAAAAATGGTGCTTGACCATGGTTTCCAAAAGATAATGCAAAAACAAGATGAATGCCCATACGAATGAGGAAGAGAGTAAAGAGTGAGAGTGTACTCCAAAATAAAGAAAATCCTCCTCCCTTTAACCCGAGCCAAGACTCCAAGAAAAGAAACAACTGAATGCCTTCCATCTTGAGCGTTCCAAAAGGCATGATGGAAAGGGTGGCAGGGAGTTACTGCCTCCCATCCACACTGACGACAAGAATTGATATTATTATTATTAACTTTAATATTTAAACATCGGACTTATAGGTTGATATTATTATTAGCTTTAATATTTTTTATACATTACTAACTCCCAAGGTGCGCTTAAGGCTAAATATGACTTCTAGAGGAGAACGATGATGATCATTTAAAGTTGAATTGTTTTAAAATTATTTAATTAAGTGAGATATAACTCAAGGCTATGACTTAAATGTAGCCACCTTACATAAACTCGTGACTTGATGATAATTTGATCCTTTGTAGACTATGACCTCTCCTTGATGATATTTCCCTTTCCCTCAAGGTGTTGACGATCTTGCATCCACTTGACAAAGAAATAGGGTTAGACTATTCTCTGTATCATTTTTAAAATAAAACACATCAATACATTCATTTATATATATATAAAGAAATCATTCATATTTGCAGTTATATCAAATAAATTAAAAATCATTTTCCCAATTTTCACATTCACATGAAAGGTAGTTAATATCAACTAACATAACGACCATAATTTTATTTCCATAATATTGTTCAAGACAAAAGGGATGTAACATACTTCTCCCCTTAAGAATCATTGTTCCCGATGATTGTTTATTTAAAAGTTCAGGTCTAAAATCATAAATATATATAGAGTTCTTAATTGTTCATAAATAGATAGGGAACTTCTAAAGGATTTCATCATAATCCTCCCATGTAAGCATTTTCCTCTGAATATTGGTCCCATTGGACCTTGCATTGTACCACCTCGCAGTTACGTAAGCATAGCTTACATACCTCGAGCACTCTGAGTGGCTTGATTGTGATCACCCCAGGATCCCGCACCTACAAGGAATTCTAGTCAATCATATGGTCAAATTCTGCATAGTACTTCTTAAGATAGGAGACATGAAATACATTGTGCAATTTGGCTAGAGCCAGAGGTAGAGCAATTATGTATGCTATTGGGTTGATAACTTCCAGGACTTCAAAAGGTCCTACATATCTCAGGGCTAGTTTAGAGGTTTTTCCAAATTTGATAGAGCTTTTCAGAGGTTTAACTCGCAAGAAAACTTTCTCTCCAACCGCAGACTATCTGGGGGTTCATTTTGCATCAGCGTAGCTCTTCTGCCGATCATTAGCTTCCTTCAACCTCTATCTAATTAACTTAACCTGTTCTTCCATTTCTTGAAGCATCTCGGGTCCTAGAATGATCCTATCCTCCATTTCGTTCCAACTGATAGGTGTTCTATACTTCCTATGGTACAATGCTTCAAAGGGTGCCATTTTGACAGTTGATTGATATGAATTGTTATAAGAAAATTCTACCAATGGTAAATATTCTTCCCACTTATATTGCTGGTCCATGTAGTACATTCTTAGTAGGTCTTCCAAGATCTACTTTACTCTTTCCATTTGTCCATATGTTTCAGGATGATAAGCCGTACTAATATTTAGTTGAGTTCCCAAGGCAAAAAATAGAGTTTTCCAAAACCTGGATGTCATCTTGGCATCCCTATCGGAAATAATATTTTTCAGAACTCCATGAAGATGAAAAAAATTTCTGAAAATTTTCTTATACAAACTTTCGAGTAATCACAGAAGCCCCATCTGTCAGATTTCCTGGTATGATATGTGTTACTTTGGTGAGTCTATCCACTACTACCAGTATTGCATTATGTCTACTCCTCGTCATCGGTAATCCTTGTACAAAATCCATACTAATGATTTGCCATTTCCAATCTAGTACACTATGGGGTTGTAACAATCCTGCCGGGTGCTGGTGCTCCACCTTAACCTTTTGACATTCAAAACATCCTGCAACAAATCTGGTTGCATCCTTTTTCATTCCCTTCCAAAAATATAAAGTTTTGACATCGTCCAACATTTTGGTTACCCTTGGATGACCTAAGTATGGTGCTATGTGTACCTCCTTCCATACCAATTTCCTTAGTTTTGTTGAGTTTGGTACATACATCCTACCCTTATATCTCAAAAGTCCATCTGCTTCAATCTAAAAACCCTCATATTTAGGCTCTTGAGAGTTTTCTAGTAGAGCTTCACGAACTTGCAGGTAGAATTCATCTTCATTCAATTTTTGTAGTACTTGAGCTCTAAAATTTGTGTTGATTGACACCATGGAAGTTATATGTTTTTGTCAGCTCAGTGCATCAGCTACTCTGTTCTCCTTGCCCTTAATGTAACTGACCTCAAAATCATAATCCAAAATTAACTCCATCCACCTCCTTTGGCGAGCATTTAAATTAGGCTAAGTGAATATATACTTTAAACCTTGATGGTTCGTTTTGAGTTCAAAAGTATTTCCTAACAAGTAATGTCACCACATTTGTGGGGCATACACAATAATTGCTAACTCCAAATCGTGAGGTGCATAATTTTTCCCATACTGCTTCAAATTTCCATATTCATAAGCCACTACCTTCCCATCTTGCATTAATACTCCACCTAATCCATCACCATATGTGTATGTTATAACTACAAAATGGCCATTAGCGTCTTGTACTACCAAAATTGGTGCAATCGTTAATTTCTCCTTCAATGTATTAAACGCTTCTTGACATTTCTCTATCCATTCAAATCTCTTTCCTTTTCTTTGAAGGGAGGTAATGGGGTGAGCGATCCTAGAGAAATTTTTAACAAACCTCTAGTAATTCCCAACCAAACCCATGAAACTTCTAACCTCATGTACATTTTTCGGTACAGGACATTCCACTATAGCTTTTATCTTTGTTGGGTCCACTACTATTCCTTTAGTTGATATTATATGCCCCAAGTATTGTACCTCTTTATGAAAGAAAGTGCATTTTGATAATTTCCATAAAGTTTGTGTTCTCTCAATCATTGGAGGACCACTCGAAGATGTTGAAGGTGCTCATCCTTGTTTTTGGAGTAAATAAGAATGTCATCAAGGAAAACCAACACAAACTTGTCTAAAAAATCACAGAAAATACTATTCATTAGGTTCATAAACGCAGCTGGGGTGTTAGTGAGACCAAATGGAAAAACTATGAATTTATAATGACCATACCTAGTTCTGAAGGTTATTTTATGAATTTCTTCTTCTTTCAATCTTAGTTGATGATATCCTGACCTTAAATCTATCTTGTAAAACACTACTGCCCCTTTCATTTGATCAAAAAGATCGTCTATTCTAGGCAAGTGGTATTTATTTATCATGGTGAGCTTATTTAGCATATGGTAATATATGCATAGGTGAAGCATCCCATCCTTCTTAACAAATATTACTAGTGCTCCCCAAGGTGATATGCTAGGTCAAATCAATCCTTTATCTAGTAATTCTTGCAATTGTTCCTTTAGTTCCATTAGTTCCACGGTGGTCATACGATACGATGCCTTAGAAACAGGTTCAGCCCCTGGAACTAAATCTATAGAGAAATCAAACACCCTTCTTGGTGGTAAACCAAGTAGTTCTTCTAGAAACACATCTTGGTATTCTCGAAGGTAGGGATATTTTTTAGTGAAGGTTTCTTCCTTAAAGTCAGGTTCCATTTCTTCTTCCTTGCTTTGTGTGTGCATCACCACATCATCATGAAATATGCTTTCCTTGTATTCCCTAACTTCTTCCATTTTAATTGCAAATATTTGACATCATTTCCTTTTATTTCTTTTTAACTGCATGGCTGAAATTTATCATACCTTAACCTCTCGTTGTACTCCTTGAATAAACACTGATTTTCCTAAGCAATCCACACACTCCACTGTCTTTGTAAAACAATCAATCTTGGCCCTATGTTCTCTTAACCAATTCATTCCAATGATCACATCATAGGAACCCAGAGGTGCCATGTAAAGGTTAATTTCTGTGGTGAAGCTTGGAAGTTCTATCCTAGCTTCAAATAGACACTGCTCTACTCGAGCTCTCGTCTGATTAGCATATTCAACCATCCATGATTTGGCCATGAACCTGGTTCTTTTAGGAAATCTACCAAGCAATTTAGGGGATATGAAACATTTACTGGCTCTGGTGTCTATTAAAATGGTTATCGGGTTTCCATATAGCATACCTGTAGTCTCAATGGGTGTGACTTGATATCCTGCCTGCTTATTATCTACTACGACATGAATCCTTTGTTGGAAAGTTGTCTGTTGAGGTGGTAAAGGCTTATGTTGCTATTGTCCATTCTGATTTATGGTAGGGAATTGGTTAGCATAATGCTCTCCTCCACATGTAAAACATCCCCCTAGTGGTCCCTTCTTTTTTGACACTTTGTTTGAAATAGTTTCATCCTTCCTAGTACTATTATTGCCCTTCTTATCCTTCTTGTAATCATATTGATTATTCTTGTAGCCCTTCCTTTTGAAATTCTGGGATGACTGGTTCCATTTGACTTTAATGTAGTTTTTATCCCTAAAGGAATCATCCTTTTTTAACCTCTACTCTTGTCGAACAACTTTCTCGTATGCTTTATCCATAGTTCATGGTGCCAAAAACATCCACTAGACCTCCTATACGGTTGTTCAGCCCCAATATGAACTTCTGAACACAAAATTTTTCATCCTGTTGATACAGTGGAACATATTTTAACGGTTGAGTATACTTTTCCCAAAACTCATTAATAGTTAAGGGTCCTTGCTTGAGATTTTCAAATTCAAACAACTTTTGATCATAAAATAGCTATGGGAGCCATCTTTGATGAAAAATTCTCACAAACTGATCCCAGGTCACTTCTGCTACTACCAGACCCATTTTATCCCTTTTATTTTCCCACCAAGTAGTGGCTTCTCCTCTAATTGATAGGTGTCCAAGCTGCCTTGGAATTATTAGAGTAATCCCTTAGCTCAAAATACTTTTCCATTTCAGTCAACCATGCCTCAGTGGCATCTCTTGAAGCAGAGCCCTCAAATTTAGGGGGTTTGATCTTTTTCATATCTTTAGCAAGTTCATTGGCTAAATGACTTCTCTTATTTCCCAAGCTCAAAGTTTTAGAATTATCTTCATGTTGGTCACGCTGGGTTTCTGACCTTTCATCTCTCATTTCAGGTTTCCCTTCTACTTTCCTTTCTAGGTTGACTATTCAGGCATGAGTTTCATTCATCAAATTCAGTAATTGATCCATCTTTTCCATAGGATTGTTATTATCCAGATCCCCTCCAAACCCATTTCCAAAATTATCCATTCCAATGAAATTCCTAGAGATGTCGGTAATTCTAATTAGTCTTTGTTTATAATTTATTTCCATAGTTTGCTCAACATAAGGTAAGAAATTTCATTGCAGATAAACAATCAAATATTTTCTAACTTTTATTACTCAATTCAATTGCTACAAGATTACAAGCATAATTGTTTACAAAATTGATATCACTTCATGTGATATATTCATTTCAAAATTGTTTACAAAATGGCTATCACTTCTTGTGATAGATTCAAAACAAAAATGTTTATAAAATGACTATCACTTCTTGTGATAGATTCAATACAAAAATGTTTATAGAATGACTATCACTTCCTGTGATAGATTCAATACAAAAATGTTTACATAATGTCTATCACTTCCTGTGATAAATTCTAATACATAGATGATTAGGAATCATTTTCACTGTTTGTGACAGGATACTCCTGATCACTAAACTCAAACAATGGAATAAGTCTGTATTCGGGATTTGGAATATGATCTTCTTTAGATGTTTTTGGTTCGGTCTTATTATTCAAAAGGTTCTCAGTGTTGGTTTTGTTTATTTCTGCAAGAATAGATGACTTACAGTTTCCTTTCTAGAGGTAGTCCATATTCTTCTTTCTCTTTGAAGTCTCTTCAGAGGCACTTTAGCAATTGTTTCTGAATCTGAGGGAAAAGAATAGCTGGAATAATCATATCTAAGTCTGATTTTCCATAGTCGGATGGAAACGGGGTCTCAGATCTTCTTCCAAGGTGTTTTTCACATCTTCATCCTGGAAAAACACCGATGAGTGATTTCAGTTTTCTATGTTTGCTTGATGAGCCCCAAGGTTCAATGTTGAACCTAGTAGCTCTGATACCATATGTAACATACTAGCTAATCTATAGTTTAAGAATGGTAACTAACTACCAGATTCGGTTGAAGAGTAACTAACTAATTTTCCTTACGAGATTTTTCAACACAAATTAACAAACAGGAAAGATAAATAATCTAATCATTAACCACCTTAACATTCAATAACTAGCATCTAGTTTTTCAATTTCAGCTAAAATGGAACAATTAACAGTTATATAACTAAAAACCATAGTTGGTATTGAACTATCTTTTCCTTTAATTACAAAATGAATAGAGCATTTAAAACAACAATGAAACAAACATTATAAGGTAAATATATTTGAAGTAAAGAGAGAGAGAGAGTTATGAGAAAGTAGAGTCTAAAGGCTTCCACTAGAATGCTTGAAGATGACTCTGTCTTTGAGGGAAAAAAAAAACATCATCAAGGGCTTTTTCGCCCAACCAAAGACTTACCAGTCTCCCGTGTTTCTTCAACTGAAGAAACCCAACCCTTCACGAGGGTAGTCTATAAAGGATTTCACTAATTACCATCTTGTCATTTGAGTCTGGTGTCAAGAACCTATACTACCCTGGTTGATCTCTCACTATAGGTTCTTCAAACTAGAAAGACCATTCTGACCAGGGGTATATCTAATTCTTGATGGTTGATTGTTGCTTATTCAAGCATCATAACCTTGACCAAGGATTTATGATTATGAGCACGTTTCTCGTGCCATAAACTCTCTCACCCTTACTCAACAATGAGACACAATGGACTCTTGAGTATATTTAATTAATGACTTGGCTCAAAATTTCATTCCTCTACATTAAAATATAATGTTTTCTTTTCTTACTCACTAGAGGAAAAGAAAACTTGTCTTAATTGATGTTAAAGAATTTCCTTAGTTTGAATTTATTTCAACTACTAACAATGATTAAATTTAAGGATCTGTCCGAGATTCAAGAATCAAAGAGATAGAGAAGGTTTTTCCTCAAGTAACAGAAAGAAGGAGGATGTGGATTAATCTTGGGTACAAGATAAGGAAGCCACAACAGAGTCGAATGGAAAATAAAGAGATATTTCAGCTAGACGGAGCAAAGGAGGTTGTAGATAATTTCGATGTTTGAATTCACTAGAATGGATGTGTTTCCAAGATTTCATCATCAATACACTTTGATTCCTTAAAAGAAAAGAGAGACTAATTGATATACACAATTTAGTAAATCCAAAGACATTTATAAACATGCCTAGAAAATGTAGACTGAAGCTTGACAACTCATTGGACACCTTTCATACCAACAATCTCGATGACGACTACAGAGGTATAGAGATGCTTCACAATCAAGAAGAATGCAGTGATGGAGGCTACTAGAGAGTACAAAATGCATTCACCATCCTAGAGAATAGAGTATTGAGTCAAGCAAAATGGTGCTTGGCCATGGTTTCCAAAAGAGAATGCAAAAACAAGATGAATGCCGATATGAATGAGGAAGAGAGTAAAGAGTGAGAGCGTGCTCCAAAATAAAGAAAACCATCCTCCCTTCAACCTAAGCCAAGACTCCAAGAAAAGAAATGATTGCATGCCTTCCATCTTGAGCATTCCATAAGGCATGATGGCAAGGGTGGTTGGGAGCTACCGCCTCCCATCCACATCGACGACAAGAAATGATATTATTATTATTAACTTTAATATTTAATCATCGGACTTAGAGGTTGATATTATTATTAGCTTTAATATTTTTTATACATTACTAACTCCCAAGGTATGCTTAAGGCTAAATATGACCTCTATAGGAAAACGATGATGTTCATTTAAAGTTGACTTGTTTTAAAATTATTTAATTAAATGAGATATAACTCAAGGTTATGACTTAAATGTAGCCACCTTATACCAACTCGTGACTTGATGATAATTTGATCCTTTGTATACTACGACCTCTCCTTGATGATACTTCCCTTTCCCTCGAGGTGTTGATGATCCTACATCCACTTGATAAAGAAATAGGGTTAGACTGTTCTCTGTATCATTTTTAAAATAACACACATCAATACATTCATTTATATATATAAAGAAATCATTCATATTTGCAGTTATATCAAATAAATAAAAAATTATTTTCCCAATTTTCACATTCACATGAAAGGTAGTTAATCACAACTAACATAATGACCATAATTTTATTGCCATAATCTTGTTCAAGAGAAAAGATGTAACATGAATAGTTGGGAAACAAATTAATGCCAACTATGAATGAAACGACCCCCATATCCATGTGAATAGGTAAGAAGGAAAACCTATCCATTTTGAAAGAGAATCACTAGTAAACAGTGGGCAGTGGCCATGGGTATCCAGGGAAAAAAGAAGGCAAGTGACTTGGCTATGTGGGAAATAGAAGAAAAATTTGAGGAAAAGCTTCGACCTTGAGGTAAATCGATTTTTTTTTAAATATGCTTGATTTCTCAGTAATCTCTATTCGAAAAACTTGCAATTATGTTTTCAGTATTTCGATTCTTTTAGAATCAATGGTATTATTAAATATCATAGAAGTGCAAGTGCATTTGGCTTAGAGCCTGGTCATTTTGTGTAAGATCGACCATATTTCTTGTTCTAGGATACTAGGGTCTATTAGCCACCCTTGCATGTTTTAATCTTGTGCATTTTTCACCCTATTGACATGCTAGCTAAGAAAGGTCGAGATATGTATGTTGTATCATTATTGGTTGTATTCGTAATTCCTTGCATGTGATTTTATTAGCCATTTTATGGCTATTTAGATTAAATCTGAATAGCAGAAGTTTTATGTTATCAGAAATGATGTACAAAAATTGTTGAACATTCCCTTAAGGAACGACTATATTATTTCTATTATTCTTTTTCACAGTATTTGATTCCCATGTTAGCTAGGCCGAATAATGGATGACACACCTTATGGGTGTAAGGATTAGATTGGAAATCTTAAAGCAAATGGAAAATCATTGTTGTTGTACAAATAAGTCTACATTGTTCAATACGAATGATGTAGCAATGAAGATATCATTCCATTCTTGCATTATGTGTATCTATCTGTAAGATCGACTAACATCATGTTATTGATCATAGGTAAATTATTGCATAATGAGCTATGTATGCCCGTAATAGGAATTCATCAAAGATCGACCATTGATATTTTTATGGTTAAATTGAACAGTCATTCAACTATTGGTCATTCTTTGGAATGACAAATGTCTTGAACATTTATTATTTTTCTTGCAGTCACCAATAGGAAACACATGTTTTATATAACCCTAAAAATAATGAAATTGTTCCAAGACTCTTATGTTTATTTTGGTCTTAAAATGACAAGCATGTCGTTTAATACATTTATTGCTCAAAGGATACTAGTATTGATTATATGTTTGAATACCAGAATGATGGAGACTTTGTTCTTTTGTATGTAGTATTGGATAGCCTAAATCTATTAATGAAACATTTAGGCACAATAACTTGTTTTGCTATAAAAAAATATTGTTTTGTTATGAACAACATTTGTTTTGCTACAAACAACATGGTTTTGTTATAAACAACATTTGTTTTGCTACAAACAACATCATTTTGTTATAAACAACATTTTTTTTACTACAAATAGTATCATTTTGTTATAAGAACAATTTTTTTTGTTACAAATAGCATTTGTTTTGCTACAAACAACATTGTTTTTCTACAAATAGCTTAGTTTTGTTACAAAAAATATATCAGTATGTGGAAACTGTTCAAACATACATGTTCTCAGTTCTTTTACTTCTTGTATTTCTGACAAGGATCTATAACATTATTTTGAATGGAAGCAATTTGATATAATGGTTTTTATTTTAGAATGTATGCACAAATTAATAGCTTAAGTCAGCACATATATGTGTATGCACATAGACCTTTGTCTACGTACATGCACATACTTGTGGCATACCTTCTTTTGTTCCTTATTTAATTTATTTTTAAATGAACACTAAATTACATTGAATGTAATCATGTGGCATGTGTTTGAATGAATGGATAATGTATTGATCTATTACATTTGAATCATTTTTTTTATTCTTATTAAGTTGAGGAAATAAGTAGACTGAATTAATTTTCCATATATATATGTGTGTAAAGAGTAATCTCTTAAAAGAGTAGAACAACAACACCTAAGTAGACTAGAGCACCTCAAGGTAGATAGTTGCTAAAGTATAAACTATGTTGTTGAAAGTTACCTTCCGGGATAAGTGCTCAAATGGAGTTCAAAGAGTATAGGTTTTTTCTTTATCCAAAACCTATTGTTTGTTGTTGCAACTTAATTTTTATGCTTGGCCAAGTGATTATCCCATTATGTATGTATGGACTTTGTGATAACACTGCCATTCCTAGCATAGATCTTGCATTTTTCTAAATCATAGATAGAGATGCATTTTGATGTTTGGGAACGCACTAGATTCCACCTTGCAAATTATTTTCTTGCTAAACTTTCCATGTAGGGTCAGACATTCTTCAAGTAGGAGGAATTCTGGGGAAGCGTAAGCTTCACTGTTGGGCTGTAAAGTGCTTCAACCATGTTCTAGTCCACAAGAGGAGGTAAGCGTCAAGAGGAAACCTTGGATGTTTTCATGACTATCATGGTCTATGATGTAGATATAAAATTTATATATTGTATTGACTTTGTGTCCCTATATATATATTTGACTCATTTTAATTAGACATGTGTTGCTATGATTGAAAATAGCTACTTAGTTGTCTTTCTAAAATTAAATATTCATAATGTCATTTGCAATAATATAATTAAGTAATAATTAGAATGGGTTATTACACTCTCCACTTGACTATCTAAATAGTCACTCTATGTAAATGAAAGGATATTGAGATCCTTGTGAATAATAAAAATTATGTGTTTATCAAAAGCTTGTGCTCAAATCTTATGTGAAATTATTTTTATATGAAATTGAATGCTCATTTAAATGTTATCCATAAGCTAGTAAGAACATGATTCAAATCTAATAAAGATGAACCTTTAGTATAACCCTTTTCTTGCAAAGATGGTGAGAACAAGGACCAATCCTAGAGGGAGTCAAGAAGTCGGACAAGGTCTGGTCGGGGATGAAGCTAAATTGGATCAAATTTTGGCTATCATTCATAAAACCAATGCAAGGTTGAGAAATCTTGAGTAGGAAGTAAGGGAAAGAGATAGAGCGGAATAAGAAGTTCTGGTTAATGAAGAAGTTCATGTCAATGAAGTTGAGGGAGAGAATTCTCATGATCATGAAGAGACCCATGAACACGAGAATGAGAAATATCACTCTCAATCTGAAGGAACTAGTAGGAAGCATTTGGCTACTGAACTTTCTAGGGACATGAGGAAAATAACCCCACCAAAATTTGAAGATAGTACCAGCAGGGAAGAAGCTGAGGCATGGTTGATTTAGATGGAGAAATATTTTGAGATTAGAAACAATTTCTGAAGTCACGAAAGAGTATGGAGAGCCTATCAGTTAGTGGGTGAAGCCTCTAACTAGTGGATGAACAAGAAAATGGAACTTGGGCTTAGGTATTTGAAACTTACATGGAACAAGTTTGTTAAAATATTCAAGAAAAGATGGCTAGCTCAACTCTTTTACAACCAAAAACTCATTGATTTTCAAAATTTGAAGCAAGGAGAGATGTTAGTAAATGAATATTGGGAAAAGTTCACCCGACTGTTACGGTATGTACCAATGTATCAAAAGGATGAATGTTTCCGCATAAGGAAATTCATTATGGGGCTTAATAGCTAGATTGGTGGTGAGGTAGATGTTCATGGTCCAACCACTGTGGATTTAGTTTATGAGAAGGCTATTAAGCAAGAGCAAAAACTCAAACCATCTCCATCCGCCAAGAGAATAGGAACCGTAAGAAGTTTGCAAGAGCTCAAGTTAAACCAACACCAAGGAATTTTGAAGGTGGGCAAGATTTTTAGAAGCAAGGGGAAAAGGGACCTTGAAATAATGGAAGAGAATCAAGGAGGGAACATAAGAGGAATAATTTTAATGGTGGAAATGCTAAAAATGTTGGAAGTAATGCTAGTAAACCTAGTGAACCTGCAAGGAAGAAAGGACCAGCAACAAGATGCTTCACATGTGGTGGAGACCACTATGCTATACATTGTCCCAATAAGCCTTTTGCATCACGATCTTATGGAAACCCACTTCCTTCCCAACAAACATCATTCCAACACAAGATTCATGCTACCTTGGATTATCGTCAAGCAGAGTATCAAGTTACTCCAGTGGAGACTCTAGGTATTTTATTTAGTTTTCCCATTTCCATACTTATAGATACTGGAGCCACTGAAAATTTAGTTTAACCTAGAATAGCAAAGAAAATTTATAGGAAAGTTGGTTTTATGGAAAACTCATGGGTTGTAGAATATACAAACTAGATAAGAGGAACGGTGGAACAATGTTTGTTCAAAGCTAGGATTGAGCTACCTTGTTTCTCTACAGAGGTAAACCTATATGTAGCACCCTTAGGGTCCTATGATGTTATCCTAGGAATGAATTGGCTTTGGAAGCATAGAGCCAAGGCAGACTACCATGCTAAAACAATAGAATGCTTGGATGATTTTGACAACCAAGTAATGCTGTAAGGGATACCTAGGGAAGTCAAGTTGCATCAAATCTCCGCTATGCAATTGCTTAGGGCTAAGAAGAAAGGATGCAAGCTCTTTGTAGTCAAAATGGAAAAGCTTGATGAATATAAGGAATTTAACTCTCAAGATGGTCTTGACAATTATGGACCAAGAGTTACCAAGAGTTGGAGGAAGTTGCAACGATGGAAACTGGAGAGACAAATGTGGAAAGATATCCTATCTTGCAAAGGTTTTCAGATGTGTTTCCAAAAGAACTACCTAGACTACCACCGAAAAGGATATTTGATTTCTCCATTGATATAGTGCCAGGATATGAACTTGTTTCAAAAGTTCCTTATAGAATGACAACAACTAAGTTGATGGAGCTTAAGGCACAACTAGATGAATTGTTATCTAAAGGATTGATAAGACCCAACGTATCACCTTGGAGAGCACCAATAATCTTTGTGAAAAAGAAGGATGGTACTTTGAGATTGTGCATAGATTACCAAATGCTCAACAAAGCTATGGTAAAGAACAAGTATCCATTGCCACACATTGATGACCTTTTTGATCAAATGTGGGGAGTTGTTGGGTTTTCTAAGGTTGATCTATGATCTGGATACCACCAACTAAGAATCAAATATGAGGACATCTTCAAGACTACTTTCAAAATCATATATGGGCATTATGAATTTATAGTTCTACCATTTGGACTTACTAGTGCACTAGTTGCATTTATGAATCTAATGAACAATGTATTTAGGGATTGCCTAAATAAGTTTGTTTTAGTTTTCTTGGATGATATCCTATTTTATTCTAAGAATGAGGAGGATCATTGCAAGCATTTAGATATAGTTCTATAATGATTGAGGGAACATAAGTTGTATGGGAAACTCTCTAAGTGTACTTTATTTTAGAAGAAAGTGCAATTTCTTGGACACATGATCTTAGCAGATGGTATCTCAATTGATCCAACCAAGATCAAAGCAGTGCTAGAATGTTCAGTGCCCAAAAATGTCTCTAAGGTAAGAAGTTTTATGGGTTTGGTGGGATATTATAAGAAGTTTGTTGCAAACTTCTCTAAGATAGCCTTTCCAATTACTTCTTTATAGAAGAAAGGGAAGAAGTTTGAGTGGATAGAAAAATGCCAAGTAGCATTTGATCTACTCAAGGAGAAGTTAACTACCACTCCAATTTTGAAAGTATCAGATCCTGATGGTGACTTCACTGTTATCACAAATGCATTAGGAGAAGGCTTGGGAGGAGTTTTAATGTAAGAAGGGAAAGTAATTGCTTATGAATCAAGGAAGCTAAAAACCTATGAATAAAATTATGTGTCGCATGTTTTACAGTTAGCAGTAGTGGTTCATGCATTGTAGATGTGGAGGCATTACTTGTTGGGAAAGCCCTTTGAGATGAAAACCGATCATCACAGTTTGAAATATCTATTTACTCAGCCTAATTTGAATGCACAACAGAGAAGATGGTTGGAGTTGATATTTGATTATGACTTCAATATCAGCTACATCAAAGGAAAAGAAAATTAGGTTGTCGATGCCTTAAGTCTAGACGTCATATTACTTCAATAGTGACAATCCAAATCAACTTTAAAGGCTAAGTTTTGTAGAAATGCAAGGAAAATGAGTACTAAATGCAAGTTAAGCAAGAACTTGCAAGTAATCCGCAAGATGCAAGGTATGAAGGATTTCATTTTGAACCCAATGGATCACTTAGGTATAAGGGAAGAATGTATGTGCCTAACTCTGAAGAGTTAAGAAACCTGGTGTGGAAAGAAGTTCATGAATCACCATACTCTAGACATCCTAGTGTGACAAAAATGTTGGCTGATGTGAAGCCATTATATTTTTGGAAAGGGATGAAAGGGGATGCTGCTAGATTTGTGGCTAAGTGCCTAGAATTTCAAAGGGTGAAAGTTGAACATCATCATCTTGCATGCTTACTATACCCACATGATATTCCATAAAGTAAGTGGCAAGTCATAAGTATGGACTTTGTGCAAGGATTGCCTATGTCAAGGAATAAGCTCACAATTCCATTCTTGTGGTAGTGGACAAGCTTACAAAGGTAGCACATTTCATACCTGTGAATCTAACTGATGGAGCTACTGTCATAGCTCAAAAATTCATTCAAGAGTGTTTAGACTGCATGGAATTCCTGAGAAGATTACCTCAAATAGGGATGCACGTGTGACCTCAAGGTTTTGACAAACCTTTGTAAGACCCTACTTCGCATGTGACTAATAAAATATAAATTTTGTTATATATTTATCCTAAATAGATGCTTAGATACATTTCAGACAATGCATAGCGTGATTTTGTGACTGTGTGCTTGTATCTCATTTGGACATGTTTTATTATCAATGCCATGAAGGTACTAGGCACTCATAAACTATGAATATGAATTGGAATTTTAATGAAATTATTGTACAATTAAATCTTATTTCAGCTACCAAATTAATGTGATAAATTATTGTTCTTATGATTTCATTGGTAATGTGCAGGAAATAAAGGGAGCCAATATGAGAAGGGAAAACCAATGAGAACAAATTGAAAGACATCATCTTGTGGTTATGTATTTGATTTCCTCATTTTGGAGTTTAGAAGGAAATAGAGTTATTTTGTTTATTCTTTTGGGTTGAGAGTGTATTTAATTGTGTGTCATGTGAGATGTAAGTTGGGGTTAAGGTTTAGAAACCCTTATTCAAGTTTGAATTTCGGATGGGTCCTTAAATGGGCCTTTAAAGAGGGT
This sequence comes from Sequoia sempervirens, assembly GCA_007258455.2. Taxonomy (NCBI): domain Eukaryota; kingdom Viridiplantae; phylum Streptophyta; class Pinopsida; order Cupressales; family Cupressaceae; genus Sequoia; species Sequoia sempervirens. The sequence continues at coordinate 111,661,986 of VDFB02000003.1, read as the reverse complement.
TGTTGGTCAATTTCCTTGGTTGGGATGCAAAAAGAAACCCCATAGGATCTATACCATAGTGGTAGGGGTCAAGTTGGCATGCTTTAGGCCCCCAAGGACATGATTGACCCCTAAAAAGTCCTCATTTTGGAAAGTGACAAGTTTTGAGGAGAGGATGGGATGAAAAGATGGGGGGGTTGTCCAAGTGCATGTTCCTCTATAATAATGAAAATGATCTCATTGATGGAGTTAGGTCCACTCCACACCCCTCCATCCCAAGGTTGCAAGTTGAAACTCCTATATATGTTGGAGAGGAAGAATGAGTGGGGTGTTACCCACTTCTCCTTTTGGAGAACCTTAGTTAAGAGGGTAGGAATAATGAGAAGAGAAGAAGGGAAGTATTGTTGAAGATAGAGTGATCAAAAGGGATATGTTGAAGGGAGAAGAAGGATAAAAGAGTTAGAGTCTAGTACCTAAAGCAAAGAGATAAGTTTTGTTATTCTCATATTCCCTTATTTAGTTGTTGCAAGAAAAAGATACATTTGTATGAATTTTGTTGGATAGGGTGAGTGAAGAGTCTATATGTATGTAATATGAATACGGTGCTATTTTTATTCATTTTGTAAAATTTTGAGTAGACCCCATTCATCATCTTGGGGTCAAAATATTTCTTGCTCAGGGGTATGGCTAGAGCCCATGGGGCTCCATGATGCCATTACGGTAGGGTGGAGAGCAAGCTTTATTCTTCAAGTTTGTTATGCTCTATATATCTAATTATTGTTAGAAATATTAAAAGTTAACGTATTGTTATCAAAAGAAAAGATTAAATGAGAAAACTTGCATTCATTGGCATGTAAATTGTTTCTTTTCAATGCATCATAGGCAAAACAAAAAAAAAGGAAATATGCGAGGAATTTGCAACTTTGACATTAGAAAGAGAAAACACCCTATGAGTCATAATAAAAGATGTGGGAAAAGAGAAATATTTTCATTTGTTGTTTGAAGAAAATTTTATACAAAATGGTTTACATTCTCTTTTATAAAATACTATATTTATAAACACAACAAACTACTAGTATTGTGAACTAAATATATTCAATATTGACGAAATAACTCTGAAAGAGAAGTAGCTATGCACAAAAAGGGGAAAATAAAATAAGATAGAAATGCTCAGAGGAAGCTTGGCCTATGTATCCAAAAGGAGTTTCCCCTCCTTAAATCACTTTGTATACAAATTAAATGAAATGGTTGCTCTGTGCCTGCCCCTAAATATTTTCTTCTCTAAATTATATACTATCACAAATAAGAAGAGGAAGGGATTCATCCCCTTTAGTAAATTGTATTCTTGAAATCTCTATGGCTGATGTTAATAACTTATCTCTATTATTAATGTTACCACCTGTAAGGTACAACATGTTTTCACTCTTACTTTTCGCCTGCTCTGTAGTTTTTTCAGCTTGGCTCTTTTCTAACCATCGAAGTGACCCTTGTAATCTATCTCGCCTAACCACAGTAACCTCCAGGTGAGTAAGATTGCACCTTCCTTCACTGTATCTTGCACAAGTCTCATGTGCCATAAAGCTTATGGAAATGGTCTTAAACCAAACTTGAGCAGTACTGGGCCAGCCTCAATACCTCTCCCTTGAGAGTCTAAATCTGGAGCAATGCCACAAAAGAAATATAATATAGGTTCATTCCAAAAAACAAATGCATTGATCTATGGAGAGGAGTATGCATGAAATAGATGAATATGAATGGTATCTCAGTGCGATTGGGTTCTTCTATTCACCGGTTGTGTATACAACTCTTCTCTTGCCTACAAAACCAACAAAAGAACTTGAGTAGTGCCTAAAACATATAAGGAAAGGTGAGTACAGGTGCTATCCATGGGGCTTAGTGGAGATTCTATCTAGACGTTATTAATTTTCTTATCTGTACAACAACACAAGAAAATGATACTATCAAAACAACAACAGATACACATAAAGATATTGTGAATGCCATTGCTAGGCATGGCAATGCAATTCACTATAATCCCCTATGCTGCAACTAGCATGTGGCATCGTGAAGAAGTAGGCAGAAGTCGTGAGTATGATGGAGTAAAATGTGAACAATCAGTGAGACCTTAATTTAAAAAAAAAAGGGATCCTTAGCAAAAGCTAGTAAGTTCACCATTGCCAGTAGACAGTTTTGTAAATGTGGAGTCATGGATAAGGCACATGAACTGTTAAGAGAAATTTTCAAGATACTCTTTCCTCCCTCTTGGCTTGGTTTACTTTATCCATTGTCCAACATATTGTACTTCATCAATATGGAAAAATCATAGAAAAGCACAACTAAGTTATGCATCTAACCAGGGCTGAGACCATTGAAAGGAAGCAGAACCAGGGCTGAGACCAGGGCTGTGAGATTTGCGTCTAGAGGTGTTTTGTTGCACGGGATCCATGTGATCTACGGTTGCATAGAACTTGTGTGTGCTTACCAGGGCTGAGGTCGGTTCACCGGGGCTGCAGTTTCCAGTTTCGGGGTGTGGGGCTTGTGGGGCTTTTGTCGGGAAAAGTGGGAACATAAAGACAAAGCAGAGGCAGGTTCCAGAAAAGACAAAGTGGAAAAGGGGGCTGCGTTCAAACAGGTCCTCTGTCACTTTCTGCACCTTTTCTGCTTTTCATTATTTATTGTTTTATATTTGTTTGTCTACTTTCTTCCATAAAGAGGCAACGACTGGCATACCCGCATAAACTGGTAACCTCACAACAATCAAGCAGTTATTCACCGCATGAGAGTAAACATGGGGGTTATGGGGGAAAACCTAGGTCTGGCATGTCAGGATGTCAAGGAAGGGGGACCTCTAACCTCAGTTTCAAACTCAATTTCAAAGCAAATGGGGGCATTGGAGTGCATATTGGGTAACAAAATAGCAAGCTAACCATAGGTGCAACTAAATGATCTCTTGAATCTTCTAGATCGAGGAGGTTTAAGGTTTTCAAGGTTTCACACTCCTCAAGGGTCAAACGAGTGGACCACTATTCAAGATGGGGGTTTGGAAATCTTTTTGGCCCCGTTGCTAGCAAGGTCGTCTTTGTCAAGTATTTTGCATTATTTTGCACAATGCATGATGTTTTTATTATTTTCCTATGGTCATGATATGTAGTGATGATATTGTGGATGCATGATGGATGTGGTACTAATGATATTTTGATGCAGGATGGAGCTATTAGTTACAAGAAATGTTTGATGATGGATAGAAATTTGATGCTTGTTAGTTATCAATGAGTTTTTCTTTTTCTTTGCATAGAGGCTTTGTATATTTAACAATCCCTTTTGATGCAACAAATAGACATGATGCACCAGGGTATTAATAACCAAGGTGGCTTTGTATCCATTGCATGGATTTTGACTCGACATACAAAGAATATTCTTTCTCATATCAAACATACAAAAACCCTATTAGAATATATGGTTGAGTTATGTTAAAACTTTTCAGACCAGTTACATAGAGAGGTATGAAATACCTAACATGCAACCGCTACATGAATTGTCTCAAAACCACTTCCATACACCAAACAAAACAAGTATTTTCCATGGTAGTATCACAAAAACATCTTACAAACATAACTAACAAAAATTGATAGTTAATATCACCATTCCTTCTTCTCTAAATACTTATGGACATCCTCGTGAGATCCAAGAATGTGGTATTACAATAAATCAAAAAGATAAGACTATAAAAAGATAAACAATGTTACAGTATCACTTTCCATAGTTGTTTTGAGTTTTTAGGTTGCTATCCGGTATTGATGATGTCTATTGTAGGAATGATCTATCCATTAAGACATATCTCAGGATGTTGATGGTGAATTATCAAGTGGGTATGGTAGTCTATACTTAGGCATTGTTTTCACTTGATAGTTGTCTAATCATTTCGATATTCACTTTGGAATTTTTTATTTTGATGTTTGTTTGTTGTTTGCATTGTCAAAGGGTGAGTGTGATGATTTGTTTATTATGGATGAAAAGTTTATTGCAGTTGGTGATGATGGGGGTAGGACCTTTTTGGTTTTCTGAGTTTATTTGATGCATTTTTTTGTTGTTTTCAGGGGACTAACCTAGGGCCTTAGGGGCTCATCAAAGATGTCCTTGCCTACGTTATACACATAGAGGCTTGTAGTTCACTTGGTTTGATAAGAACATGTTTTTGATCTTTTCTATTTTTTGAATGTTTTTGAATTTTGAATTTTTGACTAAGTTAAAAGAAAGAATGATAGACACATAAGGGTACTGACCCAAGGCCTTGGGGACTGATAAGCCTTGCCTATGTTATACACATAGAGACCATGTAATTCAACTAGTGTTGACTCAAAGCATCACATGTTTTTGGGATTTTGATTTTTTGAATTGATTTTTGTTTGTTTTCTAGATGTTTTTGATTTTGATAGTTTTCGACCATGTTGGGGATGTACAAGGATCCAATCCGCTACCAGTTTCAGGAAGTTTCCCCCCAGTTCCAGATAGTGTTACCTTCATTAGGGAAGACATATGTTGATGGTGTGACAAGGTTCGACACTTGATCAGTTACAAGCCATGGTTGGATACACGTTTTATTATGGGATGAATAGGTGGATGCTTTAGATAGCGCCAATAGATAACGATGTTGGTCTTATTCAAACGTAGAGAATGTTTTCCAAGTTTTCAATGGTACCTATTCTAGAAGCACCACAAGGTGGTTTTCACTTCAAGAAAGTTTTATTTCTCTTTACCGTTTTTCTTGCTTTTTTTGGATTTTTACCCTTTTTCCCGAGGTACTCTGCTTTGATGTGCTTCAAGTGTAGAACTTTTTAAGATGGTTGTTGTTTAGTAGTTCGGCTAGAAGTAGCCAATTGATAAGCTCCAAGCCATAGCTTGTTGTGATGATGAATGAACCTAACCAGTTGGGTTCAAACTTACCTTTGCTATCTTGATTTAGTTGTACCTTCTGATTCTCTTTGAGTACCAAGTCACCAACCTAAAAGTTTCTATTTTTGATCTTTTTATTGTAGCTTCATTTCAGCCAATTCTGATAAACCTAAAGATGGTTTAATGAGCCTTTTATCTAGGAGTTCCAACTCATTCAATCAGGACACCCAATATTCCTCATTGCTGACCATGCCTTTTAGTGATATTCACAATGAGGGGATTTCAACTTTGACAGGCAAGACAACTTTAGATCCATAGACCAAGGAAAAAGATGTGGCACCTGTAGGTGTGTGAATACTGGTTCGATAAGCCCATAGGGTTGGGTTCAGTTGCAAATGCCAATCACAACTGACGTCATTAACAATTTTTTTTAGTATCTTCAAGATGATTTGGTTAGATGCTTTAGCCTAACCATTTCCTTGGGGATAGTAGGGGATGGAGAATCTATACTGGATAGAGAACTTGGAACAAAGCTCTTTGACATCTTGGTTTTTGAATGGGGTTCCATTGTCTGTTATGATGGTTTGGGGAATTCCATATCGACAGATCAAATAATTCAAGATGAACTTGGATAGCTATTTCCCTGTGATGTATGTTAATGGAATTGCTTCTATCCACTTCGTGAAGTATTCAGTTGCGGTAATAATGAACTTATACCCATGGGTGATCCCATAATATTGGTTTACAATTTTTGGCCAAATTAGACACTAGATTGAATTTTTTTAACTAAATCTTCACTTTCGGCCACTTATAGCGGCTAAATCATGAGAAATTTGAAGATGATGCAAACTAGTGATTTGTGAAATTTTTTCTATAGATTCTAAATATATTTTTTTCAAAATTTTTGGAATAAGATTTCACTTCTTTTTCCATCTCCTTCAAAAACTAGTTTTTAACAGTAAACACCATTTTTAAAGAGTGATGTTACTGGCTAACACAAATTTTTTTCTATGAAGGATAACATTCTATTTTTTTCAAATTTGTATTCGTAACTACAATATCTAGTGGATGGAATTGGTTTCATAGTATTTCATTGAATATTTTTTTCTTAATTAAGTTTCAAAGTCAAACGAGTTATAATTTAGACATGATTTACTAGCTAAAACATAACTTTTTTTTGTATGTATCAAAATTCAATTTTATTTTTTTTGTTAGATCAAGGACATCAATATCTAGTGCATAGATATATTTTTATATTTTTTTTGATAATCTTCTATTTTTCCAAATGTGAAGAATAGAGAGCTTGATTTGTGGTGAAAAAACTACATTCACAAAAAATAAAAAATAAATATAATAATCAAAAATTAAATTTATTTAAAACTATACTTTTTGGGAAGCTTATAATAGTGAATACATACTTACAAAAAATAAATTTTAAATGAATTCATTTGATCCCCCAAAAGGTAAATCAAAAGTGGTTTTTATCAGCATTTTGATAGGTGTAAAGGAGACTCTGTTATAGGTATGGTTTAAAACTAGCGGGGTTCTATCTAAGGGGGTTTGATCTAAGGTGGTTTGATCAAACCCTCTTCAATTGGAATCCTTTAAATGGAAGATTTCAGTGGGATCGCCCCCATTGGAGGAAGCAGGAGATATCTTACCTACCAAGTGTAATCCCCACCGTGAAAAAGGCCATGGTGTTGTGATAGGTCTTAGCTCCTATGCTGGTGCATGAATAAGGTCACTATGTTGTTGATATTGACAACATTTTCTTGAGTACTGAATGCATTCTTGTTCCATGGAGGGCCAATAGTACCCTATTCTCAACAATTTTTGTACTAGGTTAGGTCTGTAGACACTAAAAATTGTCCTAGGCTTGCGATTTCTAAATTCTCTATCATTTCCCCTTTTGTCTTTGCTAATTAAATAATTTTTAATTATTTAATTATTCATTAGCCTCTTCTCTCATAAATTAAATAAATTTTATTTATTTAATTTGGTCCACTCTCTTGAATTTTGAATTAAATCATTATTTAATTCAAAATAATTCCTTTTGTCACATTCCTCTATAATTAAATAATTATTTTAATTATTTAATTATTCATTGGCCACCTAAATTAAATAATTTTTATTATTTAATTTCTTTAACAACCTCTTTGTGCCAATCTTATCTTCCACATCAAATCTTATCTCTTGACATCTCATTTAATCTTGGCCCTTGATTGAATTATCTCATAATTCAATCTCAACCCTTCATCTTTATCATTGCCCTAATTTTGACCTAACCCTATTCCATACTACAACATTCAATTTTGGCCATTGATTTAGACATCTTATTGACATTCAATCTCAACCGTCAATCCAAATCAGACATTTCCTATAAATAAACTCTCATAAGCCAATTGGGGGGTTGATTCTTCAAGTATCCTTATGCTGTCAAAATCATTCTTTAGTCTTTCATCCATTTCTATCTATTGTCATTCATCTATCATCCCCATGTCAATGTTATGCTACTGAATTGAGCAACCAACATTCATCCAACAATCAACCTTCAAAATATTGCATTCTTATGCAGGTGGAGAAGAGCCATGGAGGTCAATCAAGTCTAGTTTGAAAATTGGTTTGCATTTCCTTTGTTTATTTGCATTTTCATTCTAGTTTGTGCTTCATGGTGCTTGATAGGGTTTAGTTAATTTGTTGTTTTCAATACATTAAATCTGAATTTTTCCCTATTTACAAGGTCCACTAGGGTGAGACCCACAAACACCTTCATGTACCTCTTGTAAGGAAGTTTGAACTTCTTTTATGTTAAGACATCAGAGTAAAGTACCATCTAAAATTTGATGATATAAGGTGTCTCCTAGGATTGTGAATTGGGAAGTCCTACTGGAAAAGGTCTTCTTTTGGGTTGTTGTCAAGTCAAGAGGCATGATACCATGCTGGATATAGTCAAATGTGTCTCGGTACCATGGTGAGTTAGGACAAACAACAACACACACTAGTTATGATTTTGGGATATTGAATGCCAATATGAGTAGTTGCTCTATAAGGAATTCATACTTACGAATGTTTTACGAGATATCGAGAAGCAAACCCATTGTTTCCATAGTATTTTCTCTATTGTTGATTCGAGGAGCCTATTCAAAGGTGATGGTGATAAAATATTGTTTAAAACTATCCACCATCCTTTTATATGGTATCAACTTGTCATCCTTTGTTTGATACACATCATTTACTTTCCCGATTACTAGTTGGGAGTCTCCATAAACCTGCAGTTCTTTAATCCTCCATTCGATTGCCATCTTGAGTCCTGTGATTAGTGCTTCATACTTCGAGATGTTATTTGTACATGGGAAATAAATTTTGTAAGCTTTAGGTATACTATCTCCCTATGGTGTGAGAAATAAGATACCTGCTCTTGAGCCATGTTGAGTGTGGGACCCGTCAAAGTACAAGGTCCAACGACTTTTCTATTCTGTTAGTAGTATGCTTTCATCTAGGAAGTCTATTGTGAGAGGTTGGTGATCTTCCATTGGTGCTTCTTCTAGTTGATCTACTATGATCTATCCTCTTATGGATTTCCTATCTACATACTCTATGCCAAACTCGCTCAATATCATCACCCATTTAGTAATCCTTCCTGTTAAAGCTTCTTTTGATAATAGGTACTTTAGTGGGTCTACTTTTGAGATCAACTTTACTTGTTTGTTCAAGATATAGTTTCTCAAATTCCGTGTTGCAAAGATGATAAAGAGACATTATCTTTCTATGGGTGAATAGTTCAATTTGTAGCCCACTAGTGTTTGACTGATATAGTAGACCACTCTTTCTTTATTATTATCATCTAGTTGTGCTAAGAGAGCTCCTAATGTTGCTTGTGTTGTAGATACATAGAGTATCATTTCTTTATCTGGAATAGGTGGCATTAGTATTGGAGGAGTTAGTAGATATTCTTTGACTTGATGGAATGCTTGATCACATCTACCATCCCACTTGAAGGTGATGTCTTTGTGTAACAAATGGGGGAACATATAACACTTGTTTGTTAGCTGCGTGATGAATTGCCTGATGGATTGTAGTTTTCCCTATAGACTTCTTAGCTACTTCAATGTCTTAGAGGAGACATTTCTAATATGGATTTTACCTTTTCAAGATCTACTTTGATGCCTCTTCTTGAAACTATGTATCCTAGTAGTTTCCCAGATGTTACTTTTAATATACACTTTTTTGGATTAAGCCTCAAGTTATACTATTCAAGCTTGTCAAACGATTTTTCAAGGTTGGTAAAATGGTCTTCTCTTTTGATTGACTTCGCTAGTATGTCATCCACATAATATTCCATAATTGTATACAACATATCATGAAAGATTGCAGTCATTGCTCATTGATAGGTTGCCCCTACATTCTTTAGACCGAATGGCATGACATTCCAACAGAAGGTCTCCCATGCACAAGTGAATGTTGTTTTATGTTGATCGCCAGGGGGTATATTAATCTAATTATATCTGGAGAAGCTATCCATTAGTGACAACATTTCATGTCCTACAGTTTGATCTACAGTCATATCAATGCTTAGAAGAGGGAAGTAATCTTTTAGGTAAGCCTTGTCTAGATCTTGGAAGTCAGTGTAGATTCTTATGCCCCCAGTGGGCTTTGATACTGGTACTAGGTTTGATATCCATTTCAGATAATCAATTGGTCTGATGAAACTTACATCTATCAGTTTCTTTAGTTCTACTTTTACCAAAAGTGCTAACTAGGGATGCATCTTTCATATCTTTTGCTTGATGGGTTTAGCTCCAGGAAATACGACTAGATGGTGTATGACCAATGCTAGATCTAGCCCTGGCATGTCTGCATATGTCCATGCAAATTTTATCTTCCTATTATTGAATAATGCTTAGAAGTTCACTTTCTCTTCAGGATTCAAGTGATGTTGCATGATATGTGATCTTGGGTGTTTCTATTGTGCCAACATTGATGGGTTCAGCTTCTTCAACTAGGAGTGTCGACTTCTCTTGATATTGAAAATTAGGGAGATTGAATCCTCCATCTTTGGGCACCTTGGAGAGGTTTACACCCTTAGATTCTTCCTTTATTCTTCTCTTTTCAAGATTTGATAGAGCCACATCGTGGTTTTCCCTAGGGGATCTAATTTTGATTTTTACATTTTATTTTTCAATTTTGTGACAAGAGGACACAATCTCCCCTCCAAAATATGCTTCTTGTTCGAGTTCCATGACAAACCCTGCTTTATGATCTTCCTCATGGTAAATCGGTTCGAAGTCCCATAAAATATGTGATTGCTTCATTGTTCTAGAATCTATCTAAAATAGGCGTATGATTTTTTTGGTCCCAATCTATTAACTGCGGGTAGCAAAGGGGTAGGCTGTCATCATTATCTATAAAGCTTAAAAAAGTTATTTAAATGGTCAATATAACTGTGGCATCATTCTCCCATTGAGTATCTAGGTCATCATCACTAGAAGTGAGGGAATCCCATTCATACTTGTTGGATTTTGTTTCATAAGTATAGTATTTAAGTATAGGTTTGCTAGGTCAGGTAGGGACTATACTTATTCTAAATCTTTCAAATAGGTCCTCGATTGGTAAATCGTTGTTTATACAATGGTAGGTATCCAATGTATTTTTAGTAGAAGGAACTCCTTTCTCAAAAGAGGCACATCTAGTGTTTGGAGTAACCATGTCTATCAAACCATAGCCTAATCCCATGTTCTTCTTTCTTTGTTTTACTATAATAGGTTCCCATCTACCTTGTTTGTGTTGCCCAAGGCCACCTTTTCCTGTGCATCCCATTTGTTTAGCTAGCCAATACCCTTTACTACTAGGATCAATAGGAAGGGGTTGTAGCTATTTTGGTTCTTCTTGTTCTTCTTTGTAGATCATTGATGAGAGGTCCTCTTTTAATATTTTCTCATCCTTCATATCTCCCCACTTGGTAAAGATCATGGGTTTGGATACCATCATTACTGTTTGAACATGTTTGATCTCCTTATGCCCTCCATAAACCTTTGGTGTTGGGGGAAGAATTGCAATACAAAAGGCTTGATTGAAATGATAGTTTCCATTACCCTTGCCAAGTACTTGAATCTTGGAATCTTATTTTGGTTGCTCACTTGATGTGGTTTTAGTTGAGGTTGATGGTAGTGTTGATGGGTCAATATATGAGGAGTGTCCAATGATATATCATTACTAGGTACTTGCTAGATTTTGTTGTACTTCTCCAATTTTGCATAGTAGTGGAAGGGCTGAAGATTAGCGTATACTATAACCTCCTTTCCTTCGTGAGGAAATTTTAGACACTGGTGAGATGTCAAAGGAACTGCTTGTAGTGCATGAATCCATGGGCATCCTAGAAGAAGGTTATATGGTAGCTCAAGGTCCAATACCTGGCATGTTTTTTGTTGTTGTTGTTGGTCCTATTTGTATGGGAAGCCTGATGGTTCCTTATGAATTTATTTCGAGGTCATTATAAGCCCTTATAGTGATGCTTTTTCCCTTGTCAATTACATCATTAGAATACCTCAGCTATTTAACAAATTTCAAGGTATAAATGTTTAGACCTGCGTCATTATCTATCAATACTCTTTTGACCTTATGTTTGTGGACACCGACCTCTATATAGAGGGCTTGGTTGTGGAATGATTTTTGTCGAAGGTATTTCTCAAAAAATACTCAATGGTGAATGACCATGATTTTTACAACCACAGCTTGAAACTAATCAGGATAGAGGTCATTAGGGACTGATGTTTCCAAAGCTTTCTCTAGTATTTCCTTATGTGCAAGTGATAATTTCAACAGCTCTAGGATGGAGATCAAAGCGGGGGTCTTCTTCAATTGTTCCATAATACTATAGTCATTGGATGACTTAGTTGTGGGTTTAGGTAGTTCTCCTTGTATTGTTACTTTCCCTCAATGAGTAGTTACATTACATTTGGGGTCCATGCCTCATATAGTCAACTCATTGACTCTAGTGTCATCTACTTGGGAGAGGGTGCCTAGGACAGTGTCACCATAGGTGTAGTTGACGCTATGATAGTCTTGTTCTTTCCCTTTTTCATTTTTCTTAGTATGGTTAGGAATTATATTTGTGTAGATTTGGAGGTCTTTGTTTCTAGGACAGTTTTCTATATCAACTTCTCCTTTGTCGATTAAGTCTTGCACTATATGTTTAAGTCTCATGCAATTATTCATCGTATGCCCCTTGATCTTGTGGAACTCACATAAGGATTTTTTATTGTACCATGGTGTTTTAAAACTTGGCTCTTCATATTTTGTGCACTTGTTCACTTTGATGAGATTTTGTTGAACTAATTTGTGCATGATTGTCTCAAGTGGTTCTCCTAATGTAGTAAATTTCCTCCTTGGTTGGTTATATTGTCTTTGTTGTCCTCCCTAATTTGTTTGTTGGTTATCCAATTGATTTTTCTGTAAGTTGTTGGGAGCGTATCTCATTTGTGTAGCTTGGGCTTTGTTTTGTAGTCCATTAGGATTTTGCACATTCCATACAGCTCTAGCATCAACTACTCCATTGTTGGTAACATTCTTGTTTTTGGCTCAAATCTTGGGTTTGTCATTCAAACTAGAAAGGGTGTCTTTTGAATTGTTTAGTTTAATGAATCCCCTTGCTATGAGAGCTCTTTCAATGTGTAGTCCCTTTTCAATAGTCTCTTTGAAGTTAGTGGGGAATAACATGGTGAGTTGGTAATTGATTTCCGCTTGGACATTAGAAACAAAGATATCTACTAGTTCTTTTTTGGGAATAGGCGACTTGCATCTACTATCTTTATGTCTCCATGTTTATAGGTAGGAAGTAAAGGATTCCCCTTGGATTTGTTAAATTTTGTAGAGGAATTTGATGGTGACATCTTGTTCTATGTTTGAATGATAAGTGGTTCACAAACTTGTTAGCCAATTCATCAAAACTCTTAATACTTGGTGGTAGATGGGAGAACCATTCCATAGCATGACCAGTAAGACTGCATGGAAAAAGTCTCATTAGGTAGGAATCATTGATTTGCACTTCCATGCAAGCTATCGAGAAATCTCACACATGTTCTATTGGATTGTCTTTTCCCTTATACTTGTCAAACTTTGGTATTTTGAATTTTTTTGGGAAGGCAAGCATGGTAATAGAGCGATCAAAAGGGAACACACATATATCATGTAGAGTGTAGGTCTTATTTTGTTTTCCAATCTAGATGTCTAATATATTTTGATTTAAGGCTTGTAGTTGCATGCCTACCTCTGTGTTTGGTACATTTGTTTGTGGACCTTGTGCGTAGTAGCCGTGATGTCCCAAAATGTTTGTTTGGTCATAGGTTGGGTATTGTGGAGGCATAGGACCTTGGTAACCATGTTGGGTGGAAGGAGAGTTAAGTCCTTGTTGTATGAAAGGATGATTAAATCCTTGTTGAATGTAAGGAGGGTTAAGTCCTTGTATGTAAGGAGGGTTAAGTCCTTGTTGAATGGAAGGAGGATTAAATCCTTGTTGAATGTAAGGAGGGTTAAGTCCTTGTTAGATGTAAGGAGGGTTAAGTCCTTGTTGTATGGAAGGAGGATTATGTCCTTGTTGAATGGAAGGAGAATTAAGTACTCATTGATTGGAAGGAGGATTAAGTCCTTTTTGTATGGAAGGAGTATTAAGTCCTTGTTGTATGGAAGGAGAATTAAGTCCTTGCTGATTTTGTTGAAGAGGGGTACCTTGATAGTGTGTTGGTGGTACACCTTGCTGTTGTTGATTCTGCTGAAGGGTATCCTGGTAGTGTGTTGGTGGTACACCTTGTTGTTGGGATGAATTGTTTTGAAGGTCACCCTAGTAGTGTGTTGGTGGTACACCTTGTTGTTGGGATGAATTGTATTGAAGGTTACCCTAATAGTGCGTTGGTGGTACACCTTCTTGTTGGGACAAATTGGTTTGAAGGGTACCTTGATAGTGCATGGGTGGTACACCTTGATATTGGGAAAAACTATATTTAAGGTTACCTTGATAGTGTGTTAGCGGTACACCTTGTTGTTGGGACAAATTTTATTGAAGGTTACCCTAGTAGTGCATTGGTGGTACACCTTGTTGGATTGGTATGTTGGTTGAAGGATCAATATATGATGCATTCTATGGCATGTATTATCCTTGTGGTGGGTTGTTATCTTGTGGAATGTATTGAGGTGGACCTCCTTGATATTTTTGGGCCACTATTACTTGTTCAATTTGGGATGGTTTCCTAAACAAAGGGTTGTCCATTGGTTATTGTTTAGGTTGGTCATTTCTCTATGAGAAGATTGGTGGCATGTTCAGAATCTCCATTGGTTTGGGTATTTTTCTTAAAACTAATTTATCCCCTAAGGGAATGAGGGTAGGATCCTTAAGACCTTCCACCTTAAATTTTATAGGTAGTGTTACTAATTTTTAGCTTCCTGCTTAAATTAGTGAAGAGTTAATGGAAAATTATTTGGTGGAGTATAAAATTTTGATGCATAGTTCATCCAATGAACCTTTGTTTCTTGAATGAAGGGTTTTAAAAAAAGAATTGATTTATCAAAATTATTCAACAGTTTGAATGAAACTATTGAACAAGCTAGACAAACAACAAGCAGTTCATTTAGAAAACAAACATTTAGAGGAGTGAAGTAAACAAACATTATTTTCTGCAATGTTTGTCATTGCTAATTATCAGAAAAGAATTACGGTTTTGGATCAAAGTGTGTAGGAAATATCATTCATTCTGAGTACAAAGCATATACCTTAAAACAATTTCATTTTATTTATTTCATATTGTGTAACCAAAAACAAGTCAAATGAGATTACACAATTCATAACATGATATGAAATAATTGATTTATTAAAAGCAGTGTTTATGTAATCCCACACAAGCCGTGGGTTTGACTAAGTTGATTTGATTCAACAATAAGTGTAAAACATACATCTAAAGATCAAATAAAAGAAGAAAGACACATAAGAGGAGGTCATGTCCATCATTGCCTTAAGGGATGATGTAGGGTTGACTCATTACTCTCTAGCTTGATCTTCAATGTCTTCAATGTTTCCTCTCACTCTTGAGTTCCAAATGCACCTGTAGTCGGTCTTTTTTTTTGTTAGAGCTCAGGGAATGAGATCCAATTACATGCTTATCAAAAAATATATGATTTGAAGTTATTATCAAATTAAATCAGCTTAATCATTATTTGAGAGATGAATGAAAAATTGCCAGATCTAATCATCATGAAAAAAATCATTGGATTCACTATTTTTCTAACTTGTTTGCTTCATGTGCAGATACATGAAAAATCTTGTTATTATTTCATCTATCTATAACATGAGTGGTGGAAAATGTGGCTCCCACAAGGGTTGAGCCCAACTCATAATAATGGCATAAGCAATATGAAGGAAAAGTAATCAAGGTCATCTATGCAAATTTTCAAAGATAGTGAACAAGCATACATATTAAGTTCACAAAGCAATCATCAAGGAAGATCACATTGCCATGAAGACATCAACAAAAAGTACATTACAATGCAAAAGGTAGTATACAGTATTGAAAATCATATATAAAGTAAGGTAGCCATGAAAGAGGTTCAGAAGAGAATATTACTTATTCACAAAAGTAACAAAATGATAAGTGTACAGTCATCTTGAAGCAACTAGTGAAATAAAAGGAATAAAGAAAAATACTTCACTTGAACACAAAAATTCTACCATCATAAGTTCATTTCAAGTAAATAGTGCATTATAGTGTCGGCATTTTCAAATGAAGAAGATTCAAACAACCTCTAATAGAGACAAGAAAAAAGAGCATGATTTTCAATGATTCAATGAATATTTTGAAAAAATCAAGTATAGTGCAAGCTATAGGAAATATAATATGCACTGGAAAATGAGAGGAATACAGAGATTACAACATGGTGGCCTGGGTTTTTGTAGAAACCCTCATGAATGGTGGAGTGTCTGTTTCAAGAGAAACTCAAAATTGTCATTGAGGCCGTGACTTGAAATGAACAGAGGGTTTGAAGCTTTTGCGAGTGAGGGGTTGAACCCTTAATAGAAATACACATATTTCTAATGGTGGCCTAAAGTTTATTTTATCTTTTCTAAAGATTCTAAACATAGAGTGTAAGAAAAGTTTGAGTTATTAAACGAGAACTGACCCTACAAAGGCCAAAATGTAAAGGTGAACAAAGAGTAAACATAGAATCTATTGCGGCCAAGAAATTATGAGGATTATTTTACATACAGAGAAAAATGTAAAGTGTCTGCAAATCTCAGTAGAGAGGAAGGCCATAGCCATGAAAGAAAGTTTCATCTTATAAATCAAATACCCAAAACAACATAAAGGCCACAACCATAAATTTGAAAAATAGAAGTTTTTGATAGCAAATCTTTGATGTATGGCCATGAACCTAAAAAATAAGTAATGAAATGGAGATTCAAAGTTCACAAATGGCTTACCCTTCTTTGTTGTTGAGATGGAATAAATAGAAGCTGCAAGAGTTTCTCATATTTTTCTCCAAAAAAGTTCAGTCAAGAATGCTCATGGCGGCCAGATGAAGAAGATGACAAAAAATAAAACCATCAGGAAATGCAAGAGAGGCTACAACCTTGGAGCTTTCAAGAGCTTCAAAATGGAAGAAAAATTCCAGATTTGAAACAAAAATCAGACTTACCTCCCTCAAATCTCTAGAAAACTTCTGAAAATGGCGTAGATATAAAGATTACCAGCTCAAAGGCTTGACTAGGGTTTTCTCCATGGCGACGCTCCTCTCAAGCCAACAAGTGAAATCAAAATGAAATGAATGTTGTCATTCATTTTAGGGTTTTGATAACCTAAAAAGGCACGATGGAGGAAAACAAATTTTTTCCTTTAAGTTTTTGAAGAAAAAACTTCATTCACATATTCTATGCGTGGCATATCTCTATGCCTTGTAATTTTATTTTTAAATGTTATTTTGTTATTTAATTAAGCCTTTCATATTTGGCTTTTATTTTTGCATTTGAAGCAAATTGTAAAACTTTATTTTAATGATGAAATAAATCACTATAAATAAATGTTATTTATAAAATGCAAATTAAAATTCCTTATGATGCAATTTTCACGAGATAGTTCAAAAAGGAGTTATTTTAAAGCTTTTAAAAGCTTTTGCTTATATCTTGGAGGTAGTTGAGAGAATTAGCCAACATGTGGAGTAAAATTAGGAGTTTGGAGCACTAAATCAAGAATTCAATTTCAGTTAAGAGTTCCAATTGATGAAGCTTCAGTCAAGGAGCATTTTGAGGAACATAACTTCTTGTTTCATTCAGTTACAACCCTATTTTGGAGGGGTTTTCAGTTGCATACAACCCATGAAGTTGTTTTGAAATTCACAACTCTTTATGCATTCCTGGAGAAGTTCTCAGTCAATTACATGTTTGATTTGAGGGAGAGGATGGACAACACATTATTTCTTGGAGCCAAAATTCAAAATTTGAATTCTTGGAGCCTTTTCTATAAAAACTTTCTCTTCTCTCATTTCTTTGGGCTAGTTCTGAGGTTGGTGACTACTAATGCAGATTATTCATCCTTTATATCTCATTTCTTATGATATTTCAGACATTTTGTAGAGCATTTTTCCTTAGAATGCAAGAGAGTTATGATTTTTCAATAGAAGAAGCTTGTTTCCTCCTCAATTTTCTTTTGTTTCACTATTGATTAGTGAATGATTTGATTAAAATACTATGTTCTCCTTTATTTTATCAGAATTCCTTCAATATTGGATGCAAGAGGTAGCATGTCATAGTGCTGGTCTTTGAATGTGTTTGTCTTTTCATTGCATCAAAATTGTGAAAACATCCTTGTTTTCCTTCTTATGAGCATAAAAAAAATGAAACCTTTCATTAGAAACACTTTTGCAAGCATGTGCAACTGAGTTGTGAGATACTGTAAGCTTCTAAAATTGACTAGATTTGTGAGTTTCAAAAGCATTTATAGGTTTATATATTTGGTGTATCACCTATTAGTGTTAAGTTTATTTTTCCAAGCATTATCCTTCTTACCTTTTCCTCTGTCAAAATCAAAAATTTCAAGTTATCAAGAGGGGAGCCAACCCATAACCTGGAGGTCTATTCTCACCATAGGATACCCATAGCCTGAGAATAGTCCCATGTTGCATGGGATTTAGGAGTTTTTCAACTTGTCTTCATGTGCAAATCCCTGTGTTAGCAATTTTGGCATGCCTGGTGGGATATTGAATTGATTCTTCAGTTGAAAAAGAGCTTATTTTGCTACTATTATGGTGTGAGTAGTAGTTTTCCAGCCTTCAAGAAGGAAAAGTTTTCACTCTTGGCGACTCCACAGTTTTGGTTTCAGTAGTTTAAGTGAATGAACACATGAGAAGTTATCAGACTAGACGAAGTGCAGAACCTGTTGAGCATTCAAAGCTACCATCAGGAAGTACTAGAGTTGTTAGGAGGGCAACAAGCCCTGTTTCAACCTTCAGTAATCCTTTGTTTTCTAATTATGTAGTACAAATATCAACAAGTTTTACTCTTTCTAGTAGTTCTTCAAGTAGTGTTAGTTCTCTAGTAGTCAATATGGATCATCCACCACCTAGGAATAAACCCTTTGTCTCATTTGATCAAGGAAGCCCCTTGAATTTAGCCCAATATAATGACATTCCAACAACAACCCTTAAGAGCTTACCATTTTTTATTGGGGAAGATCATATAACAACTATTGAGCACATTCGATATGTGGCTTCATTGTGTGGAT
The DNA here is from genome assembly GCA_007258455.2 of Sequoia sempervirens. Classification (NCBI taxonomy): domain Eukaryota; kingdom Viridiplantae; phylum Streptophyta; class Pinopsida; order Cupressales; family Cupressaceae; genus Sequoia; species Sequoia sempervirens. The sequence goes on along the minus strand of VDFB02000003.1, from coordinate 111,643,354 downwards.
TACATCATATTACTAAACAAGATATTGCAGTAAAGTTCTTGGCAGCCTCTCTCAAGGGTAAAGCCCTCCAATGGTTCAGAGGTCTACCTATAAACTCAGTTACAACATGGGATTAGCTAGGAGAGCAGCTGAATAAGCAGTTCAAAGACAAATCAAACCATCTCTCATTGGTGGAGTAACTTACTACTATCAAAAGAGCTTCACATGAACACTTGGTGGACTTCAACTACCGTTTCAAGAAGACCTGGAATAGGATTTTGGCCTTGGTAAATCTTTCTAATGATTATGCATTTTTGTTTTACCTGAAAGCTTTGAATAATGATATTTCACTTGCAATATAGCTTATGGGTGGAGATTCATTACTAAAAACATTTGATGTTGCTATTAGAGCTGAAAATAGTTTAATTCAGGCTGGGAAGTTAGCACCTAGGCATCTAATGCCATATTTTTATGATATATAGCCAATTGTCCCTATGTTACCACCCACTGTAGCTACCATCCCTTCATTTCTAGCTTTTAATACCCAAGTTGCAGCTCAAGAGCATGTTGTTCCCAACCAATTCCAAGAGTTGATAAGCATAAAAGAACAAAACGACAATATACAAAAGACCTTGCAAACCTTTGGTAATGAGCTGGTCAATATTAACAAGTAGCAATATCAGCCACCATACCAAGCTCCCTTCCAGTCCAATCCTCAAGTATAGAGGAGGAACTTTAATCAAAGGCCTTTCCAGCCTTATAATCCCAATGCCCCTAGTTCTTCTAAAGAGGTAGTACCAGTGCAAAATAACATGGCAGCTGATTACGAATGGTGTTTTCCATGTAATCAGCCGCATAACTAGTCTACTTTTTCTAGTGGTATTCTAAATCAAGCATTAATGGTGCAAAGTAGTGTTGCTATTCTAAAAAATCCATCTCAGGAGGCTCATGAACAATAGTCTGCTCATGTGGAACAAGGAAATCCATATATCACCTTCATGAATTGGCAAGGTGAGGAGTTTTGTGGGGTCAATAATGTACAAAATCAGTCAAGTGATCCTGTAGCAGTCAATACAAGGAATAAGAAAAAGGGCTGTGGAATTGGGGCAACAAACTGTGATGGGTAAAGATCAGCCTAAAGCACCGATCCAACCAACACAAGTACAAAAGATGTTGCTATTCTTAAAGGACAACAAAAGGTTAGTACTGGTAACTTTAATATATTAGATCATATGAAGAAAACACATGTTAGTGTTTCTATGTGGGATTCTTTGGCTCTTCCTGGGAAAAAGATCTGTTACATGAGGCTATGTTAAAGTTTTCTTTATCTGATGATGTGTTTAATCAACAACCTTCTAAGGTTGTGTTTACCAATGGTTCTCAAGAAAAGAAAGAACATACCAAGGTAGTTAAGCCACCCTCATTTTATGTAACTCTGATTGTTGGCCAACATTTAGTACATAATTGTATGATTGAATCAGGGGCCAACAGTTCTATAATTCCCAAGAAAATTGTGGATAAGTTGGGAATAAAGTACCAACCATTAGAAAAAGGGGTAGTTCAACTTGATGGTACCACTATTAAAACAATAGGAGTCATTAAGAATCTGAGTCACATTGCACGCATGTCCAAACTTCTCAATACCTCAGGACATTTATGTCATAGAGTTACCTCCATTTTTTTCCATATGTTTATCACGAGATTTTACTGCTAAAATTGGAGGATACTTGTCCTCTGATTGGTCTCATATGCTCTTTAGAACCGTATATGGCACCAAGGTCACTATCAAGTCAGAACCTGTTGCTAAAGATCACATTGAGCCATATAATCCAAGTGCTATTAATGCAACAACTGCTATTAATTGTGCTCTTTTTGATCAAGAAGAGATTCTTATGACCAAAGAGACTAGTACACAGATTGAGGATATCCTAGATGTCCTTTTAGATGAGTGGGCAACTGAGAATGTTCATAATTCTTCGAAAGAATAGCATGAACATGTAAATTTGGGATTTTATTTGATGTATGAATTTGATTCTATTATGCCTAATCTTGTCAAGAGTGTTGAACAATAGTCTGATCAGCAAGTTAATGAGGCATGGAAGATGTATTTTGATGGATCAACGAGTAAAAATGGTGCTAGAGGTGGCTGTATGCTCATTTATTCTACTAGTGACAAGCATTACTCTGCATTTAGGTTCACATTCAACTGCACCAATAATACAACTGAGTATGAAGCTTTGATTCATGGTCTCCAGTGGGAAAAAAAGAGAGGTATTTACTATTTACAAGTTTTTGGTGATACAAAGTTGATTGCCAATCAAGTTAGAGGCCTCCATACTACCCAAAATGATCTTTTGAAATCTTATAAGCATAGAGTATGGAATCTTATTGAAGATTTTCAAGCTTTTAATTTGTTGTCAATTCCTAGAACTGAAAATAAACATGCTGATAGACTAGTAGCCATAGGCGCTCAGTATGATATTCCTAATAATATCAGCAATTCTAAAAAAATCAGTATGTTAAAGTGATTGTCAAATCATTTGTTCCTAACAATAATGAGCATTGGCAAGTCTTTAACAGTGATGAACATATCATAAATTCTTGAGAGAAGAAGCAATATTTTCCAATGATAATCAAGAGAAACTCAGACAACAGTATGAAGATCAGATCATGTAGCTAAAAACCAACAAACTGCCCAAAGGCCTAGTTACACTAGAGTCTATTTTCAATACAAATGATCAAGTTAGAAAAGAAAAAGCCAACTTGCATATTAAAGAAGATCATTATGAAGGTATAGAGTTCTTTAAAGATAGCTTTTGAAGATTGGTAAGGTATGCACATTAGAAGAAAGGCATGCATTTGATTTACTTTGTCAAGAGTTCAATGACATTTTTGCATGGGAATATTCAGATCTGAAAGGTTTTGATCCTTCTATTACCCAACATACCATTGAGCTTGAGCCTAATGCCAAGCCTATAAGAAAAAAACAGAGGCCACTTAACCCCAAGCTTGAGTCCCTCATGATCAAAGAGTTGAATAAGCTCATTGAGAGAAACATTATCTTTCCAGTTAAACATAACTCTTGGGTATCCAATCTTGTTCCAGTGAGAAAGAAAAATGGTGAAATCAGACTTTGTGTGGATTTCAAAGACCTTAGTAGGGCTTCCTTGAAAGATTGTCATCCTTTACCTTCCATGGAACAAATTCTTCAAGTTGTTTCAAGTTCTGAGAGATTTTCTTTATTAGATGGCTTCTCATGATATAATTAGATCCTAGTTAAAGAAGAAGATCAGTTTAAAACAACATTTAGAACTAAATGGGGCACAATAGCCTACAAGAGAATGCCATTTGGTTTGTCAAATGCTGGAGCTACTTTTCAAAAAGCTATGGAAATGGCTTTCAAAGGTTTAATGTATAAGATTGTGCTGGTTTATTTGGATGACATAACTGATTTCTCAAAAAATCCAAATGAACACTTTGATCATTTGAAAAAGATCTTTGAAAGGTGTAGAGAGTTTGGTATCTCTCTCAACCTAGAGAAATATGTGTTTGTTGTACATGAAGGTAAGTTGTTGGGATGTATTGTATTGAAACATGACATCACCATAGATCCAAAGAGAGTAAGTGCTATTCTTTCTCTTCCTTTACCAACACACAAAAAAGGGCTGCAAATTTTTTTGGGTAGAATCAACTTTGTTAGAAGATTTATTCTAGATGTTGCTGAGTTATTAGTGCCTCTTACTTCAATGTTAAAGAAAAATGTTTCCTTCAGCTGGACTAAAGAAGGAAAAAGAAGCTTTGAGCTCATCAAAGAAGCACTTGTAGCTACTCCCACTTTGTTAAACCTAGATTTCTCAAAAGATTTTATACTGTATGCATATGGAAATATTGATATTATTGCAGCTATCTTAGTTTAGGAGAATGATCATGGGTTAGAACAACCTTTAGCTTTTTCCAGTCAAATCCTCAAAGATTATGAGCTTAATTATTCCTTTGTGGAAAAGAATGTCCTTGCAGTTATCAGAAGTTTGAAAAAAATTAGACACATGCTTTCTAACAACAGGATTAAATTGTTGGTTGCTCACCCTTCAGTTAAGGAATTTTTGCTGAATAAAGATTTGAATAGTAAAAGAGCTGGTTGGGTGACTAAAGTGATGGAATATGATCTTGAGATAAAGGTTACCAAGATGATAAGAGGTAAAGGTCTCTGTGAATAGCTTATAGAGAACAGTAACAACAGTACAGGAGAAGAAGAAAATGCTATTCTAGCTCATTAGGATGAAGAACAAATTGCTGCACCTATTTCTTCTACAGGTTGGGTGAAAGAAATGAGACATTTCTTGTTAACTGGTGAATGTCCTCATTTGAGTAAATAAAAAAAAGGTACTAGAGGCTGCAATCTATTCCCTATGTACTCTTAAATGGTTTTCTTTTTAAAAATATTTTCATGGTGTTTTGCTAAGGTGCATAGAAGCTGATCAAGTTGATAAAGTTTTACATGAGTTTCATGAAGGATCAGTTGGTGGTCACTTCTCTCCAAGAGCTACAACTCTTAAGATAATGAAAGGAGGCTACTATTGGCCTAGTTTGTTCAAATATGCACATTCATGGGTAAGGAAATGCAAAGAGTGTTGAATATTTGTAGGAAAAGAGAAGTTGGCAGCCCTTCCATTGCAGCCAATTTAGATTGAACAACCCTTTATGAAATGGGGTTTGGATTTCATTAGAGTCATAAACCCACCTGTAGGTGTAGGCCACAAGTGGGTACTCACAACCACTAATTACTTTTCAAAATGGACCGAAGCTGTAGCACTTAAAGAGGCTAATGAGACAACTATTCTGAACTTCTACGAAGACTTGATAACCAGGTTTGGAGTTCCTGAATCAATAGTTTCAGATAATGCACTTGCTTTTATAGGAACTAAGATATCTGATTAGGCTGTTAGAAATGGTGTTTATTTGAATAAATCTTCTAACTATTATCCTCAAGGCAATGGAAAAGCTGAGTCCACAAATAAGAATATTCTCAGGATTATCAAGAGGACTATGGAAGGAAATCAGAGATCTTGGCATACTAAGTTGAAATCAGCCTTGTGGGCTGATAGAATTACACCAAAAAGGTCAACAGGACTATCACCATACATGCTTGTGTATGGAAAAGAAGCAAGGCTGCCTATATCCCTTGAGCTTCCAACCTCAATTTAGTCAATCAACTTGACATGATTGAAGAAGAGCCTATGATAGCAATATTAGCTCAATTAATTGAATTGGAGGAGATTAGAGCTGAAGCAACGAAGAAGATTGAACAACACCAAGCTCAAGTGAAGAGGTCATTTGATAAGAAAGCACCTCCAAGAGTATTCGAGGAAGGAGATATAGTGCTAAAATGGGATGAACTTAAAAGCAAACCTGGAGAGTACTCCAAGTTTGACACATTTTGGATTGGGCCTTCCATTATATCAGAGCGGAAATGCCTTCCAATTATCTAAGTTGGATGGTGAAGTGGAGCAAATTTTAGTGAATGGGATTCACCTCAAGCATTGCTTTTGAGGTATGATCTAATTTGTACATATTTGAATAGATTGTAGTGTCAAATAAGTGCTGTTGCACATAGATTAGTTGCATATTTGTTTTCTCTAAGTGCTATTTTGCACAGTTGGTTTGTTTACTTTGAGTTTTGCTGGGGGGAAATAAGGAAAAACTTTGCTATTACTCATTATGGTTCAATCAAGTAGACATCTTTCATTCATAACATGGAATGGAGAATTCAATGTCATGAACAACAAATGTTTAATCAATGGAACTATAATCAAACAGTTACAATAAAATGAATGAACTCTATACCAAGTTTTGAGTTAGAAAAAGGAAGAAATGGACTCCATACCCAATGGATAAGCAAAGAAACTTTCCTAATTTTTTTAGCAGGAAAACACCCCTGAGAGGTCGCTAAAAATGTTACTAATTTTTAGCTTCCTGCTTAAATTAGTGAAGAGTCAATGGGAAATTATTTGGTGGAGTATAAAATTTTGATGCATAATTCATCCAATGAACCTTTGTTTCTTGAATGAAGGATTTTTTAAAAAGAATTGATTTATCAGAATTATTCCACAGTTTGCATGAAATTGTTGAACAACCTAGACAAAGCAACAAATAGTTCATTTAGAAAACAAACATTCAGAGGAGTGAAGTAAACATACATTATTTTCTACAATGTTTGTCATTGCTGATTATTAGAAAAGAATTACAATTTTGGAGCAAAGTGTGTAGGAAATATCATTCATTATGAGTATAAAGCATATGCTTTAAAAAAATTTCATTTTAGTTATTTCATATTGTGTAACTGAAAACAAGTCAAATGAGAATACACAATTCATAACATGATATGAAATAACTAATTTATTAAAAGCAGTGTTTTTGTAATCCCTCACAAGCCATGGGTTTGACAAAGTTGATTTGATTCAACAATAAGTGTAAAAAATACATCTAAAGATCAACTAAAAGAAGAAAGAAACACAAGAGGAGGTCATGTCCGTCATTTCCTTAAGGGCTGATGTAGGGTTGACTCATTACTCTCCAGCTTGATCTTCAATGTCTTCAATGTTTCCTCTTGCTCTTGAGTTCCAAATGCACCTGTAGTTGGTCATAAATTTTTGTTAGAGCTCAAGGAATGAGATCCAATTACATGCTTATCAACAGATATATGCTTTTTAGATATTATAAAATTAAATCAGCTTAATCATTATCTAAGAGATGAATGAAAAACTGCCAGATCTAATCATCATGAAAACAATCATTGGATTCACTATTTTTTCTAACTTGTTTGCTTCATATGCAAATATAGGAAAAATATTGTTATTATTTCATCTATCTACAACATGAGTGGTGGAAAATGTGGCTCCCACAAGGGTTGATCCCAACTCATAATAATGGCATAAGCAATATAAAGGAAAAGTAATCAAGGTCATCTATGCAATTTTTCAAAGATAGTGAACAGGCATACATATTAAGTTCACAAAGCAATCATCAAGGGAGATCACATTGCCATGAAAACATCACCAAAAAGTACATTACAATGCAAAAGGTAGTACACACTATTGAAAAATTAGATATAAAGTAAGGTAGCCATGAAAGAGGTTCAAAAGAGAATATTACTGTATATGTCTAAAAATGGTCATGATTAAGCTTGTTAATTAATTAAATATGAATTATTTAATTAATTACCCTAAAGTCATCTACATATAAATAAATTTAATTATTTATTTATATTGTTCATTTTCTAATTCTTCTACCTTAATTAAATAAATAATTTTATTTAATTATTGACATTTCCCACATTCCTCTTAATTAAATTAAATAAATACGATTATTTAGTTTAATTATCATATCATTCCAAAGTTTGAATATTTGAATATTCAAATAATGGAATATTCTCTTCATCCCATAATTAAATGAAATATTAAATATTTAATTTAATATTTTCCTCACACTCTAAATTCTAAAACATAATTAAATATAATTTATTTAATTATGCGAGTTTCTATATCCGTCTTCACTTCCAAATTAAATAAATTTAATTTATTTAATTTTAACTCATTCTAAACTCGTTCTTCAAAATGGCAATTTCCCTTCAGATCTCAATGATGAAAATTGAAGGAAAAGGGAAACCTTCTATCTCCCTCTCCACTTTCGAAAATCTTCCACCGTCCATTCAAACAAGCTTAATCCGGGCCGTTAATCGAATCAGCCAATCGAATCCTTTCAAAAACTCTATAAATGCCAGTGCAAATCCAAGCTTTGGTTACCTACGCATACATACAAAAACACACGAACACACATGCAATTAGCTTATGCAATCACAGCCTTTTAGCATCACAGCCATACTTTCATCTTAGCATAGCCTTGCATTTAGCATAGTGTGCATTTTAAAATCTCGTTCTTCATGCTGCCATTTTGTTGAGCTTGATTTGCTGATCTGAGAGCATTGGAAACAACAAAACATTGGAGTTAGAGAGAGATAAGACAATTTCGGGGAAGCTGCGGTCACAGTTTGTTCATTCTGTTTTCTTTTTCAGTTTTTCTTGATTTAATGTCTTATTAATATGTGTTTGAATTTCATTTAAATTGATACAATTTTCACTCACACATAAAATGGCGCCCACCGTGGGGCTTGTACCCATGAATTTAACATTATCTGCAAGTTTGTTTTGACAGTTTCCGCATTCTGGAGTCAACTTTTGGAAAAAAATTGGCGTTTAAGCGCATTCGACATTTTCTGCGGCGCATACGGGGTTTTTGACTCTTTTGTTTTGTAGGATTCTGGAGCGCATATAGTAACTGTTTAGGCTCATATAGTAACTGTTTAGGCACATATAGTAACTGTTTAGGTGCATATAGCAATTGTTTAGGCGCATACAGTAACTTTCCTTTGGCACACATAGTGACTGTTTTAAGAGCATAAAGAGTCTTTCTTACGATGCATATACCTTCTGTTCCGGCGCATATATCTCCTGTTCTGGCACATATACCTTCTGTTCTGGTGCATATACCTTTTGTTCTGGTGCATATACCTTTTGTTCTGGTGCATATGGATTGTAACAAAAATACAGAATTCTGAGTCTGATGCCTTCCGCAGACAAAATTCTTTTTCTTTTTCTGGATTTTAAAATGAAACAATCCTAGGGTAGCCACATCTGGATAAAATGAAGCAATCTAGGATAGTCACCACACAATGATCTTGCAGTTAAAATTGAACAAACTTGTTTTTAGTGAAGCAATATCTTCGCTTAGATTAGATCATTTTGATTTGGGTTTTAAAATGAACATTTGGTTGCTTTGACTGTGGCAATAGGTCTATGCTCTCCCCTTAACTGGGTGATCAGAATACCAGACTTGCCTTTTCAATTTCATGAATTTTTATTGCTTTAATTACATCCTTTAGAGAGCCTGCTATAGTGGGAAAAAGTACTCACCCTACAGGAATGACTCAAGTGGGTTCAAGCCAAAGCCAGGCTATTCCGCCCCACTATAAAATTTAAAGCAAATATGGGGAAACCCTCTTTTGTAGGTAGTGTGCAAGATAACCATCCCCAAAACCTTTGTTCTAAAGGTTGGGAGGTCTCCTGAGGGAGTTTATTATTGCCACACCGAACGAAAATCCTTACTACGAACCTAGTGTAGTGGCCAGCCGAAGTCAGTTTCCAAACATTCTAATAATCACAGTGCAAGGGGAGGGAAGAATCTATCCCCAAGACACTCACCATATAATTGCCAAGGACCGTTTGCTCAGGGGATCTGGTATCCACTTCCATAACTCTGAGTACGCGCCTAGAAAAGACAAAAACACGGGCGCCCCTTCGGGGGTGACACGACTGTGTGAGTCGATGCAGTTCTAAGATGTGGGCTGTTGATTATTAGAATGACCTACTTGAGCATTAAGAGTGAGTCTGCTTGAATTGTCTTTCATGTGCAAAACCTGTGAAAACATTTGTTGAAAACATTTTCTTGATCAAACACTTCATGTTAGTATAGGGCTTTAAGAACAATTGTTTTCAAAAATGTTTGTTGTGTCTTCCATCACATTAATTCAGATAAAGAGATCATTCAAAATGAACATGAAGAACAACAACTGAAAGCATTCAAAATTTATTCACACCTTTGGTCCAATGACATTTTCAATACTTTTCCCATGCTTAGAGATTGGAAATCAACAAAATTTCCTAAGAAATCAGTTTCCAAAAGGATTAGAAAACCCAAGAAAACATTAGGATACAAGAAAACATTGCAAAAGAGAAAATTCTTGTACAAAATTTGACACGTCTTGCTTCATTACCAAGGATTTCTTCATAGATACCAAGACTTTGTTAGAGGATTCACTGGTGAGTATGCTGTAGATCCCTTAGATTCTCGAGCTTATTATCAGAGATTAGCTCTATCACAACAGCATAATCATAATCAACCTCTTGAATTTGACAACATACCCCAACCTTCTATAGAATATCCTTCACATCCCAATCAAATCCTTCAGTGATTTTGGAACCTTTCTTCGAAAAAAAAGATCAAAACCTTAAGAGTGCAACTCTCAAACAAATTTCTAATTATTGATTCAACTTCCCCAATAGGATTCTGACATCCTTCATCATTAGAAGCCACAATAAAAAATTAGGAACATCTTGGATCATATCATAAGATTCCACATCTTATTAGATCAAGATATCATCATCATCGCACTTGTCAAAACTAGGATCTAAGTTTAAAAGAATTTTTCAAAATCATATGCCTATCTTCACAAGATCCCAATTCAATAAATTGAAGGACAAAATCCAACAAGAAGGTCATACTCAAAACGTTCAAGAAGAGGGTGAAAGCAACAATCCTCTTTACATCATGAATCGTAATCCACTTTTTGACAAAGATACGGATAACAGAGAAGAAAATTCGTTCCACCAATACAAAGAAATGAACAAAACACAGATAGATAGTGATGAGGAACAAGATGAGGAACGTCTTAGAGAGGCTAAGCAAGATCCAAAATTTCACAAAGCCATCGAAAAGATCTTGCAGCGAGATAAGGAAAAATATTTTCGCTATCTAGCCGAACAAGGGGCTAAATTGCCTCATGACTTTAATATTGAAAAATTGAAAAACAAACCTGAAGAAAAACCCCTTTATGATCTTAGTGCTTTGACCCAACAAATCAAAGCACTTCAAGGACAAATCAAAGAGTTACAAGGGGGAACAACCACAAAGAAATATACTCTGGAGGACATTTTTCCTTATCCTTTCGATAGAAGTCTTAACATGATTCCTTTTCCCAAAAGTGCTTCCGAAACATGACATTAGAATTCGCTCACGAAGACACTTACTTGCTGCGATTGTTTCCTAGGAGCCTTGGAGTTCACTCTATGGAATGGCTATCTAAGATTACACCTCCTGTCAGAACATTTGAAGAATTAATCAATTTATTCATATCACAATATGCCTACAACATACAACACCAGATCACCATGATAGATCTTTGCAAAGTTGCACAAAAACCTGGCGAATCCTTCATTATGTTTCTTCAGAGATGGAGAAGAATGTTTGCCAGATATCCACGTCTTGTTCCTGAAAAGGAAAAGATGGTTACCTTCATTAACAGTTTAAATTTAGAAATGAGCTATCATTTGAACTTACATTGTCCTTCTTCTTTTGAGAAAATGATTGAAGATGCCATAACCATTGAAAATGCTTTGGTCAAAAGAGGAATAATAAAACATGACAAAGACAATCCTAGCTCATCCAACCATCACAATAATCAGGACAAGTCCAAATTCTGGACTCGCAACAAAAATATGGTGAATGATGGTGTTGTTGATGTGAATCATGCCTCAACCAAGCCATTTGTCCTCAGTACTCCAAACAATCGCAACAACAATGTCAACTCGATTGCAAATCACGGAAATAATCCTCCTCCTCCGAGGATCAATATAAATCAACACTTTACTCCCAATCAAGGGATTTCCAACAACCAAGGTTACCGAGGAACCAATAACAATCACAATTCCTTAGGGAACACCTCGAATACAAATCCGCAAAGGTTTTCATTCTTCTCTAATAGAAGAACTTTCACTTCATTGGGTCAATCTTTAGAATCTGCATTCAAAGAGTTGATGGCCAAAAATGTCATTACTTTATTGCCTCAACGAAACTATGAACCCAGTGTAAAGCCTCCATCATGGAATGATGCATACTATTGTGATTATCATCGGTGCAAAGGTCATCGCACGAATAATTGCCAAGCCTTGAAGAATGCCATTCAAGACTTAATCGACAATGACATCATTACAATAGAAGGACATCAACAATCCAACGCAGACCACCAAGCATTTCACAACCCTTTGCCCAACTATCAAAAGGGTGAGTCTTCTGAAAAAATGTGAATCATATCAATGATGATCATATAATCAATCATCTCTACACAGACGACGAGTGAGTAAATGTCATTAAAGTCAACAAGAAGGTGGAATATAGAGAAGTCAATGCAACAACAAGAGTGCAAGCTAAAGTTGTCTTAAAGGGCACCTCTTCAAAATCCACTGAACCTCCACCTCAACATCAATATGATTTGGTCAATCAACTTCGAAAACCCCTGCTCAAATTTCTATTCTGGAACTATTGAAGATTTCCCCAGCCATAAGGAAATTCTCGAAAAAGCCCTCGTTGAAACAAAATGTATCTACTGATTTGGATGTGAACCAATTTCAAGCCATGGTAGGACACTTGTCCTCACCCACTTGCCTTTCATTCTCTAAAAAGATGATGTTTCCATAACTCATCCCCATAATTCATCATTGTACTTAGAAGTCATGGTTCACAAGTTTCTCAGACGAGTTCTAATAGATGGAGGTGCTAGTTTGAACATCTGTACCATGAAGTTGGTTAAGGCTTTAGGATTTTCTGAGGACTCCATTGATTTCAGAAGAAAGATTACCATAAAAGCTTATGATGATGAAGAAAGAGCATCCAAAGGTCTAATCATGCTGCCAATCAGAGTGGGCCCTGTTATAAAGAATACTTTTTTTCAAGTACTGGACCGTGATCTTGCATATAACATCTTGTTGGGTCATCCTTGGATCCATGAAATGCAAGCTGTCCCATCAACCTATCATCAATGTCTTAAGTTTCCTTATGATGGATAGGAAATCACGATACTCGCTGATAATTCCAATATTCAAACTTGTGCCAACATAAAAGCCACTCAAGATACTTTGGTCCCTAACAATCGAGAAGCTCATGCTAAGACTTCTCTAAAGATTGACACACAAATCGGTCAATTGACCAATAGTTTTGAAAAAAAAATGAAATTCAAGGATAATGGAGTTGGAGAATACTCTCTTTGTCTTGCCAATTTACCTACATCACCTCAATCACATGGACAACCGTCTATCAGGGAACATCAAATATCAGCAACATCAACATCAAAGCAACCACCAATACAGCCAATCACAAAATTTAATGGACAATTCATCAAAGAAAAATTCCCCATGGAAGATCTTGAGGATACAGAAATTATAAACTGGCTCTATAAAGATAAAGATGAAGCAGTCTTTAATGTCAAATTACCCACGGAAAAATATGGAAAAGGGTACTCAATCATGCAGAAGATGGGCTATGATAAAGGTCCTATTGGAAAAAGGAAAGGAGTAGTTGAACCTATTCACCTCCATGGATTTGCTGCCAAAGAGAAAACTGGATTGGGTTATGATACTCACTCCAAAGAAAGCACATCCAATCAACTACATGGCACTGTCTTCGCATTGCAAGAAGGCTCAGATTCACGAAAAGCATGTTTGGTAACAGTTCAAAACTTTGTGGATAACAATTCAGATATAGACTCTGTTGAATATGAATGGGACACCATTTACAATGATGAGTTCTGGAGGGATAAAGAGGTTGATGTAATACACCAGTATGCCCCAACTCTAATTGAAGGTGAAGGGTCAGGGTCCCAACCACAAGAATCTGAACCACAAATTAACTATGATTCTAGTGATACTGAGTTAGATCTAAATGAACAAGATTATCATGAGGATAGTATCATCATTGATCCACCTCATACCACGGATCCTACAAACAACTCTGTTATGACCATAACTATAGCTGATTTCACCCAACCTAATGACCCGATACCTTTGATTTATCCTGATCTCATTGATTGGGATTCATTTGAACCTATTGATATACCTATGTTTCCAAGTGATGAAGCTATTGTAAACTTCCTTTTGGCAGAAGATGTAAATGATTGTTCCACTAATGATTTTCGATATAAAGTCTTTGATCAGGAGAGTGTCAATTCTCCCAGCTGCAAAAGTAAAAATAAAAAAATGAGATCTAATGGTGAAAACCAGAATTTGGCAGTATTAGATCAAACAAAAGATAAAATAAAGAGCCTATTAGATGGTGAAAACCTCTTTGAGGCACCAGACAATGGGAATCTTGACACTCTCTTGGTGCACTATCATGAGCGATCGCCTATTTTGATTGAGCCTACAAATGCTGTCAATCTTGAGACTTCCGACAAGCCAAAATTTTTACAGTTAGCTACATCAATGATAGAGAAAGAAATACAAGAGTTCATGGAATTCTTGAAAGCAAATCAGGTAAATTTTGCGTGGTCTTACACTGACATGCCTGGTCTTGATCCTGATCTTATCATGCATCACTTGTCTATCAAACCAGGGGCCAAGCCGGTGAAACAAAAACTCAGAAAGATGCACCCTCATGTTGCATTATTGGTCAAGGAAGAACTGAGAAAACTCCTTGATGTGGGCTTCATAAGACCAATTGACTATGCAGAATGGATCTCTAACATTGTTCCTATATCTAAGCCAGATAAAACTGTGAGAATATGCACAAATTTTAGAGATCTTAATAAAGCATGTCCTAAGGATGACTTCCCACTCCCAAGCATGGACACTATAGTTGATCTGATAGCTGGCCATGCCATGTATTCATTAATGGATGGTTTTTCTGGCTACAACCAAATCAAAATTGCACCTGAAGACCAAGAGAAAACAACTTTTACCTGTCCATGGGGAACTTATTGTTGGAACGTCATGCCTTTTGGTCTAAAGAATGCTGGGGCTACTTATCAAAGAGCCATGACTACAATCTTTCATGACATGATGCATATCTTCATGGAAGATTATGTAGATGACATATTAGCAAAATCATACACCAGAGAAGGACATCTTGAAATATTGTCCAAAATATTTGCAAGATTAGAGAAATTCAAAGTTCGCCTCAACCCTAAGAAATGTGTTTTTGGGGTCAAATCTGGAAAACTCTTGGGGTACATTGTTTCAGAAAAAGGAATTGAAGTGGATCCCTCGAAAGTACATGCAATTATGGAAATGCCTCCACCAAAGAAAATCAGTCAGTTGAGATTACTACAGGGATGACTGTAGTCTATACGAAGGTTCATTGCACAATTGGCCGACAAAAGTTTACCTTTCACACATCTACTGCATAAGAATGTTCCTTTCAGGTGGGATGACAAATGTGAATTGGCTTTTCAACAAATCAAACAGTATTTAATGACTCCACCAGTTCTCGTACCACCAAATCTAGACAAACCACTAATCTTATACATTGCTGCAACAAAGACATCTCTGGGGGCACTACTAGCGCAATAAGACTCTATAGGAAAGTAACATGCAATTTATTACATTAGTAGAACACTGAAAAGTCATGAGCTCAACTACACTTCTATTGAGAAGGCTTGTATGGCAGTAGTTTTTGCTTCACAAAAGTTTCGGCATTACATGCTAACCCATACAATCAATCTGGTTTCAAAAATTGATCCACTCAAGTATTTATTAAGCAAAGCATCATTGACAGGAAGGTTAGCAAAGTGGGTAATGATTTTGAGTGAGTTTGACATCCATTATGTTGATTGCAAGGCAATCAAAGGACAAGTTATCGCTGATCAATTAGCTGAAGCACCACTACAAGCAGATCATCCCCTAAACATTGAATTTCTAGATGTTGATGTCTTTACTGCAGAATCTAAACAACCATGGTCCTTATATATTGATGGTTCTTTCACTCAACATGGATCGGGGGTAGGCATACTTTTCGTCACCCCTCAAGGACACACTATTCCTCGATCATATAGGCTAATGTTTCCATGCACCAAAAACATAGCCGAATATGAAGCATTGATCATTGGGCTTAAAATAGCGCTGGAATGGAGGATTACAGAACTACAAGTATATGGCGACTCACAGCTAGTCATTTATCAGATCAATGATGATTATCAGACCAAAGATGACAAATTGTTACCATATAAAAAGATGGTTGATGACTTCAAGAAGTACTTTGTGGATATCAAATTCACACAAATTCCAAGGCTTGATAACAAGGCAGCTGATGCCATGTCTACAATTGCATCATTGTTACAACTCCCAGAAACTCAGACTCATTATGAATTTCTGGTGGAACAATGATTTACACCTACTTATGATACCCCTGAAAGCCAAATCATTTGCCACTTGGTGATAGGGACAGGGTTGGATTGAGAAAATCATAATCTCAATGCTCTGAGTCCTTGCCTTGAGAACTCCTAAGGTATCACTTCATCCACCATTCAACCTGTAGGTCCTCTGCTAGTTTAGGTACCCCTGGTTCATTACCAACCCTACTATTAAGTTTCAAATCAAACACAATGCCTTAACCAAGCATTTCTTGGTGCTTTCCCTCTCTTGCCATTCCTAGCCCTTAATACTCATAAAGACTAGCTTAACTCCAAATATTTCCAAATCTTGTTTGGCAGGGGTGTATTCAGGCTTCCATGGCTTCAAAACCATCAAGGAGGGTTCTTGTTTAACCTCCATGCTTGAGTTTTCCATTGCTATCACAAAACCCTAGTCTAGGGTTTGGAAAGGCTACTAGGATTAGGCCTCCTCAAACCAGAAAATTGCTTAAAACTCCTTTATCTCAGTAGTTTAGACCAAACAACCTTCTAACACCCTGGCTCAAATCCCGAGCACTAACAGATTTTTGAAGTCTTGGATTGTTTTCTATCCGTACACAGGTGTACCCTATTCTTGCAAGAAACTAGGGTTTTTCTTAACCTTTCCTTGGATTGTTTGCACTTTCTAACCTCCAGGTGATCAGTCAAAGGTTTTTCCTTCTTGATAACCTTGGTGAAGGCTCCTGCAGTCACTGCCCACTCTGCATTGTCAAACATATAACACCCCTGCCACGTTTGAACAATGTAAAGACTGTCTTTTCCAAGCCGGGCACCATTAGTCTCGCCTAGGAAAAGACTTTATGCATGCTCTTAGAACTTCTAATATTCCCTACCACTAAACTATGTATAGATAAGGATCTTGGCCACATTTCCAATGAGCCCATGCTTGCTGGCACAGGAAGAACATGGCCTAAGACCCCATTTTCACCAGTTTCAGACAAAACAACAATAAGAAGAAAAAATAGAGAATGTACAAGAAATAGAAACAGCGATGGATTTGCTAACTAAAATACCACAAGACTGATTCAAAAGGCTACTCTACATGCTAGACAAGCCAAAAAATGCTTTACTTAAATCATCTAGTTGCTATTTCAGACGCAAGAACAGAAAAAAAACTATATTTTCACATCAAAAATCACTGTCTCCTTCTATTCACATGAAAACTGCCATGTTCCAATTCACCCAACCTCATCAAAAGGTCAAGAAATAACTTTTAAAATGCTTTGGAAATAGTTAGGTTTCCTTCTCCAAGCCTAAGAACGGCCAAAAGCATCATGTTGCAAAACACAGTGTGTTTTGAAATCTTTTACAAAAGCTTAGGAAACGACCACAAAAAGATTTCCCAATTTATTCAACTTTTACCTATGAACCAAAAGGTCCTCAAAAACAATCTAAATAGTGTTAAATACCTTACACAACAAAAAAAAAAATATTTTTAAAACAAAACTTCAAAATCTACTTGCACTTTGGCACCTTGGCAGGTGCTCCTGCACCATTCTCCCCCTCTCAGCACACAGATCAAGGAATTTGAGGTGGGATCAGTGATAGATCAATGCCTAACTTCTTAAAATCAGCTTCCTCAACCCAGGTGGACTCTGATTCATGTTTGTTCCTCCACTTGACAAGGTGCTCCATGTATGCCTTGTGTCTTGTAGCTTTCTTCACCCTGGACTCCAAGACCTTCTCTGCCTGAGGTTTCTCTTGATTTGGAAGGGGTATATTACTGATGTCTTTGAAGATTTCATGACTGTTATGAGCTTCATCACTGACTGTTCCCTTGTACCTGATCAAATCAGCAACATTGAATACAGGAGATATACCCAAATCTGATGGAAGCTCTACCTTGTATGCATTCTTCCCATACTTAGCTAACACCTTGCATGGTCCTACTCTTTTCATCTACATTTTGGTTGACATACCCTTCTGCAACCTTGATTTGTTTAGATGAACCATAACATAATCACCTACTGCAAACTGCACATCTCTCCTTGACACATCAACTTTATCTTTCAATTTTTGTGTTGCTGCTGTGATTGTCTTCTTAACCTGCTCATGAATCTCCTTCATGGTCTGAGTGAAGTCTTCTGCATGTCCACTCCTATTCTCCTGAGATCCAAGGTCTCTAAGTTCACAAACTCCTCTTGGGTGCATCCCATACACAACTTCAAAATGACTTTTTCTTGTAGTTCTGTTTACACTGTCATTATAAGCATACTCAGCTTGAGAAATCACCACATCCCAGGTCTGTCCATATTCTTTAGTCAAGCACCTCAATAGGTTACCTAACACTCTGTTAACCAACTCTGTTTGACCATCGGTCTGAGGATGGTATGCTGATCCAAATGATAGATTGGTTCCCAATCTGCTCCATAGTGTTTTCCAAAAATGACTCATGAACTTCACATCCCTGTCAGAAACAATACTTATTGGCAATCCATGGATTCTTACAACTTCCTTGAAAAAGAGATGGGCAATGTAACTTGCATCATGTGTAGTCTTGCAAGGAATAAAGTGACTCATCTTGCTGAATCTGTCCACAACTACATAAATACTGTCAAAACCAGTTTTGGTCTTAGGAAGACCTACCACAAAATCCATGCTCACACACTCCCATGGTCTGTTAGGAATAGGCAGGGGCTGATACAAACCAGCATTGTTAGTGCCCCCTTTTGCTTTCATGCAAACAACACACTGTTCCACATATCTTCTGACATCTCTTGCCAACTTAGGCCAGTAATAAAACCTTTGTACCAGCTCTAAAGTTTTATTTATTCCAAAATGCCCACTAAGAGTGCCATTGTGTTTCTCTTGGATCAGATTTTCCCTCATTGATCCTCTTGGGACACATAACAGATTACCCTTAAATAATAGTCCATTTTTCAATGTATACTCAGCATACTGACTATGAAAATGATTTTCAAAATTTGAACATACCTTGTAGGCTTCTGAGAAATCTTCATCCTCACCATAGAGGTCTTTGAAACTCTCTAATCCAATGCTTTTCAGTTGTATCTCTTGGACTGTCAACATTCTCCTGCTTAATGCATCTACTACTTTGTTCATTTGTCCCTTCTTATGCTTGATGGTAAAAGTGAAAGCTTGGATGTATTCCATCCATTTCAAGTGTCTATTACTCAGCTTCTCCTGGGTGTTGATGTAACTGAGTGCCTGGTTATCTGTGAAGACCACAAACTCTTTGGGTATCAAATAATGCCTCCACTTTCTAAGGGACTGCACTAAAGTATAAAGTTCCAGATCATAGGTGGAGTATTTTTGTTTGGCTTCATTGAGTTTCTCACTAAAGAAGGCTACAGGCCTACCTTCTTGACTAAGTACTCCTCCTACTGCTACTCCACTTGCACCACACTTAACTGTGAACAACTTATCAAAACTAGGCAATAACAAAATTGGTTGAGTTGCCACTTCTTGTTTCAGTTTTTCAAACCCTTTATCAGCTTCTTGAGTCCATTTAAACTTTGTTTTTAAACCACCTTTGATTGTATCTAGTATTGGTGCACAGATGCCACTAAAATTCCTGATGAATTTCCTATAAAACTGAGCCAAACCATGAAAACTTCTTACCTCTATTGCTGTAGTTGGTGTAGGCCAGTTTAGGATGGCTTCCACCTTACTTGGATCCATCTTCAACGTTCCTTGGGATACGACAAAGCCTAAATACACAAGTTTTTGTTTGAAGAACTCACACTTCTCAAGGTTGATTGCTAACTATTCTTCTTGCAGCCTTTTTAGAACCATCTCCACATGCTTCAAATGTTCTTCTACTGTCTTACTAAAAATTAGTATGTCATCCAAGTAGACTACCACAAAAATCCCTGTGAAATCCTTAAGCACCTCATTCATTAGTCTCATGAATGCGCTAGGGGCATTTGAGAGGCCAAATGGCATCACTTTCCACTCATACAAACCATCATTTGTCTTAAAAGCTGTCTTCCATTCATCACCCTCCTTAATTTTGATTTGATGATACCTGCTCTTAAGATCTACCTTGGTGAAGAATTTTGCACCTCCAAGACAATCCATCAGGTCTTCAATTCTAGGAATAGGAAACCTATACCTAATTGTGATTCTATTAATTGCTCTAGAATAAGTGCATAATCTCCACTTACCACCTTTTTTTGTTGCCAAAACCACTGGGACTGCACATGGGCTGATGCTCTTTTGAATCAGACCTTGACCTAACAATTCTTCCACTTGTCTAGCCACCTCTTGGTTCTGCTTAGGTGTAAGTTTGTATGCTGCTTTGTTAGGCAATGAGGCTCCAGGTATGAAGTCAATTTGATGACTTATTGCTCTCTTTGGTGGTAGAGTTGCAGGTGTTCCATCACTCACTATGCTCTTGTACTTTTTTAGCAGCCTTTGAACTGTTTCAGGTATGACTGTCTTCTCAGCCTTTTCTTCCTCTTTGGATTGCATTAGGACCACATAACCTTCATTCCCTTGGTGTATATCCTTGATGAACTCCTTGCCACTGCTCAACATAATGTTAGGTACCTTAAACTGCCCCTCATCATCCTCAGTCAATGACTGCAGCTTGAAGGTTCTTCCATCCTTCTTGAATTCAATGGTGTTCTCCTTCCCATGATATATAGCACCTCTGTCATATTGCCATGGCCTGCCAAGAAGAATATGGCATGCATCCATGGGTAGTACATCACAAATCAGCTTGTCTTTGTAGCCTCCAATTGAGAATTCCACTACAACCTACTCATTCACTAGAACACTTTGCCCTTTATTCAACCATGTGACCTTGTAGGGATTGGTATGAGGCACCTTCTGCAATTTTAACTTAGTTACTACCTCCTCAGAGATGATATTATCTGTAGAACTAGAATCTACAATGACCTTGCATACCTTTCCCAATATCTTGCACCTTGCTCTAAACAAAGCTCTCCTTTGCTTGGGTTCTTCCTTGACCGGTTGTCTAATCAAAAACTTGTTAAACATCAAATTTTCACCTACTTCTGATTCTATATGACTGATCTTAGGTGATTTGACACTCATGGTGTCCTCTTGTGCATAGGCCACTCTCTTGTCATTGCTTGAAGAAGAAGCTTTCTCCGGGCACCTATAAGCTGGATGACCTAGCTGATTGCAGTGATAACATTTCATGGTGGCAAAGTAGGAGTCACTTCTACCTACTCCTCTTCCTCTATTTGAACCTCCTTGAGGTCCTCTTCCTCTATTAAATCCTCCTCTTGAAGATGTTTCACCTCCATGCTCAGTAAGCTTAGATTCTCCTTGGTTTCTTTGATCATCACCTCTTCCTTGGTAACCTCCATGCTGTCCTCTTTGATCTCTGCCTCTGCCTCTGCCCTTAGAGGACTGATCATGCTTTCTTTTATTCCTCTCTTCAATCTTTATAGCCAGCTGATAACATTGGTGGACTGTCTTAGGGCTGAGTAAAGCCATCTCTTCCTGTATGTTCCACTTCAAACCATTAAGGTACCTAGCCACTTTCAGGCTCTCATCTTCTGCCACATTTGATCTCAAGCAAAGCTTCTGAAACTCTTCAGTATAGGTGTTGACATCTTGATCTTTCTGCCTTAAACTCTGCCTCTTCTTGTGAAGTTGGATCTCATAATCATCTGGAATATAGGTTTCCTTCACCTTAGCAACCATCACTTTCCAGGTTGATATGGGCTGCTTGCCTTCTTTCTCCCTTTTAGTCTGAACAAACTTCCACCATGTCAAAGCTGATCCTCTCAACCTTGATTTTGCAACCTTCACCTTCTGTGCTTTTGTGACTCCATCACATTCAAAATGGTTCTCCATTCCATCTATCCAATCCATGACCAAATCAAGATCCATCTTTCCATGAAATAGTGGTATTCCCTCAAGTCCTTTTCCACTCAGGGCTTTCAATGACTTCAAGAAAGGCTCCTCCTCTAGAATAGGGTCAGGTTCAGGGACTTTGTCTTCCTCTGCAACCTCTTCTTCTTTTGGCACTTTACCTTCCAATCTTGCATCGTTCAATGCCTTCTCCAATTGCTCTATTATTTCTTTCAGGGACTTGTTGTCCTCTTCTTGTTCTTCAACCCTCTTGGCTAATTGTGCATTTGTCACCATGTTGGGAGTCTCACTTGACTCAACTTCAGACATATAAGCTGCTTTCCCAAATCTTTTGCAAAGCTCTAATACCAATTTGATAGGGACAGGGTTGGATTGAGAAAATCACAATCTCAATGCTCTGAGTCCTTGCCTTGAGAACTCCTAAGGTGTCACTTCATCCACCATTCAACCTGTAGGTCCTTTGCTAGTTTAGGTACCCCTGGTTCATTGCCAACCCTGCTATTAAGTTTCAAATCAAACACAATGCCTTAACCAAGCATTTCTTGGTGCTTTCCCTCTCTTGCCATTCCTAGCCCTTAATACTCATAAAGACTAGCTTAACTCCAAATATTTCCAAATATTGTTTGGAAAGGGTGTATTCAAGCTTCCATTGCTTCAAAACCATCAAGGAAGGGTTCTTGTTTAACCTCCATGCTTGGGTTTTCCATCGCTATCACAAAACCCTAGTCTAGGGTTTGGAAAGGCTCTAGGATTAGGCCTCCTCAAACCAGAAAATTGCTTAAAACTCCTTTCTCTTAGCTGTTTGGACCAAAAAACCTTCTAACACCCTGGCTCAAATCCCAAGCACTAACAGATTTTTGAAGTCTTGGACTATTTTCTGTCCGTACACAGGTGTACCCTATTCTTGCAAGAAACTAGGGCTTTTCTTAACCTTTCCTTGGACTATTTGCACTTTCTAACATCCAGGTGATCAGTCAAAGGTTCTACCTTCTTGATAACCTTGGTGAAGGCTCCTGCAGTCACTGCCAACTCTGCATTGTCAAACATACAACACCCCTGCCACGTTTGAACAGTGTAAAGACTATCTTTTCCAAGCCGGGCACCATTAGTCTCGCCTAGGAAAAGACTTTATGCATGCTCTTAGAACTTCTAATATTCCCTACCACTAAAATATGTATAGATAAGGATCTTGGCCACATTTCGAATGAGACCATGCTTTCTGGCACAGGAAGAACGTGGCCTAAGACCCCATTTTCACCAGTTTCAGACAAAACAACAATAAGAAGAAAAAATAGAGAATGTACAAGAAATAGAAACAACGATGGATTTGCTAACTAAAATACCACAAGACTGATTCAAAAGGCTACTCTGCATGCTAGAAAATCCAACAAATGCTTTACTTAAATCATCTAGTTGCTGTTTCAGATGCAAGAACAGAAAAAAAACTGTATTTTCACATCAAAAATCACTGTCTCCTTCTATTCACATGAAAACTGCCACGCTCCAATTCACCCAACCTCCTCAAAAGGTTGAGAAATCACTTTTACAATGCTTTGGAAATGGTTAGGTTTCCTTCTCCAAGCCTAAGAACAGCCAAAAGCATCATGTTGCAAAACACAGTGTGTTTTGCAATCTTTTACAAAAGCTTAGGAAACGACCACAAAAAGATTTCCCAATTTATTCAACTTTTACCTATGAACCAAAAGGTCCTCAAACACAATATAAATAGTGTTAAAGACCTTACACAACAAAAATGAAATATATTTTTAAAACAAAACTTCAAAATCTACTTGCACTTTGGCACCTTGGCAGGTGCTCCTGCACCACTTGGTAGGATCCGATTCACCTTGGTACGAAAAAATTTATGCCTACCTCAAAGATGATATCTTGCCACCCAATTTATCCCGTAACCAACAACGCAATTTTATCCGCCAATCCACTCGCTACACTCTTATTGCTAACACCCTTTATCGCTGTGGTCTTGATGGTACTCTACTTCGATGTCTTGAATGTGAGGAATCTGACAAAGCTTTACAAGAAGTTCATGGTGGCATCTATGGTACTCATTCGAGTGGACTGACTTTATCCAAGAAATTGATTAGAATGGGTTACTACTGGCCTACAATGGAGAGGGAATCATTCACTTTTGTGAAAACATGCTCAAAATGTCAAATTCATGGGAATCTCATTCATGCTCCCGCACAGGAACTTCAACCATTCATGCCAACCTGGCCATTTTCTCAATGGGGGTTAGATCTGGTGGGCAAGATTCATCCTTCTTCATCGAACGGGCATAAGTTCATCATCACAGCTACAGAGTATTTTACCAAGTGGATTGAGGCAGTCCCTCTTACTAAAGTTACCGTCAAACAAATATCAACATTCATACTCAACTATATTATTTGTCGGTATGGCATTCCCAAATCCATTATTACAGATAATGGACGACCATTCAAAAATCAGGATGTTGATGAACTTTTTGAGAGATTTCACATTCAGCATAGATATTCAACACCTTACTATCCACAAGGGAATGGCCAAGCAGAGGCCTCAAATAAAAAAATATTGAAAATATTGAAAAAGACTATGAATGATTCAGGGAAGGATTGACACGTTCAACTCAATCCCGCTCTATGGGCCTACAGAACCAGTATCCGCACACCAACAAGAGAAACACCATTCACCCTTGTCTATGGAGCAGAAGCCATACTACCTTTAGAAGTTGAGATTCTCTCACTCAGGGTATCATTGAAAGGTCTTACAATGGATGATGAATACAGAGTCTCCCGACTCCAAGAACTTGAACTCCTAGATGAGAAGAGACAAAGAGCAGCTGATCATTTGAAAGCATATCAACAGATGATGTCTCGCAGCTATAATCACAAAGTAAAGCCACGTACCTTTCAGGTGGGTGATCTTGTTCTAAAAGAGAACCCATGCAATCAGCAAGATAGAGAGAAGAAAGGAAAGTTCGAACCCAATTGGCTAGGTCCTTACGTGGTTATCACAGTCTACGGTTCAGGAGCCTACAAGCTATCAATGCCAGAAGGGGACCTGTTTGATGAGCCTATCAACAACATGCACCTGAAAAAGTATTATGTTTAAAGTGGTTATCATTATTAGAAAAAACCCTAAAAAAAATACAAAAAAATCAGAAAAAGTCTTGAAAATATACAAAAAAAATTAGAAAAAGTCCTAAAAAAGAAAAAAAAAAGAGAAAGTCATAGGGTGAAAACTTGGTGATAGGCAGTCTATTGACAAGAAAAATGCAATAAAAACAAATAGTGAAAATTTGGCAAACAGACACTATTTGTAGGTCTCCATCTATTAGTTCATGTTCTACACTTAACTTTTCGGCATTCCTTTCATACATCTTTCCCATCATCTTAGGGCCATAACAACATCATGCTATCATCATTTACCTCAAGCGATAATGTCTTACCATGGCTTGATTATTGTATATATTCATCTCCACAAGTTGTGTCAATACCAAGGGCAAACATGGGCATACTGGGGGCAATCAAGTTTTACCAAAACAATGAGACAATGACATCGAAGCCAATCATGCAAAAACAAAACAACCAAAATAAAACTAAAACATCCAATCATTGATCCTTGCCACAGTAGCTTTCAGTTGCGTACCATATCATGACTCATATCTGGATGATCTATAATCTGAATAATGTTTGGAATAACAGTATTTCATTTTTGAACAATGGTTGTTTAATTTTCAATATCATTTTTCTGAAGCACACTCGATGATGTACTGAACTAGAGTGGCAAGGAAAGAGAATGATTTTTCTTTGTCTGCTATCTGGAGGTTAATCATTTATCTATTTCAAATATGTCACAAGACATGATGATTTATCATTGATGACAATTCCAAATTTGCATCAGATGGTGGTTAGTCTTTGTCTGTTTACGCAAGCAATGCTTAGATCATCTCGGTTCAATTATACCTAGATGCTTGTGTTCACTTGCTATATCAAAAATCATGAAAGCTGTACTCAGGTCATCATTGGTGCTAATTTCCCCTTTGATGCTTGTACACACTTCCAACATTTTCAAATGCTCTATGATGATTTAAGCAGGCTAGCCAAAAGGATCAACAAAATGGTCGGTTTCATTTAGTTGCATTTCATTTTAGGTCATTCTACATAACTGCATATTGGATTTACATCAAGAGTTTTGAAAGGCCAATGGTTGTCATGTTTCTTTCGACTATTGGTAGAGGACAATGCAGATGTTTGGTTCATTACCATTATCATTTATCGCCTCATCATTCATTTCCTTTATATCATACATTTCATCATTTCATTCATTATCATTCATATTAGTTTATCATTATCATTTATATTATTTTCATTATCATCTCATCATCGCATTACCATTATCATCATTTCATTCATTTTATTTTCGTTATCATTTATATTATTATCCATTATCATTTCATCCTCATTCCATTTACATTTCATTTTCCTTATCATTTTCATTTCATCTCCATATCATTTCATTATCATTTCATTATCATTCCATATCATTTATCATTTTCATTTCATATCATTCATTATCATTTCATTATCATTCCCTATCATTTATCATTTAACATTTCATTATCATATCATTTAACAATTCCATTTCATATCATTTAACATTTCATTATCATTATTATTTACCATTCCATTAGCATTAGCATTATCATTTCATCATTTCATTTTATTATCATTCATTGCATCATCATTCATTTCATTTCTTTCATATATTATCATTCTCATTACTTTCATTCACATCTCATATCATCCCATTTCATCTCTTGTCATTATCATTATCATTTCATTCTCTTATCATTAATTATCATTTCATGTCATTAACTATCATTTCATTATCATTATAATCCCATTTATCATTTCCTTTATCAGTTCATTCTAATTACACATCATTATATTTTCATCACATATCATTTTATCATACATTTCCTCACCATTTACTCATATCATTTTACATCATATCATATCATTTTATCATACAAAATTCATAATGCATAGCATGAACACAACATTCATTTTTCATATTATCATCTTTTACCTGCATTGAAAAATCCAAAAAAATAAACATTCCATACATACATTTTCATAATCACATCATAAGTCATCCACTTGCATAGCATCATCAGTACGCATTATCAAAATTATCATCATCATAATAAAAACATCATATCAAATCATCCTGCATACCATGATAATCATCAGATCATTCAAATGCATACCAAAATCCATAAACACATAGAAATAAATGCATATCACATTATCATCTCAAAAATGCACATCACATCATCAAAAATAATCATCGCTCCTGTATATCATCACTCATCAAAAATGATACAAATGTCCAAATGTCCAATGAAACTAAAATTTCCAAAGCGAAATACATCAGATATAATAAAAAATCAGTATACATGCTCCAAAAATGACACATATGTGCACTCTATCTGCTAACTGGTCAATGCCCCTGATGGAGTTGGTCTGGAAGGAGGTGGCTTGCCACTGGTGCCTACATCTGGGTCCCACCGAGGCCCAGTCACTCCCCTGCTCTGTGTATGTGTCTGTGATCTACTCCTCGTCCTGCTATGGGACCGTAGGTATGGCTCTCTGCGATCCATAGGACACAACTTCTCGTATCTAACTCTATAATACTCGGCCTCCCTCGCCATCTCCATGCCCTCTGAGCCACACCCTCAGCCTCTACTACCCTCTGTCTAAATTCATCTCTCTCTGTCATCACCTGGGCTAACTGTGGGTTTGGGGCATGTGCCTGTGCCTGTGCCTGTGCCTGTAGCTGTACAATAAATCCTTGTGCCTGCCCCAGCTAACTCTGTAACTGTCCCTGCTGTCCTTGTAGTGTCTGCACCTGGGCCTGAAGTGTGGCTATCTGCCCCTGCTGAGATGAGGATGCCATCTGGATCACTGTCCGTCGCCGAATCCCTGTCCTTGGCCGCTGCATGATCTGGACACCCCTCAGAATATTTAGCCTCGACCTCCCCAACACCTGTCCCTCATCCCTGCCATCATCTCCGTCATCCCCATCGGAACTCTCCTCCTCATCTCTGCTCCCCACCTCCTCTCCTCCAACTGCTCCCTGCTCACCACCGGCCACATCCTCTTGTCTCACTGCCCTTGGCTGTGGTACTACCAGAATGGGTGCTGGCTCATCAGGACTGGTAAACCATGGAAAAGGATGTGTATGGTAATATAGAGAGTACTCATCAGACATGCCAACATCAATAATGTCTCGCCTGTCATCCCATGCCTTAGGCGCTAATGACTGGAACTTTGTATACGCTATCTGATAAGAAATACATGGCCCCCATCCGGCCTCATCTCTGCTTCGAGCATAATGTGCAACCCCTTGGGGCATCCCTTGCGTAAATCCAAATTGTCTTTGCACCCGCAATGCCAGAAACCTCTCAAGAATTAAAGGAGTCCTCCCTATCAGGAACCGAGGAATGCATACATACGACATCTCTACATCATCTGTATCCCATGGCTCACAATCAAGATATGGTTGCCATACCACTGTATCCATATCATCTAGAAGGTGCCTCCAATAATTCACCTTTCCCAACTTGGGCTGGGTAAGGAACATAGCATATGTATATATATAGGGTCTGCCTAGTGGCCTAACCCTAGGGCACGCCGGTCTCGTCACAACAAGATGCTCCCATGCCCATATCTACAACAGTGTCACACCACATGACAAACTGGAAGAACCCCTGTACACCACCTGATGCAAATCATGATAAAGATGTGCTAACATGCAACTCCCCCATGCATATCTCCTTGCCTGTAGCAACATCTGCTCCAAAATCCTGCCCCATCCCACTGATAATCCCTTTTCCTGACGATCCGGACAAAGGAGACCTCCAATAAATGCACCCAAAACTGCAGGCAAGGCTGGATATCCTCGAAAGTCCACCCATGGTACCCAGTACCCCGCTATCTGTCCATCACCATATACTCTTCTCAAAGAATTTGTACCCCCGAGCTCCTTGTGATCATAATACACAAGGGCACCAACCACTGGGATACCTAATATCCTATATACATCCTTAGGAGTCACCGTCACCTCACCAGTCGGCATATAAAAGGTGTTGTGCTCCAAATGTCATCGCTTTGCCAGTGTCGTCAACAATCCTCTGTTGACCCAAATTGGCGGCATAGCCAACAAGGATCCCAAGCCACATGTATCTATCAAACCTATATTAATAGGTGTCAACTCAGGTATCCTATCCCACCCTGCTGAATGCCGCTCTCTAATCTGGAGGTTTTTGAAAACCTCCTATTTTCATCAACAAGGATAAGTAATCAGAATCATTCCAATCATTCAATCATTCAACCAAAATCAATTAGACTCATATCTATCAGTGACCTATATCAGACCCATATCAATGACTCATATCAATGCATCATATCAATTGACTCATACCACACAAATCAATCCTATCAGGAAAACCAATACACAATCTATCTAGCTGGATATCATATCACATTTGTTCAAACGATCAATTCCTATTTGTTTTCTATTGCAGAAAGCAAATTTATCAGAAGTCATATCAATCATTTATCAGTTCAATTACTCTTTGTTTTCTACTCTAGGAAGCAAAGTTATCAGTTCAATCTACTCTTTGTTTTTGAAACAAAGTTATTAGACAATTACTCTCTGTTTTCTACTCTAGGAAGCAAAGTTATCAATCAATCATCAGATTATCCTACTATTTCTATCCATATTAGCATGATGACATGACAATTTCACTATCTGTTGACTAAGGAAGCAATATTCATCATTATTTTTTTCATCAAATCATCAATTCTGCCTATTTTCACCATATGCGCTACTCTGTTGACTCTATGCGCTAAAACCCATATGCGCCATTCTTTTCACGGGATGCGCTAAAACCTGTATGCGCCGTTGTTTTCACTGGATGCGCTCAAACAGATCCCCTATGTGCATTATCCTGTATGTGCTACTTTAATCACCCTAAGCGCCACTGTTTTTTCCCTATGCGCTGTTTCCTATATGCGCGACTATTTTTCCTATATGCACTTTACTCCTAAATTTTCCTATCATACCCTATATGCGCTCTAGTTTTCATCAAATGCACTAAACTGGTTTTTTCTAAATATTCAAAAACCTATCCTGTATGCGCTACTGTTTTAACCCTAAGCACTGTAAAAATTATTGAAAGCGCTCAAACTATCATAAAAGCGCGCAAACGACATTTTCATATTCAAAATCTGCGAAAAAATAGAAAATTTTGATTCAAACGCGAAAAATTTGAAAGCACAGGTGGTTAGATCGACTCACCGGTGGTCCATACGCAGCTAGCCTCTGATATCGGCGAGATCTCTTGAATCGGTGGCGATAATAAGGAATCTCCATGTCGCAAGGTCACTCTCAGAGCTACAATATTCACAAAGTCAATAGTGCAAATGACTTGTCTTTTTCAACTTTTTTACCTTTTAAAGGTCAAACAAGGGTAAGTTTGCTCCCTTTTGACTTTATTTTTAAAATGGGACATCTCTTTTCCATCATTTGTCGAGAGCTAAACCACTCTCTCTCTCATCCGTGATTTACCTCCTGAGGGGGCATCATCAGCAGAAACATTGAAAGCATATCAGGGGCAAAAAATCTTATTTTTCTTTGAAGCAATGCGTTTCACATATCACTTCAAAGAGGGGAAAAATGTATACGTCTAAAAATGGTCATGATTAAGCTTGTTAATTAATTAAATATGAATTATTTAATTAATTCCCTTAAAGTCATCTACATATAAATAAATTTAATTATTTATTTATATTGTTCATTTTCTAATTCTTCTACCTTAATTAAATAAATAATTTTATTTAATTATTGACATTTCCCACATTCCTCTTAATTAAATTAAATAAATACGATTATTTAGTTTAACTAACATATCATTCCAAAGTTTGAATATTTGAATATTCAAATAATGGAATATTCTCTTCATCCCATAATTAAATGAAATATTAAATATTTAATTTAATATTTTCCTCACACTCTATATTCTAAAACATAATTAAATATAATTTATTTAATTATGCGAGTTTCTATATCCGTCTTCACTTCCAAATTAAATAAATTTAATTTATTTAATTTTAACTCATTCTAAACTCTTTCTTCGAAATGGCAATTTCCCTTCGGATCTCAATGACAAAAATTGAAGGAAAAGGGAAACCTTCTATCTCCCTCTCCACTTTCAAAAATCTTCCACCGTCCATTCGAACAAGCTTAATCCGGGATGTTAATCGAATCAGCCAATCGAATCCTTTCAAAAACTCTATAAATGCTAGTGCAAATCCAAGCTTTGGTTACCTACGCATACATATGAAAACACACGAACACACATGCAATCAACTTATACAATCACAGCCTTTTAGCATCACAACCATACTTTCATCTTAGCATAGCCTTGCATTTTAAAATCTCGTTCTTCATGCTGCCATTTTGTTGAGCTTGATCTGCTGATCTGAGAGCCATTGGAAACAACAAAACGCTGGAGTTAGAGAGAGATAAGACGATTTTGGGGAAGCTGCGGTCACAGTTTGTTCATTCTGTTTTCTTTTTTAGTTTTTCTTGATTTAATGTCTTATTAATATGTGTTTGAATTTCATTTAAATTGATACAATTTTCACTCACACAATTACTTATTCACAAAAGTAACAAAATGATAAGTGTACAATCATCTTGAAGCAGCTAGTGAAATAAAAGGAATAAAGTAGAATACTTCACTTGAACACATAAATTCTACCATCATAAGTTCATTTCAAGTAAATAGTGCATTATAGTTTCGGTGTTTTCAAATGAAGAAGATTCAAACAACCTCTAATAGAAACAAGAAAAAAGAGCATGATTTTCAATGATTCAATGAATATTTTGAAAAAATCAAGTATAGTGAAAGCTACAAGAAATATAATATGCACTGGAAAATGAGAGGAATACAGAGATTACAACATGGCGGCCTAGATTTTTGTAGAAACCCTCATGAATGGTGGAGTTTCTGTTTCAAGAGAAACTCAAAATTTTCATTGAGCCCGCGACCTGAAATTAACAGAGGGTTTGAAGCTTTTGTAAGTGAGGGGTTGGACCCTTAATAGAAATACACATATTTCTAATGGCGGCCTAAAAATTTGTTTATCTTTTCTGAAGATTCTAAACACGGAGTGTAAGAAATTTTTGAGTTATTAAACGAGAACTGACCCTACAGAGGCCGAAATGTAAAGGTGAACAAAGAGTAAACATAGAATCTATTGCGGCCAAGAAATTATGAGAATTATTTTACATACAGAGCAAAATGCAAAGTGTTTGCAAATCTCAACAAAGAGAAAGGCCATAGCCATGAAAGAAAGTTTCAGCTTATAAATCAAATACCCAAAATAGCATAAAGGCCGTGACAATAAATTTGAAAAATAGAAGTTTTTGATAGCAAATCTTTGATGTATGGCCATGAACCTAAAAAATAAGTAATGAAATGGAGATTTGAAGTTCACAAATGGCTTACCCTTCTTTGTTGCTGAGATGGAATAAATAGAAGATACAAGTGTTTCTCATATTTTTCTCCAAAAACCTTAGTCAAGAATGCTCATGGCGGACAGATGAAGAAGATGACACGACAAATAAAACCATCAGGAAATGCTAGAGAGGTTGTGGCCTGGGAGCTTTCAAGACCTTCAAAATGGAAGAAAAATTCCAAATTTGAAACAAAAATCAGACTCACCTCCCTCAAATCTCTAGAAAACTTTTGAAAATGGTGTAGATACAAATATTTCTATCTCAAAGGCTCGACTAGGGTTTCCTCAATGGCGGTGCTCCTCTCAAGCCAACAAGTGAAATCAAAATGAAATGAATGTTGTCATTCATTTTAGGGTTTTGATAACCTAGAAAGGCACGATGGAGGAAAAATAATTTTTCTTTTAAGTTTTTTGAAAAAAAACTTCATTCACATATTCCATGCGTGGCATATCTCTATGCCTTGTAATTTTATTTTTAAATGTCATTTTGTTATTACATTAAGCCTTTCATATTTGGCTTTTATTTTTGCATTTGAAACAAATTGTAAAAAATTATTTTAGTGATGAAATAAATCACTATAAATAAATGTTATTTATAAAATGCAAATTAAAATGCCTTATGATGTAATTTTCAAGAGATAGTTCAAAAAGGAGTTATTTTAAAGCTTTAAAATATTTTGCTTAAATCTTGGAGGTAGTTGAGGGAATTAGCCAACATGTGGAGTAAATCAGGAGTTTGGAGCCCTAAACCAAGAGTTCAATTTTAGTTAAGAGTTCCAATTGATGAAGCTTCAGTCAAGGAGCATTTTGAGGAACATAACTTCTTGTTTCATTTAGTTACAACCCTATTTTGGAGGGGTTTTCAGTTGCATACGACACATGAAGTTGTTTTGAAATTCACAACTCTTTATGCATTCTCAAAGTTCTCTTTCAGTTACATGCTTGATATGAGGGAGGGGATGGACAACACCATTTCTTGGAGCCAAAATTCAAAATTTGAATTCTTGGATCCTTTTCTATAAAAACTTTCTCTTCTCTCATTTCTTTGGGCTAGTTCTGAGTTTGGTGACTGCTGATGCAGATTATTCATCCTTTGTAGCTCATTTCTTATGATATTTTAGATATTTTGTAGAGCATTTTTCCTTAGAATGCAAGAGAGTTATGATTTTTCAATAGAAGAAGCTTGTTTCCTCCTCAATTTTCTTTTGTTTCACTATTGATTAGTGAATGATTTGATTAAAATACTGTGTTCTCCTTTATTTTATCAGAATTCCTTCAATATTGGATGCAAAAGGTAGCATGTTATAGTGCAGGCCTATGAATGTGTTTGTCTTTTCTTTGCATCATAATTGTGAAAACATCCTTGTTTTCCTTCTTATGAGCATTAGAAAACTGAAACTTTTCATTAGAAACACTTTTGCAAGCATGTGCAACTGAGTTATGAGATACTGTAAGTTTCTAAAATTGACCAAATTTGTGAGTTTCAAAAGCATTTATAGGTTTATATATTTGGTGTATCACCCATTAGTGTTAAGTTTATTTCTCCAAGAATTATCCTTCTTACCTTTTCCTCTGTTAAAAATCAAAAATTTCAAGTTATCAAAAGGGGAGCTAACCCATAACCTGGAGGTCTATTCTCACCATAGGATACCCATAGCCTAAGAATAGTTCCATGTTGCATGAGATTTAGGAGTTTTTCAAATTGTCTTCGAGTGCAAATCCCTGTGTTAACAGGTAGCTTAGCACGACTTTGTGCTAATTTGAAGAAGTAGGCATTTGGATCCTTTCCTAGCAGTTTTTCCATCGGTTTAACACCTTGGGATTGTTGGAGTGTTGAAATAATTCTTCCTCACTATCCACTTCTTCTATGACCATGTCCTTTGGGTTTTGGTTTGACCTATCCATCATTTCTTTTTGTTTACGGATTACTTCCTCCTCACTTGGTGGTAGGATTGATGTTGTGTTAAATGTGGGTTCCTTTCGAGGAGTTATAAGGTCACTTGGTCTATAACCCCATGGTCCACTTCCATGATTTGTGGTCTTCGCTGAGGGAATGCTAGAGCTACTTTTGTTGGCTTCCATCTTTTTTCTATGTTGCGATCATGTAGTTGTCATAAACAAGTGCCAAGACTTTGTGAAAGTTTGGTGATTTCTA
This sequence comes from Sequoia sempervirens, assembly GCA_007258455.2. Taxonomy (NCBI): domain Eukaryota; kingdom Viridiplantae; phylum Streptophyta; class Pinopsida; order Cupressales; family Cupressaceae; genus Sequoia; species Sequoia sempervirens. The sequence goes on along the minus strand of VDFB02000003.1, from coordinate 111,608,811 downwards.
CCTTATGGAATGAAATGCTTTGTTTTTGTGAGTTTCAATTTTTTGAGTGTTTTGGGATTTTTTGTTTTAAGAAAAGGATGTTAGCTATTGCCATGTAGGAGGTGGTAATATGGGCCTTCCGATTGCAAGATTCACTTTTCATTCCTCTTTTTCTAGGATATTAGCAGTGTTTCTCCACTGAGTTGGTGTTTCCTTTTTCTCGAATACAAAAATTCTCAAATCACTGATGATGTCAGATTGTTCACCTTCAATTTGTGTGAGGTTTGGTTGTATGATGGGTGCCATAAGATTTGGTTGTTGAATTGGAGTAGTAGGATGCCAAATGGTCATAAAGTGAGTGGTGTTTTGATATGGTTTTCATGATACTCAAGACCTTAGAGTTTGAGTGATTCTTTGGATGACACTATTTTTGGGACTAAAAAATGTTGAAAACCTGGGCCAATATTTCACTTATTTTTTTCTAGAGGATATGTTTTGGAAAATCTACTTGAACTAGCCTCGAGGTTCAAGAAAATGTTGATATCTTAGAATTTTGAGTGAAGGAATAATCCCAAGTTTGTGTTTTGATTTTGAATCCTAAAACTAGGATGAGGTGTTTGATTTTGCAAATGGATTATGACATGTTTTGGGTGTCTAATTGTTTCATTCTCAAAAAGATTTGTAACCAGTTTCAGATTAGTATTCTGATTTTCACCATAAAATAGAGAAAAAGCAAAATTTTTAGAAGAGTAGCGATAATTTCTGTCAAAAGCAGCCAGATTTATGTCAATAGTGACAAATTTTTAAGGACAACTGCGACAAGTTTTCTCAAAAGCGACCTCTATTGTAAGTTTTATAACTGATGAATAGTGAGTGCAAAAGCGGCAGGTTTGGGAAAAAGTGACCAGTTTTTCATCAACTGCGGCTAACAAAATAGGTCAAGTGTGGTATTTCGAGGATCAATAGTGGTATTTTTAGGACAACTGTGTTTAGTTTTTGCAAAAGCGGCAGGTTTTTTTGACATTATCTGTCAGAATACAGAGAGAAAAAACAATAGGTTTTTGGTCGATTGCGGCTAGTTTTAGGTTAATAGTGGTAGAAACAACAATAGTAGTGGCTTCTATTTAGATTTGCTTCCAATTTTTTTTTTTGATGGTAGTTTGGATAAGTTTGCAATTTTTGATACCTTGTTTGATTCTATTTTTTTTTGGCAAGTGATACAATGCAACACAACAATAAAAACTTATTTGACCCTAAATGTCTATAGCTTTAAGCATGTTTCTTTCCAAAAAAGCTCAAAGCTTATGAAAGTCGAAATGCTAAAGCCATAGTTCCCAATGTTGACTTTGTTCTTAGTGTGACTTGAAATTTAAGCCTAAATATTTGAAAACCTTTAAAGATATTTGTTTAAGATATCTTTTAAGGAGTGCAAATATAGGGCTCTTTTCAAAGTATTCACACTAAGTCCAAAGGGTTTGATGTTTGATAACCATGTTCAATGCTTGTTTTGATGTGTTCATTTTAATTCAAGCATAGTGTTTAATATCCAAAGCAATCGAGCAATTTGGAAAGTTTGTGAAGACAATTTACAACCTAGATATAGAAACGTTCTTTTGGTGGGCTTACCTCATGTCCCGAAGGGATGATTTTACATGAAACTTATGGAGAGTGTTTTAATCTCAACTATAAATTGAACTTGGTAAGTAACTTCTCAGAAGCAAAGTTTTTATGCACCACTTTCAAAGAATGTTTTGGATAAAAGGGTTGCCTCTACTACATTGGTTCTTAGTCATGCTTAGGGGATCCAATGCTTTGCTAGCATCCAATAAGCCACTTAAGGCTTTAACCAACTTACTCAAGGATCTATATATACAATGGTACCTCCCCTGTTGTGAATAACACTAATGACAAAGTAATCACCAATTAATTCATTTGGCGTTTACCCTTGAGCATTTATATAGCGAATTGATTGAAAAACCTCTTTGAGTCACCTTTGAGTTCTCCAACGTGGGATGTGTCTCAAAGGTAGGCCCTCTAAAGGTAATGCTTTGAAAATGAAACAAGTACGAAACTCAAAATGCTTTTTGTCACCCAAGATCACCAAAAGATGTGAGGGGAGAGGATAGACACTTAGTTTTCCAAACACAGAAGATACAGTATACAATTCATTGCAATATTCTTTTTAAGCCCCTCAAACGATGCTATCCAAAAAAGAAAATGAAGTGTAAACAAGATAGCAATTTGTTTTTATGTGCACCAAATTTGAAGTGTTCTAGATTTCAAACAAATAGATAGCAGTGTACAAATCAAAATGTATTTGTCTAGTTTTAAGCACCAACTTGAGTGTTTCTAACAATCCTTGTCTTAATGTGGTTAACAAAATAACATCCCTCGTTTCGTCAACATAATGAAAGCGTTGGTAAGAAGAGAGCATTCCGTTTTAGATCACCAAAAATAAAGTGTTGTTCTAATCTATGAAAGCTTTTAAAAGTTCTTTTTAGGACACCAAATTGAAAAATTTACCTAATTTGTGAAAGCTTTTTGAAAAATTCTTTTTAAAGCACCAAATCAAAAGATTTTTCCTAGACTAGAAAGCTTTTGAAAAGTTCTTTTTAAATCACCAAGTCGAAAGCGTGCAAGTTGTGGGGTTCATTTTTATAGCACCAATTTTGAAGTGTTTTTATAAACTAGAAATATTTTGAAAATTTATTTTTAAAGCACCAAATTGAAAGTGTGCAAGTTGAGTTCATTTTTATAGCACCAATTTCAAAGTGTTTTTCTAAACTAGAAAGATTTTTTTTTTAAAAGTTTGGGCTTGGATTGTTTCCCTTCTCTGTAATAAAAGTGTTAGTTTGTTCTTGGATAAACACATGCCATGTGCTCCTGCAAATCCTACATAAACAATGTTAGCAGCTTTCAAACATTCAAAACAAACAACTGTTAGCATTAGAAATTGAAAAATTGGTTTGAAGATTAAAAAAAAAAACCATGGAGAAAAAGTGTAATGTTTAGTCAAAAGTAGGCCTATTATTTTCATCAATAGTCATCTTCCTTGTCAAAAGCACCTCTTCCATCTGCGACTACGGTTAGAAAAATCAAAGGCAACCCTATTTCTGAAGTAGAAGTGGTTACAAAAGTCAGAAGTAGCTGGGAAAAGAGTGACTACAACAGAAATGAAAGAGTGACTGTGTGAGATTCCTATAGCTTTTGCATGAAACTTTTTCAAATGTGTTTCAAAAAATGATAGATGGATGTTGGAACCTCCAACTGTTCAATTAAAACTCATAGAAACATTAGTGTTAAGGACCGAGGTCCCGTCAGGTGTGCTAGAATGTGTAAGGGGGAAATCAATAAGCATGAAGAAATCAAACATGAATGAATTAAACTAATCTAATTCAAACAAAAGATTAAGATTCATACCCATCACTCATGAAATGAATGATATGAGATTACTGAATTCAATGAACTAAAGCAATGCAATCAAAGAACATACAAAGAATTCAATTAATTAATATCGTTACCCATCTTATGTCAAAGTGTATTTGCAATGATGTTGGATTGTTTTTGTATCAATGCGAAGCCTTTGTTTGTGCATTGCAAAAGCTTCAATGTGGTGTGATGTTGATCAAAGATGTGTGTTAAAGCTTGTGAGAAATTAATTGTCAATTTAGCATTACTTCATTGTGTAAAAGATGTCAATTCTCCGATCATTTTTGAGGATGAAGAGGATTGTTATGTAGATTTCACATTTTGAGATGGACAATCGAGATTGCGTAGTAGAATATCCTGATTAGCGGTTGAAAGATGTTGAGAGGAATTAGATTTCTAAGTTAGCTTCTATGATCGAATCAATTAAGGATGTTAATTGATCAATTAGAGGAAATAGATTGCCTAATCTGTGGAATTGAAGAAATCAAGTTGAGCCTTCAGTGGGATTGAAGATTAGATGGATTAGTTAGGAAATAGATGAATCAGTCAGCCAATTAGAATGAGCAATCGGTGGTCATAATTTTCTCAATCATGAAAGTGGGTGAGGGTAACTAATTAATTAATATTTTTGATTTTGAACATGCAAGTCATCTTTGACTTTTCGAAATGAAGTTGCATTTGTTTGTTTTGACCTTTTTGAATGGTGTTTGAATAATTTATTTAATTATTCAAGTTTAGGGGAAAGTGATTTAATTAAACTATTAAGTGGTAATAATTTAATTGATTTAGGAGAATAGGGTAAGTTAGCGACATAATTAAATAATTGATGTTATTTAATTAATCAGGAAGAATAAAGTTAGATTAGGAATTTATTAAATAAATTTATTTATTAATTAGTCAAAAATGATGAAAATGTGAATTAATTAAATAATGTAATATTATTCAATTAATAGAGGAAATTAGGGTTTTTTGATGTAATTGATGCAAAATACAGTGATATTAGGTGATAATGATGCTAATGATGAAAATTTTCATTTAGGATGTGCAATAAGTGTTAGGTCATTTTTACATGTCTACATCTCCATTGTTGTATATAAGGATGCAATTGCTCATAGTTTTTCTATTCATCTTTGGTGCATTCATATTGTTATTCTGACCATAGGTTAGACGTGAAATTGTGAGAAGTTAGTGTATTGTGAGCAAGTATATTAGAAATCAACATTTCCAATTATCAAGAGAGAGAGTGGAAAGGTTAGTTCATTAATAATTCATTTGCAGATCACTGGAAATTCATTTTTTGCATTCATTTTGTCATTTGAGAATCGAGAGTAGAGAAGGCACCAAGATGAGCTATTGAGTTTTGGAGCAAGGAGTCATAAGAGCTATTTTAATCTAGACATGATTAATATATCTCTTTCTCCTTCTCATTTCAATTCTATATCTAAGTTCTACTATTGATTGAAGTTGCATATGTTATGATTGTGTATAAACTATTGCTATTAGTAAGTATATGTGTATGTACAAATAGCTAGATTATTTACGCATAGAGCTACTTTGAAAACAAAAAAGAGATAAGTTGGATTAGGGAATCTGAAGAGAATATTAAGTAGTCATTATTGAATTATAATGTTAGATTATGATGCAATACATGATTTTAAATATTATCTATGAATATAGTTGAGAGAAAGTAGACCCATGGGAAGGATAATTCCCTCTGAAGCTGTGTGAAACCCAAACCACTAGCTCATTGGAATAAAATAGCAAGAGGAGTTAAGTAGGATATATGATATTATTCATATTAATATAGTATTGTATTTATAATGTTTAAATGGGTTTATATTATTTTTCAACAAGAGGGTTAAACTCATTTTAGAGGAAAATACGTCCTCATTAGCTATCGAATAATATTATCATATATTTTGACCAAGAGTCTATATCATTACCTATTCATGGTAATACAGCCTTAAAGAAGATGACTTTACATTTTGACAAACAAAAGCCATAATGTGAGGCGATTTTATGTATTTGAAAAGATGAGTTTCATCTACTTGGAATTATGTAATGTTATTTCATTTATGCAATGATTTGTGAAAATTATTTATGCAATGTGAAATTATATTATTGAAAAGGAAAAATTTCATTTCCATATTTTTAAAAACTTGGATAATTCAATTTTTGAGTTAAAACTTAGGTGAAAATTGTTGATTAAACATTAGGTATGTTACAAAGTTTATGTGTCTTGTCAAGGTGTAGGGATTTGAATGCAAAAATGGATCTTCAAGCTTCCTTTAATCTCCTCTAAAACTAAAATCTACACATTCAAAGAGAGAATAAAAGTTGTGCCATTTAGGGGCTTGCCTTAGTCAAACCCTATGTTAGTGTTTCCACTTCTACAATGGAAATGTTAATGATAGAAAGATAAATGATAGGAAAGAATGATGAATCAAAAAAGTGTTGCAACTCACCACCCTTCAATGGCTTCCTTGAAGGACTGAAGTCATGCACATCACCTCAAGATCTTGGATCTTGCTTGAATTTCTTGAATTTCTTGGAGACCTACAAAAGGGTTGGCCCTCACAAACAATGATAAGATGAACATACATAAAATCACATAGGATTTGAAATGATGCTTAGATCTTGAATTGTTGTAATAAATCATTGAAATGTTGCTCTTGACTTGCTTGATAGTGCTCTTGACAATAATTTTCACCTCTTGCTTGTTGTTAGATTTGAAATGATGCAATAACTAGGTATTTATATACATTTATTCAATTTCTCACAAATTAGATCCCAATAGCCGACATTTGTAGCTTGAAATGGAAATGATAAAATGTCAACACTAACATATTCAAATTTGGGATCAAGCAAAATAGGGGGACACTGTCACCATAGGGAAACTCTATCCTTGCCCTATTTTTTGGAAAATAAGGTGTTAGGGGAAAAGTATCAAATGAATGTATTTGTTTTCCACTTGCAACTTATTGATAATTGTTAAAAATAGGCCATATAATGCATAATTTGAGAAATTAGGTGCTTAATCAGGTCCAATAAATAAAGGGGAGAAAAACATAGTGTGAAATTTTCAAGGTTGAAAATTTATGATGCTACATTTGGCCACCACTTTAGTGAGAATATGAACTCTCGCTCAGGCTCGCACTAAAGTAGAAAATATATTTCAAGAGGGGTCCAATTGTCCAAATTTTGAAGAGATAGGATGAAAAGGATCAAGGGGGACTGGAAAATCCCCTAGGATCTAATATCCCATGACAAACCAACATAAGCATAAAGGACCACACACATGTATGAAATGAAACAAGACAACATACACAAACATACATTTTGAAAAACACAAAGCATACATGATGAAAATACATAACATAATATAACATAACATGTAAATGACAAAAAAAAGAACAAAAACACAATGTAAACACAATGCAAACATGAATAAAACACATAAAAGACACAAAACAAAACACAATGTTAGTACTAAAAGGATTCAAGTTAGTAAGGCAAAGAGGCCTCAATCTTTAAATTGTCTCAAATACCAAATGTCATCCATTGAATAAAGGAATGATTCTAAGGACTAGCAAGTTGTGTTATGCGATATCACTTAAGAGCCATATGGATCCACTGGCTAGCAAGTTGTGCTATGCTAGGTGTCCATGCAATATGATGGGTTCCATAAGGCTAGCAAGTTGCATTATGCTACACACTCATGAAACACATAGCTCTACTATCAAACAAGTTGATTTATGCTCGGTGGCCATGTTAAGGTGTTCATGACTCACATAGTAGCAAAGTCTAATAATTTCTAAGTAAATCACAAATAAAAGGCACCACGGGTTAGTGAAGTCTGATATTCACTAGGTGATCCCCCAAGATAAAGTAGCAAAATGAGAAACACACAAGGTCTAGTGAAGTCTTCTATTCACTAGCTATGTACCCACTAACAACCATACCAAGAGTTATAATCCTTGATAACCCTAATAAGGTGCCACAAAATGATCAAGATGCTATGTAAACACAACAATAAGTTCAACATATGTGAACAAAGTGAAGCAAAAATGCCAATATCAACGCACCACTAAGTCCAATGTGCATGAACAAAGTGAAGCAAAAATGCTAATGTCAACACATCACTAAGTCCAACATGCATGAACAAAGTGAAGAAAAAATACCAATATCAACATACCACTAAGTCCAATACATGTGAAAAAAGTGAATAAAAAAGGCCAAACTTACCTAAGAAGGTGCAAAAACGATGACAAGATAAGGCCAAAACCTCAAGGGGTGTTATAACAACACCACCAAAAAAGGTGATTTACAAAAATCATAGTGGGGTTTTGCTCAATATATGAAGGGTCACACCTTAGGGAATATCACACATGACATCACCACCAAGAGAGGATTAGTCATGGAATAGAAGACTCACACCTTAGGGATACTAGCCATAGCATTACCACCAAGGGGAAAGTCATACACCAAGAAAGATTACACACTTAGAGGACATCAAGCCCAATATCACAACAAAGGAGGCACAACCTAGATAGAGAAGACCACACTTTTATCAAGGTCACACTTCCTAAGATAAGTATGCTATCATCACTAAAAATGGACCATTTCTTATGCAAACAATGAGTGGGGGACTATATGCCCCACCCTTAAAATGTTAGTGTAATTGCTACACTAAAATTTTAAGGAGAAACAAAAGGATTTCTTGCTAGAAGGAATACGCCTAACACAAGGCTACCTAACCCCTTCCCCCCAATTGTCGGGACAAAGATGAACCCAAAATGGATGATGATACACTGCTCCTTGAAAGATGATATATGATTGCATAAAGCTTAGTTTATACCCCATGCATGGTAGTGAGGATATTGTGATACTACAATTACCACATGGCAAGGAGCAACAACTAATCTATTTGTCTCTTATATGATTAGTGAAGGCATTTTTTATGTTTTTCATTATTTTTGAAGGACAATAGCCAAGACCTTTTGTTGTTTCTTGTGTATTAGGCTCCATGGGGACACAAATACCTTGTTTTTACACCACATCCTTTTCCATTATAGCCAAATTATTTCAAAATTTTATAACTTATTCCATAAATGGCTTCCATTTTTTTCAAAGAAGGTGGCTTATCATAATCACTTTCATCATAAGTAGATGTGTAATTTATATTTGAATCCTCTATGCTAGAAGTTGTGCAATTGGATGCTTTTGATGATTCAGTGATAGATTGTGTTGATATCATTGTGACCTTTTTTTTTTAATTTTGATGGTGTAATGTTTTCCCCCATAAATGTAGGCATGAAATCTAATGATCCTCAATCATCATCCAAAAAATTTATCACGAATAAAAGGAACTCATCTTTGTCTTCAATTTGTAAAGGTTCCATTTTTGACATTGGTATCAATGTGCTAAGAGGATTCTCTATTCCTGTTTCAGTTTGTAAACAATTATTAGATTTAGAATCAAATTTTATTGTGTAAGCCTTATTTTTGTATGTGTATTTTATTAAACGATGAAGTGTTGAAGGCACACCTTTCATATCATGAATCCATGGTCTACCCAACATAATATTGTATGAAATATTGTAGGGCATGACATGGATGGTAGTTTGCAATACAACCTTATCAAATTTAACAAGTAATGTTATCACACCAAGCAATTGTCTTCCCACATTATCAAAACCTTGGATAGACAAAGTATCTAGTTGAATCTTAGTCTTATCTTCTCTAATTCTATCCAAAATATTTACACTACAAACATTGAGCCTCAAACCATTATCAATAAGGGTACACCTAATCCTAACCTTGTTATTAATATCCATTATCATCAAGGCATCATTTTGTTTTTGCATTTCCAAAGGGGGTAATTCATCTTGATGAAAGACAATATCCAAATTAGTTTCATTCATGAATTCAAGAAAAGTTTCCACATCATTTGGTTGAGCACTAGGAGGGAGAACAAATTTCTACAAAGCACTTTGAAGTATTCCATGATAAACAGGTGATGTTTGAATCAAATCCCACAAGGAGATCTTAGTAGGAGTGTTATGAAGTTTCTCAACAAGATCATATTATTTACCACTATGTTGCATGATGTTAGGTGTCGGTGGGAGGTATGGTTGAGGCAATGGAATGGATGTTGGTGTTTGTTTTTGTTTCTTATTATTTCTAGTGTTATATGTGTGGGAAACTATGTGATAACTTGGTTGCTTCAACACATGATTACTAGTGAGTTGTTTAGTAAAGCTTAAGATATGGCCATGAGGATTAGGAAGTTGTATAATGAGAGGTGAATAGGAGGTCCAATAATTAGAGGATTTTTAGGAGGTCCAATAATTAAAGGAGTTTTAGGAGGTCCAATAATTAAAGGAGTTTTAGGAGGTCCAATAATTAGAGGAGATCTAATAGCTAATTGTGCATTCATAACCTCAGTGGACTTAACTTCTTGTTGATGAAATTCTATCTAGGGGGGATCTAATGTCACATTAGAATCCTCATCTAAGAAAACCCCTCTTAGTTTATTTTTAAAGGAGTATATCAATTATGTCATCCTCTTGTGCCACAATATCTTCCCAAGTAGGAGATGTAGGTGAAGAGAAACAAACAAGATTCTCAAGACGCTCCATTATTGGATCTTCTAACACCAAGTTATCTTTTTCACAAATAAGAGAGATATCAAGAAAAGAACAAACATGATAGTCATGATTTCTAATGATTGCATTCTCTTGCACCAATGTATCCTCACAAGTAGAAGATATATGGGAGAGGGATCAATGAAAAACAACAAAATAGGGGAGATAAACTCATTGTGACATGCTTGTAACAAAAATTCCTTGAAATGCTTAACAAGATCTGGAAATAAAACATGAATTATGATAACACAAGATTTTTTCAATGAGAACATGATGTTATGCCCTATGGATCAAGATAGCAACGTTTTTGGAAAAATATCTAGTTACAGGATTGCTATTCAAAAACTGATGCCAAATCTAGGTAGAGACCAGAGACAAGATTCTACATGGTGAATTTGACCTTAAAATGGTAGGACTAAGTCACCATAAGTGGAATAATTCTCCATATGGTGTCTATGTCTTGCATAGATTTTTGTATATTTCAAAATTTGGCTATGTTTAATATTGTTTAAGGTTCTCAAGTCTGTGTGCATAATGGTTTGACAGTGAATTATTTTTTCTAAAATTCACCCAATTTATGATTATGTAGTTCAAAGTGCAAGTGTATAACAATGTTGAAAAAGTTTGAACAATAAATGACTATTTTGAATGTAATTTTCTGATCTAAAATACAAAAATTGACTAATTCTTAGATGCCTAAATCTTAAAATGATGACTTTGATGTAATTTTAAAACTAACAATGCACTTTTTCACTTTTTTGAACTATATGAAAGATGCTTAAATACATGCAGTTAAGAATTCCAATCAGATATCTACAAGTAGAAATAGACTGAAGACACAAAGACAAAGAATTGCACAAAATTTTGATGAGCTACCAATAGGAGGACAAAGTTGCCCAAGGGTGTCTCTATCTTGGATAGGGTAGGTGAAAACATAAAGTTTTATTTTTTATTAGATTGCTTAAGTGTTTGGTATTTGTGTGCAAATAGGTCTAAAACTAAGCATTTTTCTAAATTTTTCTCAATTTAAGATAATGTAACTCAAATGTAAACGTGTAACAATAAATGAAAATTATGAATGCAATTTTGAATGTAGATTTGACCTAAATGACTGAAATAAACCCTAATGCAACCTATGATGCAATATGATATGCAATTTTTTGAATTTTTATCTTTTCATGATGCAAAGTAAAACCCTAAATGAACAATGAAATGCAAAACTTAGATCTATTGTGAAATTTTAGAAGTTTTATAATGTTAACAGGTCATGTTCACCAAAATGAAATGAAGGAAAAGGGGGGATGGTGTCCTAAATTGAATAGAACCCCACGACTAAGGATTTACCAAAATGAAGCATAGAAAAAGGTGATCATAAGTCTAAATGCAATAGAACCTTGGATCAATTTTTCTTTTTCTAGGGTTTCATTAGGATGCAAATCAACATCGTGATTAGATTGACTTTCAATTGTGAAGGTGAGGCAATCAGACTTGGATATGCATCTTTATGGGCCTTAGAAATGAATTGGAATTGATTTTCCTTGATTAACCTAACTAGTCTATGTGCTCTAATATGAAAATACATGATTCTAACAATCAAGAAATGATAGAAAAAAATTGCAAGCAGATCTGAGAAAGGAAGAACTTTGTGCACCTGTCTTGTAAATTTGGAGCCACTCTGAATAGGAGGATAGAGTCACCGAAGGGAGACTATGTCCTTGTAAGGGTGTCTCAGAGCTATTTTCACAGTCTTCTAATGTTATATTTGAGCTTCCTAATTTTTCTTGCAAATTTGTCGGATCACTATCGGATAATTTTGTCAGTGAGTTTTTTGTATTATCAAGGTGTAGGCATTTGAATGCAACAATAGATCTTCAAACTTCCTTAAATCTTCTCTAAACCTAAAATATACACATTTAAAGAGAGAAGAAAAGTTACACCATTTAGGGGCTTTCCTTAGTCAAACCCCATATTAGTGTTTTCACTTCTACAATGGAAATGTCAATGATAAAATGATAAATGATAGGAAGGAATGATGAATCAACAAAGTGATGCAAATCACAACCCTTCAATGGTTTCCTTGAAGGACTGAAGTCATGTACACCACCTCAAGGTGTTGGATCTTTCTTGAATTGCTTGGAGACCTACAAAAGGGTTAGCCCTCACAAACAATGATAATATGAACATACATAAACTCACATAGGATTTTTACATGATTCTTGGATCTTGAATTGCTACAATAAATCATTGAAATGCTACTCTTAACTTGCTTGATAATGCTCTTGACAATTTTTTTCACCTCTTGCTTCTTTTTAGATTTGAAATGATGCCATAACTAGGTATTCATAGGCATTTATTCAATTTTCCACAAATTAGATCTCGATAGCCAATATTTGCAACTTGAATTGGAAATGATAAAATGTTGACACCGACATATTCAAATTTGGAACCAGGAAGAATAGGGGGACACTATTACCATAAGGTGACTTTGTCCTTGCCCTATTTTCTAGAAAGTAAGGTGTCAGGGAAAAGTATCAAATGAATGCATTTTTTCCACTTGCGACTTATCAATAATTGTTAAAAATAGGTCATAGAATGCATAATTTGGGAAATTAGATGCTTAATCAAGTCTAATAAATAAAGGGGAGAAAAATAGTATGAAATTGTCAAGGGTGACAATTTGTGATGCTACACAAAATACTACAATTGGATGTTGAATTAACAACATTGCCTCCTGAAGCTTTGTTCATTGTGCTTGGTGTTGTGATTACATTAGTGGGGGTCAGAAGGAATGGCCTAGGGTTCTATTCTGACTGTAGTGGCTCATGGTGGTTGGTGTCATCTGCTCTATGATTGGAGCTGTGTCCGGTGGGAAAAGGTTACTTCTTGACCTTGGTTTTCATGGTTTTGAAGGATGTCTCTGCTTCCTTTCTTGAAGCGGAGATCCTTGTTTTTTTGGTGGTGTTGGTGCAGTTTGGTTCGGTTGTGTTCTTGTTGTTGAAGCCTGGTAGCCTATGGGCGAGGCTTGGTCTTTTCTAGTTTTTCTGGGTTGAGTCCCAGGAGGTTTTGGCACTTATTTCTGTTGGTTGGTCCCCATTTCGTGCTTTCAAGCTTTTTTTCTTCAAAGGAGGTTTTGTTTGGCTTTGCTCATGGTCTGAGTTGGTTATCTTGACTCTCTAGTATGCTCAGTGGTGCTGGCTTGTGGCTAAGGTTTATAGGATGTACTTTTTCTAGCCTCTCTTGTAGTTAAAGGATGAAGTGTTTTCCTGTGCTATTAGAGTGGTGGCTCTCTACTATTTTCTATAGGTGTTGTCTTCTATAGAGGTGAAGATTGCTGCCATTGAGGTGGAGCCCTCTCCTATGGAGGTGGAGCTGTTGTGTGTAGAAGACTGGTGTCTTTGGTAGTGATGGTTCTCGCTTTGTCCTCTCCTATAGAGGGGAGCTCTCTCTTGTTGAGGTGGAGTATGAGTTGGTGTTGCAAGGCATTTGGTATTGGTTAAAGGTTGGGGCTCTTATTTGCTTCCTCCTTTATTTGGGTTTGAGGTCCTTGCCAAAACCTGATTGTAAAGGGTTTATGGTCCATTCAAAACCTGTTATGGGGTCAAGGTCCCTGAAAATCCTGGTTAAGGGTTTAAGGTCCCTTCAAAAACCTTTGGGTTTAAGGTCTTAGTTTTAGCTATTTTGTGGGTTCAAGGTCCCTGTAAAACCTTTGTACAACATGTTATTTCTTGTTTTATTTGTAGTGCTGCTGTTGATGGGATTCTAATGGTATTTGGATTATCTTTGATGCAACATTTTTTGCTTGGATAGGGTTTCTAGTCCCTTCAAAACTGGTCTGTAATGGTTTTCAGGTCCCACCAAAACCTGTTTTTCCTCATCAAAAACAACATTGCCTCTTGATTCATTTCCATCTATTGAAGATTTCTTGGTACAATTTAATTCTTTGCTTTCTCAACTTAAGGGTTGTGGTAAAATAAAAATATATAAAGAATGTGTCTTCTTGGTTTTGTTAAAGCTAAAAGGTCCTTCTCAAATATTTTCTTCTTCTTTCTACTCTATAATGGATGCTCTTGGAATAACATTTATAATGCCTTATTTTGAGAAGTTTTATGATAAACTGACACAAGAATAATCTAATTAATCTCTATGGATGTTATTGTATACACCTAAAAATGGTCTGGATAATCTAATTAATTAAATATGACTTATTTGATTAATTAACCTTAAATTCATCTACTATTAAATAAATATAAATATTTATTTATAGTTCATTCTTCTAAATTCTTCAATTTTAAATTATTCCATCTTAATTAAATAAGCAAACTTCAATAGTTTGTAGTATTTAATTATCTAAATCATGTTGCCTCTTAATTAAATAAAATATCATAAAGATTTATTTAATTATCATATCCCTTTTTATTAAATAAGCAAATGTCAAATATTTGTTTCATTTAATTAATTATTCTCTTTTGTTAAAACTTGAATAAATCAAATTTATTCAAATAAAGGAAAATTTTCCTCTATTCACTCACCTACCAAATTAGATATAAAACATCTAATTTAATTCAACAGGCATTCATGGGAAAGCTATGGAGACAAACTTGCAGGTAATCCTCTTCAATCTCTTTCCTCTGATTCTTCCTATTATCTGGCTGATGTTTTCATGGGGAGAAACCATTCCCATGATCAGCTCAAGGTTCTTCATCTCTCACCATTCAATCCTCCAAATTTAATCCAAGCCTTTGCTGTGCCGCCCCTTCACAAAATTGTTGTCGTGAATCTATAAATACAACCTCATTCTACACAAAAAAGGATCCCCAAATCTGAACTTTGTGCAATCTTACTCTGCAAGAATAGCAATCAAGAAATCAAGAATTTAGCAATAGCAATATTATCAAGAATAATAGCAATCATAGCATCAGTAGAATCATAATCATGGCTGCATCATAGTTTTACTGTAGCTTCTTTCATCATAGTTTCATGTCAGCATAGATTACAGTAGCTTCATCATATCAATTAGCAATCATCATATAGGATTACATCATTGTATTTAGCAACATCTCATTCTCTAGATTGATATTTTAACAGTTACAATGCTTACCAAATCTGAGAGCCCCGTGACTTGATAAATCTTTAGAGATAGGGGACAATATGACACTTTTAGTAGATTCTTGCTTTAAACTAGTTTAATCATTGAATATTTGATATAATGTCTTATTAAGAAGTGTTATTTTACTCATTACTTATTCCACACTTACATTTTGGTGCCCATCGTGGGGCCCTAACCCCATATTTTAACAGTTTTTCTGAAAAGTGTTCGTATAGGATTTTGGCATGTTCTTTTAGTGCGATCAAGGGATTCTATAGCACTTCTTACAAAATTTTTAGTGCTTCTAACTATTTCAGCGCATTCACCAAAATTTTTAATGCTTCTGACTGTTTTAGCACATCCGACGAAAACTTTAGCACTTACGCAGACTGTTTTAATGCCTCCACCAGAGGCTTCCAGCACGGTTGATTGTTCCATGATCAATCCTATTTCAACGCTTCCAACAAATTTTGTAGTGCTTTTGATGAATTTTGCAATGCTTACAATCATTTTTGCAACGCTTCTAATCAATTAAGTGGCACTTATGACCTCTGTTATAGTGCTTCTATAACTTGTTGTCTGGATCCGACGTGACCGCGACCAGTAATTTCATTTTTTCATTTGGACTAAAATAAACCAATCCTAGGATAGTCATTTGGATTAAAATATATCAATCCTAGGGTAGTCATCATACATTTTCTATTTTGGTTAAAATTAGCATCATGTCTTTTGTGAAGCAATATCTTCACATAGAATAGCAAATTGTCATTTGGGCTTAATAACTGAACATTGATTACTATGCTTGTGTGGTGATAGGCCTATGCTCTCCCCTTAACTGGGTGATAAAAATTCCAAACTCATCTTTTAATTTCATGCACTTTATGCTTTTTTTAAATCCTTTAGAAGGCTTGCCGTAGTGGGAAAAAGTACTCACCCTACGAGAACAACCTGAGTGGGAACAAACCAAAGCCAGGTTTTCCAACCCACTATAAAATAAAAGTGAATTTTGGGAAACCCACATTTATCAAAAGTGTGCAAGATAACCATCCCCAAAATCTTTGTTCTAAAGATTGGAAGGTCTCCTGAGGGAGTTTATCATTTTCTGCTCCGAACGGAAATCGTATTTATGAACCATAGTGTAGAATCCAACTTGTCAATTTTTGAACATTGTAATACTCAACAGTGCAAGGGGAGTGAAGAATATGCCCCCAAGAAACTCACCATATAATGTCCAAGGACCGTTTGCTCAAGGGATTGAGAAATATAACTTTGAGTACGTGCCTGGAAAAGATAAAAACATGGGCACCCTCTAGGGGTGACACAACTGTGTGAGTCAACACAATTTTAAGATGTGGGCTATTTGAGTATAATGATGAACTTTTGACCTTAAGAGTGAGTCTTCTTGAAGTGTATTCTTTGTTACAAACTTGTGGAAATCAAGAAGGATCATGTTTGAATCTTGAACATACACTTACTGTGTAGATTCTAGGACTTAAAAACAATTGTTCTACAATTGCTTGCTATGTTTTCAAACCATTAATCCAGATAAAGATCATCCAAAAAAACACAAAGAGTCATACAAAATAAAACTGTGAAATTTATGATTAGGGATTGAAAATCCATAACGTTTTTCAAGAAATCCCTCACAACAAGAGTCAAGAAACCAAAGAAGCAACTTAGCTACAAGAAACTTTTGAAAAGAAGACGCTTCTTGTATCAAAGTAGAATTTTTTTTTGGAACATAGAACTTTCATCGATAGGTATCATGACTTTGCTAGGAGATATACTGATGATTTTTCCTTAGAGCCTTTATGTTCACAAGCTTACTTTCAACAAAGAGCTCTTTCACAAAAACATAATCATAGTCAACCCATTCGTCAGTATTTCATCCCACGACCAACAATACAATATTCCAACAGGCCAAATCAGTTCTTACAATAGAGGAAAATTTGGAAACATTAGGCTTGTCATCCCAAAATCAAAGAGTTACTAGCAAAGATATCCTGTCAAAATATAAAAAAAAAAAAATTCTAGAAAATTACATCAAAAAAGTCAATCTCTTCATGGATAAGGAAATTAGATAACATTGTGAAACCCAAAATAGCACTTAAACAATCTATTTTGGTGCTTCCACACTGTCTTTTAGCACATCCACTGTTGAAATAGCACATCTACAGTCTGTTTTAGCACTTACGACAAATCTTATAGCGCTTCTGCCAAACAGTAACCAAAATTTGCCAGTGTTAGGAAATCACCAATATTATAGCGCTTAAACATTTTGTTTTAGTGCTTCCACACTATCTTTTAGCACATCCATTGTTGAAATAACACATTTGTAGTCTATTTTAGCGCTTCTAACAAATTCTGTAGCGCATTTTCTGACTATAACCAAAAATCATTAGTGTTAGAATTTACCAGAATTTTAGGGCATCTACAGTCTGTTTTAGCACTTCTACTCTATTTGACAACACTTTTACCATACCTTTTAACACTTTTGAATTCTGTTTTAGCACTTATGTCCTTTGTATTAGCGCTTCCACAGAACAAAAAAATAGAGAGCTTTTGGGAACATCTGTTAGATTGTTGGCAACAAAATCTCAGGTTTTTATCAGATGAAAACATTTTTTTTTATAGTCCAGATAGTGTCTTAAACCTGAAACAAAATAGGTTCTTACAAGTCAAAATTATTTGCAACTCAAAACCCAGATCTTACAAACTAAAAAGTGTCCAATTATCAAAACACAAATCCAGATTATTGAGTTAAGTTTCCTCATCAGGATTTTGACATCCTACAATCACGAAACGAAACACAAATAATAAAATTTTTAACTTGGTCTCTTGAATAGAATATATCATTCTATTTGACTTTGTTAAAATCCAATTGACACTAATCCAAGCACAGAAGATCAAAGTTTAGTGAAATTAACAAATACTTGTATGCCAATCTTGACAAGGTTACTAAGACAAAAACTTAGAGAGAAAGAAATTGAAACCCCAAATGTCATGGCTGAAGAAAATCCCTTTCACAAATTCCATCAAAATGATACCAATGAGATAACTTAAGAGGATATACAAACCGCCCAACAAGATCCAAATTTTCAAAAATTCATGGAAAAATACCTCTTGATGTTAGCAGAATTAGGGGCCAAACTTCCAAAAGATTTTGACATCAATCGATTAAAGGAAACACCTAGAACAAATGAAACTAAATCACACAACACACAAGACACAGATCAAGTGATTGCTCTAATAGCTCAAATGCAAAATTTACAACAACAAATTCAGGATATGCAAAAGGGAACCACAAAGAGGTATTCATTACAGGACATTTTTCCTTATCCCTTTCATCCAAGTGTAGACATGATACCCTTCCCTAGACATTGTGAATTCCCTAAATATGACAAGTACAATGGCATAATAGACCCGATTGTCCATGTGAGAGAATTCAGAACAATGAGTTTAGAGTTTGCATAGGAGGATACTTACCTAATGAGGTTATTTCCTAGGAGTTTAGGAGCTCACTGTATGGGATGGTTCTCCAAATTACAACCAAGGATTTGATCCTTTGAAGAACTAGTCAACAGATTTATCACACAATTCTCCTTCAACATTCAACATGATGTAACCATAAAAGATCTGTACAACATGAAACAAAATAAGGGTGAGACATTCCTATCATTCCTACAATTTTGGTGAAAGTTGTTTGCTAGATATCCTTGGTCTATACCTGAAGAGGAAAAGATTGAATTATTTATTGACAACTTAAATGATGACATGAGTTATAGACTGGAATTGCAATGTCCCCTGACATTTGAAAAGGTGATTGAGAAAGACCTTAAAATTGAAGAAGCCTTAGTCAAAAGAGGAGTGATTAAACATTACAATGATACATCAAACAACACAAATTCCTCAAATCACTATGGAAACAATGACAAGCCTAAATTTTGGCAGAAAAATAGAAATACTAGAAACAATGATGCTACAACTAACACGTAAAATAAAAAAACTAGTATTCAATTTGATGGCAACAACTGTGAAAATAAATCAAAATGACAACCAAAACAACAATAAAGGTACCACTCAAAACAATAACCCAAATAATGGAGAATCTTGGCCACCATCATATCAAAGACAATCCAATCAACAAAGATTTACACCATTAGGACAAACTTTGGAATAAAAAATGAGAGATCTTATTGCAAATAGACTTATTACCCTACTAGAAGCAAGAAATTGGGAGCCAAAAGTGAAACCATCTTGGTGGAACGATGCTGACTATTGCAACTTTCATAAAAATAAAGGACATAAAACAAATGACTGTATGAAATTAAAACATCTGATACAAGACTTGATTGAAGCAAAGATGGTGTTTGTTGAAGGACATCAAACAAACAACAATCACAATGCATTTACAAATCCTTTACCTAACTACGAAAAAAAGAGAATCTTCTTCAAACAGTAAAGGAAAAAGTATAAACTATATCTATGACACCACCATTCTTTGCATTTCTGAGGTTGAGAAAAATAATGTCATTAATAATCAAACAGATAACATAAGCATCAATGACAGTATATCCTTGAACATGATCCCAAACATAAACACATCCAACAACCAAATCAATGTCATAAAAATTAGGGAAAGACAAGACTATCAACCAGTCAATGCAACGACAAGGGGGCAGTCCAAAGTGATACTGAAAGGAGTTTCACCTAAAATCACTACTCCCCCTTCACATCAATACAACATAGTGGATCAATTACAAAAGATACTCGCATAGATATCCATATTGGAACTTCTTAAAATTTCACCATCACATAAGGAAGTTCTGGAATTGGCTCTAGTAGCCACTACGGTACCCAATAATTTGGATATCTATCAATTTAAGCTATGGTGGGACATCTGACCACGCCTCATTGTTTTCCATTCTCTAAACAAGATGATGTGTCACTAAATCACCCACACAATGCAACCTTGCATATAGAGGTTCTAATCTATAAGCACCGTGTCAAGCGTGTCTTAATAGATGGCATAGTTGGATTAAATATTTGTACTTTAAAACTAATTCATGCACCAGGTTTTTCTGACAACGCCATTGATGCTAGAAGAAAGATAACAATAAAAGCATATGATGAAGAGGAAAGGTCTTCCAAGGGGCTGATTGTACTACCAATTCAAGTGGGACTAATTGTCAAAAATATAGTTTTCCAGTTGTTAGACAAAGAAATAACATATAACATACTCTTGGGACGTCCATGGATCCATGAAATGCAAGTAGTACCTTCAACATATCATCAGTGTTTGAAATTTCCTATCAATGGAAAAGAGGTCACTATTTCAGCCAATTACAATAATCCCCAGACTTGTAACATGCTTAAGGAAACTCAAGACACTTTGGTACCCCACAATAGAGAATCCAACACTTCTACTTCATCTAGTGGTGAAAAGAAACTCAATTTTATATCCAAATGGGTTGAGAAAAAGGACCAAGCAAAGGAAACAATTGTTGCTAACTCAACTTTATCAAATAATGAAAGTCCCCTAAATACTCTATCACAGTAATTTACAGACAAGATCCAGTTAAAACACAAGGGTTTGGGAGAATATTCCATTGAGCAATCTTTGTGTCTTTCACAATTGCTACCATCTCCAAAATCATATGCACAACCCACAACAAACACACAATGATCATCGCAACCTATCACAGTTTTGGATGAAAGGTTTGTAAAAGTAGGTACTCTAGAAGAGGAATCAGAAGACAAGGCCATTCTCCATTGGCTATACAAGGATGAAGAAGCCTCAACATCAACAAATATTAGCATAAGGACAAATCAGTATGGAAAAGGAAAGGCTATCTTAGAGAAAATGGGCTATGAAGGGCAAGGACCAATTGGCAAGAGAAAAGATGGCATTATAGAACCTATTCAACCTCTAATACTTCAGCCTAAAGACAAAATAGGATTAAGCTATACAGGGGAATCAAAAGAAGAAGTAAATCAAAAAGTGGTAGAAAGGATTCTTCAAATGAGGGATGGTTCTGAAATAGATTCCAATGAGTATGAATGGGATCATTTATCTGCAACATCATACAATGACATACAAATTGATGTCATCAAAGCATATACACCCACACGAGAGGAGGGATAAAGTTTGGGAACTAGACCACTTGTATTAAGATCACCAAATATCGATGATTCAAGTGAGGATGAACAAACATTGAGTGAGATAGATGACTTGGAGGAGAGTAATGTCATAGGCCTCGACCTTCCCACTAACAACTTTGACCACATGGCTATTGGAACCCTCACTGTCGTCGACCTTTATCAACCTAAGGACTTTCTACCCTTGATGCATCCTGAACTTATTGACTTGGAACCAACTGAACCTATTAATGTACCAGTCTTTTCAAACAATGAGGCCATCATAAATTTTCTTTGCAGTGACACACCTGATACAAGTTCTACCCATAACACTCATAATGATACTTCAAATCAGGAGGGTGCCAAATCTTCCATTTGCAAAATTAACAATAGGAATAATGGATCTAATGGTGAAAACCATTCAATGGCAGCATTAGATCTTGAAAAAGAAAAAATAAAGAATGTATCTAACACTGAAAACCTTTTTGAGGCACTAAAATATGGGAGATTTGAAACCCTTCTAGAGCATTACCATGAAAAATCATCAGTATTGGTGGAACTGACACAATCCATAAATCTGGGCACAATAGAAAAGGAAAAGATTCTACATCTGGCAACGTCTATGACAGAATAGGAGAAGCCCAAATTCACCAAATTCTTTGAAGAGCGACATATCAATTTTGCTTGGTCTTATTCTGATATGCCAGGATTAGATCCAAATCTCCTAATGCATCATCTATCTCTACCATCCAGAATCAAACTAGTAAATTTTTTTTAAAGAAAAATGCATCCCCACATCACCTTGATGGTAAAAGCTGAGCTGAAAAAGTTGTTGGATGCAAGATTTATCAAGTCTATCGATTATGCTGAGTAGATTTCAAATATTGTGCTTGTATCTAAACTAGATAATAGTATCAAAATATGCACATATTTCAGAGATCTAAATAAGGTGTGCCCAAAGGATGATTTTCCTTTACCAAGCATTGACATTATTGTCGATTTAACAACAAGACATGCCATGTTGTCATTAATGGACTACTTGTCAGGTACAACCAAATCAAGATAACACCTGAAGATCAAGAAAAGACAACATTCACATGTCCTTGGGGTACATTCTATTGGAATGTCATGCCCTTTGGGTTGAAAAATACAGGTGCAACATATTAGCGGGAAATGACCACTATTTTCCATGACATGATGCATACTTTTATGGAAGATTATGTGGATGAAATATTAGCAAAATCATACACTAGAGGACATCTGGAGATCCTCAGAAAAGTCTTTACTAGACTGTAGAAATTCAATGTCAGATTGAACCCTAAGAAATGTGTGTTTGGGGCTACATCAACAAAACTCCTTGGATACATAGTCTCAGAAAAAGGTATTGAAGTGGATCCGACTAAGGTCAAAGCAATAATGGAGATGCCACCCCCTAGGAATATCAGTCAATTATAGTCTTTACAAGGAATGCTACAATCAATCAGGAGATTTATCTCCCAATTGGCAGACAAAAGCCATCCATTCAATCATCTACTTCATAAGAATGTCTCATTCAAGTGGGATCAAGAATGCGAAACAACTTTTAACCAGATAAAGCAATATTTAATGTCGCCTCCCATACTCATGCCACATGTAGAAGAGAGACCATTGTTACTATATATCGCAACAACAAATATTTCTTTAGGAGCTATATTAGCATAGGAAGATTCTGAGGGAAAATAACAAGCTATTTACTATATCAACATGACTCTCAACGGTTATGAAATAAATTACACATTCATAGAGAAAGCTTGTTTGGCAGTGGTATTTGCAACCCAACAGTTGTGGCACTACATGTTGACTCATACAGTCAGAATCATAGCAAAGATAGACCCATTAAAATATCTACTCAACAAAGCTACTCTAATAGGGAGACTAGCAAAATGGGTCATGATCTTAAGTGAGTTTGACATCCAGTACATAGACCAGAGAGCCATCAAGGAACAGGTAATAGCTGATCAATTAGCTAAAGCTCCATTACAGGATAATCATCCAATGAGCATTGAATTTCCTGATGCAGAAATTCTGACTATTACCTCACAACAATGGAGGCTTTATTTTGATGGGTCATACACACAAAGGGGGTCTGGTGCAGGAATTCTATTTGTTACACCTCAAGGACAGACCATCTCAAGGTCCTATAGACTAATGTTTGCATGTACCAATAATGTGGCTGAGTATGAGGCATTGATTATTGGCATCAAAGTGGCAATTGAATAGAAAATCATAGAAATACAAGTGTATGGAGACTTAAAACTTGTCATTTATCAGGTAAATGACGAGTATCAGACAAAGGATGAAAAGCTCATGCCATATAAGAAAATGATAGATGATCTTAAAAAGTACTTTGTGGAGATCAAGTTTGAATAGATACCAAGGGTAGAAAACAAAGCTGCAGATGCTATGGCGACAATTGCTTCTCTCTTGCAATTACCCGAAAAATGAGGTCGTTATGAGTTTATGGTAGAACAAGTGTCTAATCCTTCCTACAACAATTCTAAATCAAAAACCATATGCCAAATAGTCGATGTTCAAAACTCACTCTATGGAGAGATCTATGCTTACCTCAAGGATAATATCCTTCCTCCCGATCTTTCTAGAAGCCAGAAACGTAACTTCATTTTCCAATCTGCATGACATACATTGATTGCTGACATACTTTACCATCGAGGTCTAGATGGTACTCTTCTTCAATGTCTAGAACATCACAAATCTGAAATAGCCTTACATGAGGTCCATGAAGGTATTTGTGGAACTCATTCAAGTGGGCTAACCCTAGCAAAGAAAATCCTTTGTTTGGGGTATTATTGGTCGAATATAGAGGAGTCTTATCAATTTGTTAAAAAGTGTCAGAAATGCCAAATTCATGGTAACTTAATCCATGCGCCAACACAAGAATTGCAACCATTTACATCAACATGGCCCTTTTGTCAGTGGGGACTGGACCTAGTAGGAAAGATAAATCCATCTTCATCCAATGGACACAAGTTCATAATCACAACAACAAAGTATTTTACAAAATGGATAGAAGCGGTTCCTTTAACAACAATCACTGGAAAGTAGATCTCGTCTTTCATACTGAACTACCTCATCTGTTGGTATGGTGTACCTCAGTCCATTGTAACAGACAATGGTAGGCCTTTTAAGAACTAGGATGTCCAAGAATTATGTGAAAGATTTCATATCCAACATCATTTCTCAACACCATACTATCCTCAAGGAAACGACCAAGCAGAGGCCTCAAATAAAATAATTCTAAAAATTCTAAAGAAAATGGTCAACGATGTTGGATGTGATTGGCATGTTCAACTAAATCCTACATTATGGGCCTACAAAACCAGCATTAGAACACCAAAAGGAGCTACACCATATGCCTTGGTACATGGATTAGAGGCCATCCTGCCTATTGAGGTGGAAAACCATCACTCTGTGTCTCACTGAAGGGTATAATTATAGATGAGGATTATAGAGTCTCTAGATTACAAGAACTGGAATTGTTGGATGAACATCATCAACAAGTTGTAAACCATTTGAAAGCATATCAATAGAGGATGTCCAGAAGCTACAATCATAGGGTAAAACCTAGAGTTTTTCAGGTTGGTGACTTGGTCCTAAAGGAAAACCCTAGAAATCAGTAAGACATAGAAAAGAAAGGGAAGTTTGAACCTAACTGGCTAGGTCCCTTTGTCATCATAACCGTTTATGGATCTAGAGCATATCAATTGTCTACACCTGAAGGGGATATGTTCGATGAACTTATCAATAGTATCCATCTTAGAAAGTTCTACACGTGAGTCACCTAGTGCACAAATTAGTTTTTGAAAATGGTTACCTTGATGAAAACCTGGAAAATAGGCATCTTGGTGACAAAAAATACAAAAAAAAAGAAAGCAAAAAAGAAAAATACAAAAAATCAGAAAAGAGGAAAATACAAAAAAATCAAAAAGATTGAAAAAGTGCAATAAAAACATGTAGTGAAAACCTGGAAACATGCGCTATTTGTGATTTAAACCAGCTTTCCCATCTATTGGATACATGTCATGGTCGCTTATTTTCACCTTAATTTTACATCCATTTTCATATCATTTACAAGTGGTCATGTCTCACCCTAGCTTGGGGGCAACATCTGGACCTCACTAGGGGCAATAAACATCAAGATTAACCAAATGGACAAACAACAGGAAGACAAATGCAACAAAAACAATGACCAAAACACAAACCAACATGGAACTTCAATCACCATCAGAAAACACATCAGACATCCATATCAAATTAAAAAATTAAAAAACAAGTCAAAAATAGAGTCTGTGTTAGTTGAACTACGTGGTCTCTACGTGTATAACATAGGCAAGGATAATCATTGATCAACCCTTGAGGCCCCTAGGATAGGTCTTTAGGTTAGGTTTTTGGTCAAAATCTAGAAAATCACAAAAGCATCATAAAATCAAATCAGGATGGATGATCTAATCTGAATAATGATTGAAATACTTTAAGTAAAGGTTGGATATATTGTACTTTGATCTTTGTTATCATTTCTTTGGATCAATTAGATTATGTATTGAACTAGAGAAGCATAGGAAGGAGAATGGTATTTTTCTTTGTTTGTTGTCTGTGAGTTAATCATTATTATTATGTGAATTGTCACGAGACATGCTCTACAAAGTATCACTGATGACATTCAAAATTCACATAGAAAAGTGATTGATTCTTGTCTGTTTACACAAGAAATGCTCAGGTCATCTCGGTTTAAATTATACCTAGATGCTTGTGTTCACTTGCAATATCAAAAATCATGAAAGTAGTACTTAGGTCATCATGGTCTAAATTATACCATCAATGCTTGTACTTAATTTCAACATTTTAAAAGCTCTATGATGATACAAAGCACAATAAAAGTATTGTTAAGATTCCAATGTTTGCATATATATTTGCATGGTAAAAATAGATTGCATTCATAATAGTTTCATATCTGCAGAATATTTGTTACATAGAAGGGTAACCAACTCCAAAAAAAGATATCTTTTTCTCATAATGGATTGAGTATACTTGACATTAACAAAAACATCATAATTATCATGTGGTTGCATCATCATTTTCATTGCATACATATAGAAAACATTTATTTTATCATTTCATCATTCATACATTTAAATCAAATAATTTGCATTGATCATATCATATTTTTCATATCACACATCATAATATTGCATAAGAAAAGTATCAAAAACAAATCTCTATATAGTTGCATTTTCATTCGTCAATCAATCATATTACATATCATAGTCCATTCAACACATCATATATCATACATCATTTTCATCCACTTATGACATCATGTAGTTGCATTTCCATTCACATATATTCGTCATATCATATGTATCATACATCATTTTTATCCACTTATTGCATCATTATTTGCATTTACACAAGAATAAAAGTGCGCCATCCCATTTACATCACACATCACATATCATTTAAAACCATCACATCCATTATCATGTATATAGGTACATTATCATATAAAATTACACACCATCATGCATACATATATCATCCATACCTACATCATGCATCCATATATCATCATTATGCACATCATAAATAGAATATCATAAATCATAGCATATCACTACAATTATAAACTGCATCCATAACATCATAATAAAAAGATCACATGGCATATAGAGCATAGAAAATAAAATGCATCCATCATAGAATCATATAGAACACATGATAGTCCTATAAATATGCTACATATCATATAGATCTCAAAATCATAATGTCAAAGTATACATTAATGATGTCTGAACTGAAGAGAGATATATCATAAAAAAATGGTTGTAATTAGAATATATGTCACATCTCAAAATACAATAGAAGGTACAATCATGAAACTATGTGCTGTTGGCTCCAGATGGTGCAGGCATCTCAAGACCAGTCCCTCCACCTCCACCAGATGTACCAGGATCTCTCAGGTCTCTCGGAAGAGATTGTGTCACACCCGCATTGACAGTCCTAGTACGAGTCCTACCAGATAAGGACTGCCCATAACTCACTCTCTGCTCTGAAGGGATGGCATCATAGAATTTACCTCTATAATACTCTACCTCCTGACCAACATGGACAACCTCTTACATATAATCTGCTAGAGTGGTACCATCTACCAATCTCTGCAATCTCTCAGTTGTAGCCTGAGCCCCCTCTGCAGTAAATCTAGTGACATCCCTCTCAGTTGTGAATGATGTAATATGAGCTTAAGCCCCCTCCGCAGTCTATCTAGTGGCATCCCTCTCGGCTGTTAATGTTGTAATCTGTGCTTGAGCCACATCTAACTAAGCCTGTACCTGTGCTAGAGCCTGTGTGCGAGCTTGAGCTTGTGTTTGCATTTGTGCATGTGTCTAAGTCAATAAACCCTAGGCTTGAGTCAACTGACCCTGTAAAGTTTATACCTGTACCTATAGACTCACTATCTGGGTCTGCTGCTACTGTACACGTTGCTTTGTAGGATCTACAACTGCTTGCCTCTTGCGAGGCATCATATACTCCTCTAAAGCTGCACCTAACCCATTGGCTACATCTAGTCCTCCACCTCCATACCCCTCATCATCATCACTGCTATCATCATCATTACTGTTGTCCTCATCACCACTACCCTTGACATCCTCCACCTCCTCCTCACCAACCTCCTCTCTCCTCCGTCGATGATAATGTACAATGGAAACCTCCACCTTAGTAGGTAATGAGGTTGGCTCATCGAGAATGGTAATACGAGGAAATGGATGAAGCACCAGATACTCTGCATAATCAGCTATGACTGGTGGCTCAACAATATCTAGACAGATCTCCCAAACAAGAGGCTGTAGAGCCTAGAACTCCTGCACAACAACATCATATGACAGACTAGACCCCCAATCTATAAAATATAACTGTCGATGAGCATAGTGGGCAACACCCTGGGGAATGCCCTGAACAATACCATACTGATAGAGCACTCGTCTAAGCAGAAATCTCTCCAAAATCCACTGTGTATGCCCAATCAAAATAAATGATTGATAGAAAAATGGCAACTAAACGTCATCATCATCCTAGTGCTCACAATCTAAATATGGACACCATGTCACGGTCTCCATATCATCCAGTACTCACTTCCAATGATCTAAATTACCTAGTTTAGGCTGAGCAAGTCGACCTGTGTATATGTGAACATAAGGCCGCTTGGTGGGACGCTGCCTCACCATCAGTGGATGCGTGACAACAATATTCTCCCACACCCACACGTGAAGTAAAGTGACTCTGGCTGATAAACTCTGACCTCTAAGATAGACAACAAAATGCAAATCATGATACAGATGGGCAAGCATACACATGCCCCAAGCATATCTCATCTTGTGCACAATCATGCTCTCCAGTACATGACCCCAACGAACAAAAAATCCCTTTGACCTACGATTAGGAAAAAGGAACCCTCCAATGAAGCCAACAAGTACTGTAGGCAAAGTGGCATATGCATCTACCATCTCACTCCACAAAATCCAATATGCAGCAATAGTATCATCTTGAAACACTCTCCAAAGAGCATCAGTCCCACCCTGCTCTGATGAATCATAGAAAACAATATCCCTGACAACTGGTATCCGTAGAATCTGCCAGACATCCTCAGGGGTGACTGTAATTTCGTCAGTAGCTAGGTGGAAGGTATTATGCTCACTATGCCACCTCTCCGCTAAAGCTGTCAGGAGACCTCGATTAATCCTAATCTGGGGCATATCCAATAAGGGAAATCCACAATGTGTAATAATAGCTGTCTCAGGCTGTGCTAGCTATGGTATCAGATCAAATGTCTAAGGAAACCGCTCTCTAATCTGGAGGTTCGTCAAAGCCTCCTATCATCACGAAAAGTTCAAGGTCAGTACTTTTTGTCATAACAACAAACATCAATTATCCTATTCAACCTAATCAGCTCTTGGTGATACTTTTGATCAAATCTTGTGAGTGAACATCATTGAACCTCAACTATCATGAGGTCAATCATCAAACATCATTGAACCTCACCTATCATGAGGTCAATACATCAAATCAACCTCGCCTATCATGAGGTTTATCAATCAAACTATAATTATTCCTCACCTATCATGAGGATAATTATCATCAATCAAACATCAAACCTCGCCTATCATGAGGTTGAACATCATCTACTTGATCAGGATCATCAATCATATCAAACCAACAACTGACACGATCGAAAATCAACAAAATCAAGGACAAATTTGACAAATTTTATCAATCTGACTTGGAAGCGCTAAAATAGAGTTTCTATGCGCCACAATATCAAAAGCACCATTAAAAACACTTAAAAATGCTAAATCATCAAAAGCGCCATTTCATTAGGCATATGTGCCATTTCAGACAGTCTAAGCGCCATTTCATCAGAAGCGCTAATCTATTGGGTCGATGTGCTAAACTAATCAAAGTGTTAAAACATAAAGTCAAAGCACTAAAGTTCCTATCCTAGGTGCTAAAACATTGAAATCGCTAATTAATCCTATCGAAGTGCTACAATATTCAACCTAAGTGCTAAAACGTTAAAAGTGCTAAAACAAATGATCGAAGCGCTACATCGACATGCTAAAGCGCTAAAAGAAACATAAATTTAAAAATTAAAAAAAAACACACCAAACAAAAAATGCACGTAAAACGAGGAGGTTAACGGGTATGTATCGGAGGTTTGTAGGTGACTGGGTGGTTGTGTTGTCGCACGTGCTTGAACTAGTGGGTGTGGTAAGGAATCAACATCTTGCTCCAAATTGATAAAAATACTTTCTCACAAAATTTGACAAACTCAAATTGCACAAATGAGTTTAAAATCACCCCTTTTGACCTTTTATAGGTTATTTAAGGTGGATTTTTGTGAGATTAATTATTATTTTTTTTTAAAAGGAAGATTAATTCAAATTCATCTAGGGGCAATGTTCTACATTCTAAATCAGGAGATAAATTATTTCAACATAGAATCTTCATCGAATCATCATAGAATCATAAAAAATTGAAAAAAATCCAAAAAAATTCAAAAAAATATTTTTTTTATCAATTTATCTCTCGAGGGGGCATATATTCATCATCACCTAAAAATCAACGTCTAGGGCATACTAATTTTTTTTCGTCAATACTAATAGCAACAACAAAATTTTCTTTGAAGCAATGCGTAAACACATCACTTCAAAGAGGGGCAAAATTTATACACCTAAAAATGGTCTGGATAATCTAATTAATTAAATACGACTTATTTGATTAATTAACCTTAAATTCATCTACTATTAAATAAATAGAAATATTTATTTATAGTTCATTCTTCTAAATTCTTCAATTTTAAATTATTCCATCTTAATTAAATAAGCAAACTTCAATAGTTTGTAGTATTTAATTATCTAAATCATGTTTCCTCTTAATTAAATAAAATATCATAAAGATTTATTTAATTATCATATCCCTTTTTATTAAATAAGCAAATGTCAAATATTTGTTTCATTTAATTAATTATTCTCTTTTGTTAAAACTTGAATAAATCAAATTTATTCAAATAAAGGAAAATTTTCCTCTATTCACTCACCTACCAAATTAGATATAAAACATCTAATTTAATTCAACTGGCATTCATGAGAAAGTTGTGGAGAAAAACTTGCAGGTAATCCTCTTCAATCTCTTTCCTCTGATTCTTCCTATCATCTGGCCTGATGTTTTCATGGGGAGAAACCATTCCCATGATCAGCTCAAGGTTCTTCATCTCTCACCATTCAATCCTCTAGATTTAATCCAAGCCTTTGTTGTGCTGCCCCTTCATAAAATTGCTTCCATGAATCTATAAATACAACCTCATTCTACAGGAAAAAGGATCCCCGAATCTGAACTTTGTGCAATCTTACTCTACAGGAATAACAATCAAGCATTTAGCAATAGCAATATTATCAATAACAATAGCAATCATAGCATCAGTAGAATCATAATCATGGCTGCATCATAGTTTTACTGTAGCTTCTTTCATCATACTTTCATGTTAGCATAGATTATAGTAGCTTCATCATATCAATTAGAAATCATCATATAGGATTACATCATTGCATTTAGTAGCATCTCATTCTCTAGATTGACATTTTAACAGTCACAATGCTTACCAAATCTGAGAGCCCCATGACTTGATAAATCTTTAGAGATAGTGAACAATATGATGCTTTTAGTAGATTCTTGCTTTAAACTAGTTTAATCATTGAATCTTTGATATAATGTCTTATTAAGAAGTGTTATTTTACTCATTTATTCCACACTTACATTTTGGCATAGAAAACTTCTAAGGAGAAACCCAAATGTACTTATTGTAAGAAACTACAACATGAAGAAGAATAATGTTATAAAAAGGAAATTGATTGACTTAAGGAATATTATTCAACAAAATAAATTCAATTTCCTACATCTAGGACAGGTGGTTCTTCCTTTTCTCCATCCATATCATCCACATATTCAGGAAAGGATAAGAATAAGGGTATGTCACTCATTGCTTCTACAAACAACACCACACAAGTGGTTTATTGACTTTGGGGCATTGACCACATGGATACATCTAAGGAAGTGTTTTCTATATTTGAGCCTTGTTCATTCCCACCAATATTGATGGAAAATAACACATATATCATCTCTTGGAAAAGGATATATTGAAATTGGAGAAGGAACATTTAATGATGTACTTTATGTAGCTTCCTTATCTAATAATCTCCTTTCCATTTATCAAATTACATATAGTGACACATGAAAAACAATTGAGTTCATACCACATTCCATGATCATCAAAGATTTGTAGAGTAGAGACATCATTGCCACAAGTCATGTTGATCATGATTCCATATTATTGTCCTTTTCTTCCTTTTGTTCTATTGACTTTGACGATGTTTTGAGTATAGATGACACTAATACCTTCAACATGTATAAGGAGACAAAATTCAGTTATTTAAACCTAGGATTTCTATCCTCATCATTGGTTCCTTGACCTTACATTGATATTACATCTCCTTCACATTTTGCTTCTTCAGTATTGAGTGTTCCTACATCATTCGTTTCTCATGATTTAGGATAACAAAATATTCATAGTTATGTTTTCACTACAATTGATTAGGATGATTAATTACATGGTATATCAAACTTGTTTCATAAGTCCCATTTTATAGAGTTGGCAAGCACCTTTAATGATAGCCACATCAATGTTGTTGTCAACACATCCATATCTTTGTTTTTTGTTCTACATCAACCTTTGCATGGAGAATTTGAACAACTTTTAGAGATTTCACCATTGTCTTTAGATCTTGTGCATGATTAAGATACTTCTATTCTTCTCACATGGGAATATTTCATGCACCTAACTACGGTTCATCTTCTTTCACAAGGAAGAAATGTTGTTTGATATATAAGGATCACATTTTGCATTCTTCTTTGAGTGTCACTCAACATTGTAGGTTCTATGATGTTATGAGAGGGCTCAATATTCTATCTCTATCTCTCATATGGGGGAAAATTTCTTGTACTTATTTGATAAAAGAAGTTCTTGGGGGTCATCATGAGTTCTTCTATCTTTGTCACTTGTATTTTTTATTTATTGCATCATTTCTCTTTTGGAGAGGGGTTTTTATTTCCCACTAGGTTTTTCTCCTTTACTCACTTTGAGTAATTTTCATATGAGTACCTAACATGGCCTAGTAGTTGAGACTCATTAGATATACATACATTACTCTCTAATTTTCACTTGAGGGGGGGTGTTAGTGTAAATAGAGTCATTATTTACCTAGTTAGCTAATCACCTTTCTAGGATTGACCTATTCACACTCATAGCTTAAGTTTACTTAGGAATTTTATTCTTTTCTTTCACTTCATAGAATTAAGACATATGTCCTCATCACTTGAGACACCTATTACATGCATACTTTCTATAGACATTGAAAAATGTCTTGAGCCTACGAACAATATTTTTACACTAACTTGCGTCTTTTCCACATGATTAAATAATTATTAATTATTTAATTATTCTTTAATTCCACATTCTTCTATTAATTAAATAATTTTATATTATTTAATTAATTCACTTTATCTTTATTCTTCTATGATTAACTAATTAAATTTTATTTATTTAATTACATCATTAATTACTTTATTCTTCTAATTCAATTAAATAAATTATTATTTATTTATTTAATTATCCATCAATTTTCATCTATAATTAAATAATTGTTCTTAATTATTTAATTACTCATTCCCCTCTCTTCCTCTATGATTAAATAATTATTTTTAATTATTTAATTATTCATTCTTCAACTTCCTAAATTAGATAATTATTTAATTTATCTATATTTATCTTCTCTTTAAATAAATGAAATTAATTATTTAATTTATTTAGCCCATTTTACACATGCAATAATAATTAAACCAAAGGTGTTTCTTATATGAAGTGAATGAATCGCTTCTAAAAATCAATGGTTGAAAACTATGGAGAAGGATGCAAAATGATTGAAATGATCTCAACCATCAAATTTTCTAAAATATTAAAAAATATAATATATAACTAAAGAAAAACTACATTCTTATCTAGTCTTAACTTTAAAATTAAGAAAAGATATGATAAGAATTATTTTTTCTTTTAAACTTTTTAAACTTAGATTTTTTAGATAAAAATAATGCTTTTAATAAATAGATATATATTTTTAAATAATAATATTATTAATAAATCAATAAATTACAAATTGAATTTTAATCTAATTCATTTTATTTTCACTTTTTAAGTTTGGTGTTACTTGTAATTTTAGATATAAAAATTAGAATTTTACTTTTAACAATTTTAATATAGTTTATATTTATTTTTAATAAGTTTAATATTTGTTATTATTTTTTAAAAGTTATTATGTTCATTAATATTTAGGTTTTGATATATTTCAAATTTCCATTTAGTTTATTTTATTTTAGCTTTTAATTTAGATTTAAGTTTGATTTTTTTATTATTTATATCTTTTTATGAAATTACAAATAATAATTAAAAAATATTAAAATTAATTTAATTTATAATTAATTATCTTATTAAAACTTTAATTATTGTGGCCCATGTGTCAATGGGTAAAATTGTGTATGCCTAGATGGCTAGATTCAACACATGGGTTGACGCTCTATGACAATGTGAAATAGCGGTGTTCTCTTGGCTTGAGGAGCATGTTCGATTAATTAAATTAATGGTATGTACTACTTTTGTCTAGGATTTCCACTGAGTGGACATTGGTGGCATCCATATAACTTGGCTTGTTTGGCTCACAAGATTGAGCAAACAAGCTTTGTACCACGGCTCAAAGATCTCACATAAATTCAAGTGATCTCCTGGGACAAGTCTTCAATGTTTCCATCTATCATCACTTAATGTTGAGCAACATATGGTGTTTTCTGGCGTCGAGATGATGAGGTGAGAGGCTAGTAACTCATGTGGTTTAAATGCTCCACTTTATTTAAGTGTGGCAAGGTGGACAATGCGTCTACTCAAGGTGGCAATGGATAATCCCGTTAGGTTGAGGTGCTCAAGGTAGTAATCAACTTTTTTGGGCTTCATTTCAAATTACAGATTGAAGAGAATTTGAGTGGTTAAGGATATTTTCTCCCTTGAGGTGGTGCAAATGGTGACTAGCAAGGATTTATCCTTCTCATCCATCGGGTATCGAACCAACTTTGATATCTCTTCTCATTTCCTCGCCTCACTGCTTGATTTGGATATTCCAAAGGTTCATTGTTTGCTACTATTGAGGTTGGTTTTCAAGGTTTCCCTCCTCTTGTATGACCTGGATGTAGTCACTGTTGCAGAGTTGGGTGTTAGGATACCTTGGCCTAATGATATCGTGTGAATGTTTTGCCTGGGTATTGATGTGGCACGACAACCATTCGTTTTGAACCTGGATGACAGGGGTATGACTCAACATAGGCATTGGGCTAGGATTGGCTTTGAATTCAATGCTTTCCGCCTGAGAGTAAATGAAACCCATGACTTATAGTGGCTTATGGCATTCACTACAATATTGGAGGAAGGAAGGTTCTATGAGGATGGTGACTGATAAAATGCCGTGTATGGCTCTCCTTTTTTCTCTCAAATTGTATGTATTGTTGTAGATTCAGTATGGGTGTTGCTGGGTTTTGTGTTTTGGTTTTTGGGGTGTAAGTCAAGCTCTATCTTGCAATCCCTGAATTTTGGGTTTCGTCGCGATGTAAAAGGCTCTTTGATATCAATACAATTATGCAACTTTGGTTGTGTTTTATGGATAAAAAAACTTTAATTATTGTAGAATAATTCTATTTTAGATTTTTGTTATAATTTATATAATAAAATGAATTTCAAACTTAAAATATAAATTAAAATTTATAGAGTGAGAGAGATGGTAACTTTTGATTAGTTGTTCATGCAAACAATCCAAGGATAACATGTCCTAAGGACTTATGCTTAGGGTTGCATGTCATTTGGTTAAGGATATGATAATTCACCTTTAAAACCTCTTCAATGTTCCCAAAGCACACTTAGGAGGAAAATAGATAGAGAGAGAAAGAGAGGAAATAAAGAGAGAAATAGAGAAATGGAGGGATACACAAAGATACAAAGAGATAAAAAGAGAGATAGAGATGTAAAAATAGAGGTATAGATACAAAAGAATAAATATGGAGAGAGGAAGAGAGAGGAAGAGAGATAAAGAAAGAGGAAAAGAGAGAAGAGGAGAGACATAGATAGATATAGTCACATAAAGAGAGATAGATAGATATATTAAGAGGAATAGGAGACAAAAATATATATAGAGGTTGAGAGATCAAGAGATAAAGAGGGAAAGGGGGAGAGAGGAGGGAGATGAATAGGGATAGAAAAAAAGAGTAAGGGGAGAAAGATAGGGAGAGGGAAATAGACAGAGAGAAGAAATGAGAAAAAAGATAGATAGAGGAAGAGAGAAGGGAAGACAATATAGAGAGAAATAGGGAAGATATAGGGAGAGAGAGATTGAGAGATAATAAAAAGCATTAAAAAAGAGAGGGAGACAAAAATATAAAGATATATCTCTCTTTTTCTTCCCATATCTCTATGATATCTCCCCATATGTACTTCTCCCTACCTATCTATATATATCTCCCTCTCTCTACCTCTCTCTATATAACTTTCTATCTCTATCTTTCTATCCCTCCATCTATCCCTCTCTCATTCTCTCCCTCTCTTTGTATCCCCATCTTTATATCTCTATTTATCTCTTCTCTCCATATCACTCTCTCTTTCTATATTTCTCAACTTCTCTATCTTCCCTCCATCTCTATATATTAATATATCTCTCTCTATCTCTCCCCCTCTATCTCTCTCCGTCTCTCTATTAATTTTCTATATCACCTAGACTTTATCTCTCACTCTTTCCCTCTCTATTTCTATCTTTCCATCTCTCCCTCTTCTTGTCTATTTATAACTCATTATCTCTATCTCTCCCTCTTATTTACCCCATCTCTCCCTCTATCTCTCCTAATCTCTCTACCTCTCTCTATATATCACTTCCTATATCTTTATATTTCTCTCTCCATCTCCCCCTCTTTCATTGACTCCATCTTTCTATCTCTATCTCTCCCTCTTCCTCTCTCCTTTCATCTCTTCTTTTATATTTATCTCTTTGTCTTTGTCTTTGTCTTTGTCTTTGTCTTTGTCTTTGTCTTTGTCTTTGTCTTTGTCTTTGTCTTTGTCTTTGTCTTTGTCTCTCTCTCTCTCTCTCTCTATCTTTCCCAATTTATATTTCTCTCTATCTCTCCTTTATATCCCTATTTTCCCTCTCCCTCTCCCTATCACTTTCTCTTTCTATATCTCTCTAAATCTCTCTCCTATCTCTATTTATCTCCCTCCATCGGTCTCCCTCTCTATCTCTCTCCATATCTATCTTACTCACACACACACACTCCTTGTTTCTCTCTCGCTATCTCTATCTCTCTGTATTTAAATTCTCACACATCTTTCTCTATCTCTATATCATTATCTATCCATCTCTCTTTACCCCTATATCTTTCCCTCTCTTTACCCCTCTCTATATATCACTTCCTATCTCTATATTTATATTTCTATCTCTCCCTCTCTTATTCTCTCCCTCTCTCTCTTTATCTCTCCCCCTCTATCTCTCCATAACCCTCTCCTCCATCTCCATCTCCATTTCCATCTCCATCTCTATCACTAACTTCCTCTTTATCTCTATGTCCTTACCTCTCTCTCTCTCTCATATCTCTCCCTCTTTTTTTCCACATATGTCCCTCTCTCTCCCTCTCTCTCTATTTCAAAAATATCATTAGCCTATTGGTAATGGAGCCTTATTATCTTCCCAATTCAAAGGTTTTGTTTTAGTTGTGTTCGATCCCTATAAGTAAATGCATATTTGATTTGAAGCTATCACATATCCATTGAGACCTTTGTTGCACAAACAAAATCATTTTTAAAATAGCCTACCAATTGACCTCATGTATACTACAAAAATGTATGTAAACAATAAACCAAAAAATTCCCTAATTGACCATCCACACTTCTTCGGTGTCCCATTGCACACCAAGGTACAATTGCTAGTTAATTATTTTAATTAATTATTAAACACTCTTTCAAATTCCACCTCATGTTCTAACTAACACTTTCTTTCACTTCACTTCTCATGCAACCAATTAACTCACACATCTTCCACATAATTAAATAATATTTAAGTAATTAATTATTCTCTCATTCCATATTCTACTATTATTTAATTAATTCACTTTATCTTTATTCATTCTTGATTAATTAAGTAAATTTTATTTATTTAATTATGTCACTAATTACTTTATTCTTCTAATTTAATGAAATAAATTATTACTATTTATTTAATTATCCATCCCCTTTTCTTCTATAATTAAATAACTATTTTATTTTTTATTTTTTTAGATGCCCCACTGCTGCCCCAGTGGAAGAATTATTCTAGTATACTGCCCCCTCGAGAGATTAGACGAAAAATTTGGATTTTTGGGCGATCTCATGAAAAATGAGGACAAGCTGCCCAACGAGTCCAGAAAGGCTCTAGGATGCCGAAAACATGCCAAAATGCGGAAAAATATGCAAAATGAGCCTTGGTTGGGCAAAAAATAGGTTGGGGTAGTAAACCCTAGTTTGACTGCTAAAACGGGGCAAAAAACCCTAATTTTTCAAGCTTAAATAGCCTTCGAGGGGTCACTTTTAATTCATTTGCACACTTAGCCTTTAGAATTTTCATCGTTTTGAGCTCTAACCTTCTTGTGAGATGGTGCAACGAGTGCTTCCCTGACACATTTTTAAGCTAGTTCGAGTCTCCCAAAGACTTCTAGGCATAAGACCATTGATATGTGACCCTAACCCAACTTGTAATTTCAATTTTTGTGCACATTTATTATGTTTTGAAGAGTCACAAAATCTAGCATCACTATATAGCAATGCTACAAGGGTTAAATCGATGACGTTAAGCTTCAAAGAGCGCTACTATTGTGACTTGCGATGCCACGCCGTAGATTAGGTTTTAGGGTTTAAACTCCAAAGAGCAACGCTATTACAAATGGTGACGCTGCAGTCCCATTAGGTCTTTAGGGTTTTTTTGTTTAAACAAGGCTGTGATCAAACAACGACACCATGGTTTGGTTTTCTCTTTGGGGGGTTCCAGCGTCGCAGTTTGGAGTTTTCAAACAGTGACGCCTTTGCAAATAGCGATGCCTTTGTTGTTTTAGTTGTGAAAACTTCAAACGAGATCCAATATTTTAATGAAACTTGGCGCTGTGGCTTTATGGGTGTAGGAGGACAGAGAGCCTATACATTCACATGAGCATCGACCCTTGGTGCTTAGTAGATTGAGCAAACTACATGAGTTGCTATAGGAGCACCTTAGCATGATCAGTCTATGGTATGTTGTGTACATGCCTACCATTAGGACCCATTTGGCAATGATGACCGCGCTAGCCAAGCCATAGCACAATGAGACGTCATCCTTTCATCTTCCCACCGGCAAGGTGACCGTCACATTGGAGGACGTCTAGCATATTTTGCAATTGCTCATCAATGGTGAGAGGGTTTTATATGACATGGACGTCAACACTCATGCTTGTTACAAGATTATGGGGA
Source organism: Sequoia sempervirens (assembly GCA_007258455.2). NCBI lineage: Eukaryota > Viridiplantae > Streptophyta > Pinopsida > Cupressales > Cupressaceae > Sequoia > Sequoia sempervirens. The sequence continues at coordinate 111,569,318 of VDFB02000003.1, read as the reverse complement.
CATATGAGATTGTTTTTTATCAAGGGTTAGATTTATCTTGAGTACTACAGAGGTCGGGTGACAACTTTTCAATTGATTGTTGTGGCGATTATATCAAGACTTGTAGCTCCAGATCGGCGGGGCTGATATTTTAGTTCAGGATGGGGTCTGGCTTGGGAGCAGATGCTATTTAGGAGGTGCTGCTTTGTTTGGGGACCAGTCATGCTAGCCTCACTATACCATGACTTGCATGAGTTCACGTATTGCGATAGTAGAGCCATTGGCGTTGGGGTCACACTTTTGTACATTTAGGAATGGGATCACATAGCTGTGCTTTGACCGAGAGTTATAGTGGTTGACATCAAGCTTGACGACCCAACAATTTAGAGGTATAGAGGTGGCCTCACATTCAGACATACAAGGCATACAGGCCTTCCTCATTGGAAGAGGGTTTTAGATGAGATGACAACATTTACTTGGAGACCTTGGCTCCAAATGTTGGCCTGGTATGATGATGTACAACAACTCTTTTATGCCAGGTAGGATTTTCTTATACAAGGACGTGAGCATATGATGATCAAGTGCTACTTTCCCGATCAAGTAGCCAGATAGTTTGGGGACATCCAAGATAGGCCAAATGATTAGTACGTGGCCATTTTTGCAAGGACTACCAGAGAGACCCCATGGGGTCAAACGATCCCAACATCAGATGCAGTTGATTCCTTTAGATAGTTGGTAGCTAGGCCTTGGGCCTATGATTAGGGATAGCTAGACCCAGGCACTACACGTGCCTATGATGACTAGTTTAGGCCCTCGGTCCAGTTGACAGTTCTGGGAGCAACACTGCCTAGGAGGAGACCTCGGGGTAGGGTAGTGAGGAGGGGACAGGTTCCTGCAGGAGGAGGAGGAGGAGGAGGACCACCTCCACACCAGCTAGATCAAAGAGATCAGGGGGATGGGAATCAATAGAGAGATTAGCCTAGAGACCAATAGCCACCTGCAAGGGATGAGTAGCCACCATAGAGGGACCAACAACCACCACCACCACCTCTTCCACCTTAGCCCGATCAAAGAGATGTCTTGATACAACAGTTGCATGGGCAGGTACAAGGACTCTAGGCTTAGGTGCAGACATTGACAGTAGAGAGGGACCAGGCTAGGTAGCAGGTCCATGCCCTCACCACTGAGCGAGATCAAGAGAGGCAACAACAACAAATGATAGAGCTACAACTAGCACAGGAGGTCGGGAGGTGCCAACAACTAGAGAGCATGGCAACCACATCACAAGGAAGGAAATTCCCTACATGGATGTACCACGAGGCAATGCGAGAGGCTAAGTACTATAGGGTACATTATCAACAGGCAGTGCCTCTGGCGGCTCGGGTGTTGGAGTTTTCTTAGCAGACAGGGTACAAGCAGGACGAATCCGAGAGGCAGGCGAGTGAGGGGAGCAACCACTAGGGCTAGCTCACACATTTTTGATCAGTGACACTTGATTATTTTTGAGATCCACAGGCTCCATTTTTGATAGCCCCGTGGGCATTATATACATTGATTAATGATACACATGACATTTGATCTTGATTTTGTACCATGATAGTTACATTATTTTGATATATATGATATGATCGATTCGTTATATGATGTGTCCTATTTTATTTATGCATTATGGATTGATGTATATCTGATGTTCTATATGCGATGTGACTCTATATTATGTGATGTGATGTATGTATGGTTCTTTAATTATGCAATGTATGATTATGTAGATGCTTATGGATGGATGGATGCCTTTATTTTTCAGTATCTTTTCTATGCACCTTTTTATGATGATGATGTATGGATGATATGGATGCAAATGTTATGATATGCAAATGATTTTAAAATTCCTAGACTAACAGATCTATATTATGCCCCAAATGGATGATAATGTATGTTTTGATTATGAGATGTATGGAATGTTATGACATATTCCTTTCTTTTTTTCAGTACCTTTTTTATGTATGATATGATGATGTATAGATGACATGATGATGCCTATATAATTATGCAATGGATGCAAATGTATGGTTTATGAGATTCTTAGAATAACCAATCTATATTATGATGATGAAATGCAATGCATGTGAGAAGATCAGTGTTTCTTATATGATACATATGATATGATATGCAACATGATGATGGTTTGTTGATGTAGGATGAATGCATCGGTGATGTTTTTGATTTAACTATCATGGTAGCATGTTAGCGCGAAGAGAAGAAAGAAGAAATGAGATTAAGACAAGATGATCCAACAAGTCCATGATCTATGAGACTTTATTAGAGATGATAATGATAATGATGATGATTTGCTTGTCAGGAATTGGGATTTTAAAAGGGCTACTTACCTTATATTTGATAACACACACATGCATGATGCATAGAGGTATAAAGAACCAGGATGGTGTTGCACCTAGTGTGATGGACTTTGACTCGACATTTAGATAGGAGTACTCCTATTCACACTTGAGATACGAAACCTCATTCAGAATGTAGTTTAGATATTCCAAACATCTCAAACCAAAACATATAAAGGAAAGCCTTCCTATGTGGTTAACAAGACACCTAAAACATCCTCCCTACAAACCGAATAAAGCACGCATGACCAAGGCTATATTACAAGAATATCCAAAAAAACACAACAGATAAAAAGATAATGATCGTTGCCCCATTGCTTTCTCTTTAAATTACTTTGTTTGGAACATCATCAAGAGGTCATTGAAATGAGTGCAATAAGATAAATCAACAAGAAAAATATCAAGTAAACAAACAAGCTAATGTTCTTCATACCTCTAGCCAAGACTAAACTACGATGATGCTTGATGTTGATGTCCATTGTAGGAAGGATGCATCCTAGGACATGATGTTATTAGATGATTTTGGGATTGATTGGATGATGGTCCATTAGTACCAAGAGTTGACCAACTTGTTTTCCTACCGACCTAGAATCGAGACCTTGACATTTGAGTTTTCACTTTTAATCTGCTAAACTTGTTTCCAACTGTTTCACCAAAGGTTGAGGGTGATGATTGATTTATTATGAGCGGATGTTTATTATGGGTGAAAGTGCAACAAAATGGATGATTTTTTTGGGATTTTGAGATGTTTTGAGGTTATTTTTTTGTATTTTTGAGGTGTTTTGCAAATGTTTTGATTTTCAATTTTCCAATGTTTTTGGTATTTTCCAAGATTTTGACCAAGAGACTAACCTAAAGACCTATCCTAGGGGCCTCGAGGGCTGATCAAAGATTATCCTTTCCTACATTATACTTGTAGAGACTACGTAGTTTGACTGACACAAACTCGTTTATTGATGAGATATGAATAGATAGATTGTCAGTTTATTATGACGAAATCCTAAAGGACTAATCTAAGTGTCTTGGGGGATGATCAAAGATCAACATTTCCTACGTTCAGAGCTTAGAATGACTCTATTTTTTGACTTTTTTGAACTTTTGATTTGTTTTGGATTTTCTAATTTTATGAATGTTTTTGGGTTTTTTGATTTTAAGGAAGACTACAAGAATATACACGAATCCGATTTGATGAGAACATGCCCCCAGCATGATGCAATAGACAACCTCGATATAGGTAGGACAAACTGACCTTAAGAATGGGCCGAGTAGTACTAGGAGGGATCACAATATGAACATAGGACCAAGGTATGATGCAGATACAAATGGGTGATGAATGAAAGCATGATGGATGAATGATGAATAGCGATACATAAGTATGATGGATGGATGATGTAGAACAAGCCACATGAATCATGGTCGATGTAGAGTGCTTATTTACACAAAGTGCTTGTTTGCTAGGTTTTCACCAAGGTACTTGCCCAAAGTGCCACCGAAGTGGTTTTCATTAGAGGATAATTTTTCTCTTTACTATTTTCAATCCTTTTTCTATTTTTTTTGGAAATTTATATTTTTTGATTATTTTGTATTTTTGGATTTACACCTTGTAAGATTAGGCATAAGTTTTTTTGAGATGGGAGCTCTTCATGGGCTCCTGCAGAGGCTCCCCTTCTGGTGTGGATAGCTGATATGCCCCTGACTTGTAGCTTGTTGTGATGATGAATGGTCCCAACCAATTGGGTTCAAACTTGCCCTTGCTGTCTAGATTTGGTACATTTTTCTGGTTCTCCTTTAGCACAAGCTCTCCAACTTGAAAGGTTTGACTCCTGATCTTCTTTTTGTAGCTCTCCTTGAGACGGTTTTAGTAGACTTGCAAATGGCTTAAGGCATCCATGCGCCTCTCATCCAATAGTTCTAGCTCGTTCAACCATGATACCTGATATTATTCATCTGTGATGAGATTCTGCAATGATATTCTCAAGGATGGGATCTCGATCTCAATAGGAAGGATCCATTTTGATTTGTAGACTAGAGAGAAAGGGGTTACACCTATTGGTGTGTGAATACTTGTTTGGTAGGCCCATAAGGCAGGATTTAGCTACAGATGCCAGTCACGACCAATATCATTGACTATTTCTTGAGGATTTTTAAGATGGTTTTATTGGTAGCTTCTGTTTGGTCATTTCCTTGGGGGTAGTATGGAGTGGAAAAGGGATGTTGGATATTGAAATTTTGGCATAGGTCTCGAACATCCTAGTTTTTAAAAGGTGTCCCATTATATGAGATAATGGCTTGAGGGACACCGTAGCAGTAAATTAGGTAGTTTAGGATGAACTTGTATATCTTCTTTCCTGTGATATAGGTCATGGGAATGGATTCTACCCACTTCGTGAAGTACTTCGTGGTGGTGATGATGAGCTTATGTCCACTAGATGAGGTGGGGGTGATTTTTCCAATGAGATCGAGCCCCCATTGTAAAAAGGGCCAAGGTGTAACAATTGGGTGGAGCTCCTGAGTTGGTGAATGGATGAGATTCCCATGCTGTTGACACTGCAAACACCTTTGGACATATTCATGAGCTTCCCTTTCCATCATAGGCCAATAGTACCTAGTCCTCAACAGTTTCTTAGCCAAGGTCGTACCACTCGAATGTGACCCACAAATGCCATTGTGTACCTCAGTTAAAATAGTCAAAGCTTCCTTAGCATTTAGGAATCATAAAAGGGTTCCTTCAATGCTCCTACGATATAGGGTATCTCCCAAGATGACAAAATAAGATGAATTTTTGAAAAATGCTCTTTTGAGGTTTGGGGTTATATCAGTGGGGAGGAGTCCTATTCTCAAGTAGGTGTATATATCATGATACCAGGGATCACCGAGACCATTTCACACACAAATTCAGACTTTGGTACCTCAAATGATGGTATGAGAAGCTACTCTATAAGGAATTCTTTCTTTGGGACATTGCGTGGGATATCTAGTAGTGATCCAATTGTTGCCATGGCACCTGCTGCTCTGTTATTTTCTCTAGGTATCTGCTCAAATGTGATATCAATGAAGGACTCTTTGAGGATGTCCACCAGTTTCTTGTATGGGGTCAAATTTTCATCCTTCATTTTATATTCATTATTAACCTAGTTGATGATAAGCTATGAGTCTCTATAGACCTTGAGCACCATGATTTGCCACTATATTGCAATTCTCAGCCCTATGACAAGAGCCTCATACTCTACAATGTTATTTGTGCAAGGAATGACAACTTATATGATCTAGGTATGCAATCCCCTTGTGTAATAAAGAAGACCCTATCTCTTGACCCGTGTTGTGTGTAGGATCCATCAAATTACATTTTCCAATGATCTACCACACTTGTTAAAGATTGACTCATCAAGGAACTTTGATACAAGTGGATTCTCTGAATATATTGGTGCTTCTGCTAGTTGATCTATAATTTCTTGTCTTTTAATGGCCTTGCGTCCCACATATTTAATGTCGTGTTATGTTAGGATCATAACCCATTTAGCCATTTGACTTGTGAGCGTTGCTTTAGAAAGTAGATACTTGAGAGGGTCTATCTTTGCAATGAGTTTTATCTGATGTGCTAGCATATAGTGTCTGAATTTTTGTGCTACGAACACAACTGCCAAGAAATCTTTCTCAATGGATGTGTAATTCAGCTTGTGTCCCACCATGGTTCAACTAATATAATAAATAGCTCTCTCTTTCCCCTTCTCATCATGTTGTCCTAAGAGAGCGCCAAGGGCTACTACTATTGCTGATATGTATAGGATCAAGGGATTTACTGGAATCGGTTGCATGAGAATTGGCGATGTGAGAAAGTACTCTTTGATTTTGTTGAAAGCCTGGTCACATTTCTCATCCCATTTGTATGCTACCCCCTTGCGGAGTAGATGAGAATATGGGATAGCCTTGTCTGCTAGTTGTGGTATGAATCGACAAATGGACTGGAGTCTTCCTTGTAAACCCCTTAATTGCTTCAATGTATTCAGTGCCTCCATATCGAGGATTGCTTTGACTTTGGTGAGATCTATTTCAATTCCTCTCATAGAAACGATATACTCAAGGAGCTTTCTTGACTGTACTCTGAAGACACACTTTTTTGGATTGAGTCTGACCTTGTACTCCTCTAGCCTATCAAAGATGGAGCCTAATGCCACTATGTGATCCTGACATTTCTTTGATTTGGCCAATATGTCATCCATAGAATCCTCCACAATTTTGTGAATCATATCATGGAAGATTAGTGTCATGGCCCTTTGATAGGTAGCTCCTACATTTTTCAACTCGAATGGCATCATATTCCAACAATATGTCCCCCATGGACAAGTGAAAGTTTTTTTATGTTGGTCATCTTTAGCTATCATGATCTGATTGTATCTTGAGAATCTGTCCATAAGTGATAGCATTTCATGTCCTGCCGTCATATCCAAAATCATGTCAATTTTTGGGAGAGGGAAATCATCCTTGGGACATGATTTGTTCAAATATCTGAAGTTAGTGCAGATGTGGATACCTAAAGTGGGCTTTGAAATAGGTACAAGATTTGAGACCCACTCTAGATAATCAATCGACCGTATGAAACTGACATCTAGGAGCTTCTGTGATTCCATTTTGGCCAACTATGCTATCTAGGGATGCATCTTCCTTAGCTTTTGTCTCACTGGCTTTGCTTCAAGATATATAGCTAGGTGATGAACCACAACTTCTGGATCAAGGCCGAGCATGTAAACATAGCTCCATGGAAAGTTTATCTTTCTTTCTTTTAAAAATGCAACTAAAATTTCCTGTTCTTCTATCAAGAGTGATTCTGCATAGAAGGTGATATGTGGCATTTCCTCTATCCCCAGGTTGACTGGATTGCACTTCTCTAATAAGACTGCTAACTTCTCCTGATGAATAGAACTAAAGGGAAGATTGAATCCTTCATCCTCTGGTGCCTCAAAGAGGTTTTCACCATTGGATGCATCCTTTATTTTTACTTTTTTCAGGTCAGAGAGTGCCATAGTGTGGTTTTCACTCAAAGACCTAGAGATTATTCTCAAATTTTCACTTTTGCGACTGAAGGATTCAATCATTTCCCCATAATAGGCCTGTGTGTCTAGCACGATGTCAAACCCAACTTTGTGATCTCCACATGGTATAGTATGCCATACTCCCATGAATTCTGAGAGTGCCTCATCATTTTTGAATGTGTCCAAAATTGGTGGTCCTGGTTGGTCATAATCGATGAGTTGGGGATAGACTAAGTTTATCTCACGGGTTTGGTTGTTTGACTCAAGAGATAGGGTACTAATCATGAGAAGGGAGGAATCCTCGAATAGCATGGGTAAGTCAATTATGGGATCCTCATCACTGCACACATCAATTATGTCAAAGGTATAGTTGTATAAGGGTAGACTTGTGGATACCAGCAACTGAGGGGTTGCTTTGAGTTTTCTAACTGGGGTACCTTTTCCAAGTATGGTTACCTTCGGAGGGGTACATTCGAGGCCAAGATTTCTCATATGCTTCTCAGGAATGAGAGGTACTAGGAGACCATTTTCATTCTATCCAAGTTTTTTATTTCTGTTATAGCCCATACCAAACATCATTTGTAGTCCTTTGCTGCTATCATCCATGGGAAGATCAGGCACGAGCCTTTCATCTTGGTACAACAAACTTGATATGTATTTTTCATCTACTACTTCCCAACTTAGATCTCCCCAACACGTGAATCTAGAGGGGTTTGCTTTGAAGGTCTGGGATGATGTTTCAATCGGTTGGGGCTGCCCGTGAGACCTAGGAGATTGAGCTAACTTTCCCACTACGAAAGCACTTTTCTTCATTCTGTAATCCCCACACCCATTGTCTTGGATAATGAATTTGATTTCAGAGATGTTAGGAATGGCGAGTGTCTTTGCCTCAGAAGTGGAGGCTAAAGTAGCTGGGTCTACATAGGGAGTTGTGGGGCCTTCATCATTCTTTGGGACTAGAGGGATTTTATAGTACTTTGCTTCTAGGATCTTACAATAGTAGAAGGGCTCAGGATCGCCATGGACCGTGACCTCTTGGTTTTGATAGGGAAATTTCACACATTGATGGAAAGTAGATGCAACTGCTTGCATCCCATGAATCCATGGACATCCCAGGAGAATATTATAAGGTAAATCAAGGTCAAGGACCTGGCATGTGGTTTCCATGATGGCCAACCCTACTTGAATAGGGAGTTGAATAGTGCCTTGAGCCACTCTTTCTTGATCATCATATGCTTTGATTGTGATACCTTTACCATTTTTGATGACATCCTCGAAGAATCCCAGATTCTTTACTAGTTTGAGCGAACATATATTTAGACCTGCACCCCCATCCAACAAGACCCTTTTGAATTTATTTTTATGAACCAAGACTTCGAGATGGAGTGCACAATTGTGAGATGGTTGGGTGGGGAATTCCTGATCAGAAAATGTTAAGAGATGTGGGGTTGTGAGGTGTTAGACCATAGCTTGGAACTAGTCAACATCAAGATCTGCAGAGACAGTGGATGAATCCAATGCTTCCTCTAGGATTTTTCTATGTACAGGTGAGATCTTCAACAACTCCATGATGGAGATCTGAGCGGGGGTTCTTTTCAGCTAGTCTAAGACATTGTAACCATTGGGAATAGATTTTGGATTCAAGGTGGATTCACTAGGTGGTTGTGATGATCCAACAATGGTAACTTTTCTACCATGTGTGGTGACTCCACAATCAGCTTTGGCTCCCTTGATGTTAACAACAATGACCCATTCATCTAGGGATGTGACAACATGACATTAGTAGAATTTGGAAAATAAATGACTAATTTGTTCATTTATAAGTGACTAATTTGGTCATCAGGTAAAATCACACCTAAATGACTAAATAAATGACTAATATCAGACAAATAAAAATGACTAAATAAATGACTAAATGAATTTGCTCATTATTAAAATCTTGGCCATAATTTTCATTTTAATAAACATACTCAAACCTTCGTCAAGACCTTATTTTCAATCGTAGCTCGCCAAAATGGAGAAGTGAGTCGAAACCTTATTTGCAGGAATAACCCACTAAAATGGAGAAGTGAAGGATGAAACCTTATTTTCAAGGTAGCCTGCCAAAATGGAGAAGTGAAAGTGCCTAATTTTGGATTGCTACCTCTGTACATTTTTCCACATCAGACACGATTTGTGCAGAATCTTGTGGTAAGTCACTTTCCATGGTTTCAGTTAATTTTACTTTTCAAATCTATATGTGATCAGGCCATAAGATCCATTCTTTTTTATCTTTCCTTCTACACTTCAAGCTTGGTTATCTTGTAGATGGAGCATGTTCATCATGCTTTTCAAGTTTTTGTAATGAATCTGGTCTTCATCTGCCTCTACTTGTCCATATGCTTCTTTTATTTTTCCTTACATTTTTATTCAATCTTTATGATAGATTTGTATTCTATTGGAATGATACATTAATATCTGCCCTTCACTATGGAAATTCTTTTCTCAACCTTTTAACTTGTTTTGTGGATCTCTTGCATTTGTAGCTACTTGGCACCATTTAGAAGATACATTTTATCAATTTCTCATATCAAAACATAAAATGTCAACAATAAATTGTGCAAACTCCTACTATATGTTGGTAAACGGGTATCATCATACTTCATTTTAACTAAGGAAATTCATCTTGCAGGTCAAGCTTTATACATAACCAATTAAAATATTTAGTATAGTTTTAAATTTGACTTGCTTTTGTTTATGTGGTCCATTAGATTGACATGGTCCTCTGTACCTCAGTGGTTAGAATTTCATCCTCATCACTTGCTTGAGTTGACTTGGTGTCATCAGGAAATAAGAGATTTGTTGATGCAGTGCAAAGGAAGAAAATCAATCACTTGAAAACATGTTCCTCAACTATGGACTAAATCCATTTAGTTTCTTCAAATTCACAAGAGAATTCACCATGTAAATGATCACTACAAGAGCACAAATCCGAGTTTCCACTTTTCCTGACCCAAAAAAGTTTAATCATAATATTTAGACTCATTAGAGACTCCATTTCACTCAAAAAACTCAACACTAGGACCTTTGTGCATTACCCAAATGGCTTTTCACTCAAACTTGTCTTCAAAGCTAGTAGTCCTCCAAACATAAACTGCCAGAGATATCCTTTGACATAGACCTCCATTCAATATTGTGATGGATTTTAGGATACCACCTTAAGGGTTTTTAAAACATATCAAAAGATAATCATAGGTTGTTTTAGGAAACAGGGCTCAAACCTGACTGTTAACGTTCCAAATTAGGTCTGATTGGACTTAAACTGCACACGGGTTTATTGATTCTCTTATCTCCAGTCTCAAACTCATTCAATCAACACTTCAAATAGTCTTCATTGGGATTACTCATGCTCACAAATCTATCAAAAGTATATTTTCATAACATTTTAACAAACCCTAGGCTTTAGGCTATTTGACTATCCCAAAACTCTATTTTCTCAAATAGTACATAGATTTTCAGTCCTAACATCTCTCTTTTCACATATTAGCCTGTACCTTATGGTCTGAAACCTCAAAAACATGAAAGTGCATGCCATGTGGAATCTTTTTACCAACAATTAGAACATTTCAATGGCAAAGTTGGGAGAAACACAAATTTTTATGTCACTGTTTACCCTAAATCAGGGTTTCCATTGTTTTCAAAAAATTCCCAATATCTTATTCAAATTTGAACCAAAATGCATGAAACAAAATTGGAGGGAAGGATATTGAGCATAATTTTACCTACAAACAATTTTAAGTGACCTTCTACCCAACTTGGGCCATACAAAGACTTGAAACAACTATTTTTTAGTAATTTATGAGAAAAGATAGAATTTATTTATGACTCTCCATCACAATACAATTCCTCCAACTCACTACATCTTCAATACAATCTCCCCCTATCTTGGAAATGAGTTACAATGCCTTTTTAAAGGCTTTAAAACTTCATCTAATGAATGAAACTAACTCACATTACCCTATGACCTTTGGTATTCCATCCTTGTGCATTTTTTGCACTTTTTGCATCTTTGTATGACAAATTTTCATATTTTCACAAAATTTGACATAATACACTCAAATGGCCATCCTAATGACCTCAATAAATGAAAAATGACTCAAATGACCTTACAACAATGTTGAATCATCAAAATTTAATCAACCTTCAAGATTTGCTCCATGGAAACATGACATTGTCAAGGTGCTCCTACACCATTTTTTCTCTAGATATAGTTAATTTATGTCCATGTTAAGAATTTCCTATATATCCTCAATGATGTAAAGCATATTATATGCATGTTGATGTATCCTCAACATTTATAATTGTTAGTGATCCAAATCTACATCCCTAATTCCAAGCTATGAAAGAACTTAGCAGGTTTGGATGTAACATGGGGCTGCTTTTAGGTTGTGGGTGTCCTATTCAAAAGAAGACCTCTAGATTATGGGCTAGCTCCCCTTTTGATGCCACCCAACTATTGATTTTTGAGGAAAAGGGTAAGAGATGCATAAAAAATGAACATTAACTGAAACTACCTAAGGTGATACACCAAAAACCAACTAAGACCTAATAACAACCTATCACATTGAAAACAATATCATAAAAATTTGTTTACACAACTAATTTTCACATGCAATTCACATAAGTAATTTATAAGGAGGTTTCTAAATAGGACTCTTAGAAGGAAAACATAAGTCTCACAACTAACAACATTGTTAACTAACACAACTTATAACTTGTAACAATTCATTTTCTGCTAAATAGATGCCTAAACATGAGACAAGTTTGCAAGGAAATATTAAATTTCACAAAACAAACTGATCAATCACTAACAACATGCTATAAAACATGAAATGAGAAGGTAAAATGCAATATTTTATTGATTCAAGTTCTCACTGTATAACAAGTCCATCTGAGCTACAATACTGCTCCATGTTGAAAAATAACTCCAAAAACCAAAGCTATCACTCTATTGGAAAGAAAGAACTAACTCCAAAATGCAAAAATGAAGTTACTTAAACAAAACCCATCAAATCCCCTCACACATGTCCATCTAGAGGGTTATGGTCGGATGCAACAATGAGGCCAAAAAAGGACCTTCTAAAATAGCTCCAAAAAGTCCTCCAAATTGTCCAAGGTCAAGCCAAGACCATAGTCATGAAAAAAGTGTGAAAAAACAACCTCCAAAACAACACATTTATCTCCAAAATAGTCAAAGGAACAACTCACACACTCTCCTCATGTCTACAAGTCATCATTTTGTCTCCCACAACCTTGACCCATGCTATATGTGTGTTTTGAAAACACATGACACTAATTTGCATTAAAACAAAGATAATCTACTTAAGTGATTTATAATCCATCACTTTAAACAAATTACTTTACATTTCAAAATAGAATGCAAAACATGCCCCATCATCAATATTAAATTACATTACATTTGCATATGAATAACATAAAAATGATTTGCAAATCACTTAAATGATGTTTTTACACTTTGAAATAAAATGAAAAATATAATGCAATATCTAAATGCTTCCAAAAGCATTAATCAAAATCAAAACTCCAAGGAATTTGATGAAATTACACTCATCTCCACTTCTGCACTTCAAGTCCACACACTTGGTCAACATTCTCTAATTTTCAAAAGCAAAACAAAGGCCCAAATAATTCGGCCTATATGGGCATAATAGACACCACACATCTTGGAAGGCATACTCACAAAGTTTTAAAGGCATCATATGACCAAAGTTCAAAGACATAACATGTAGGACGTGGCACATTTTGAAACAAGGAATAAGGTTTTCAAAAGCATAAGTAAAAAAATTGCCTAACTCTTAAAACCTATCATCGACCACCATAACACATTTTAATGTGTTTTCATTTTTTAAAAGGAATGGGAAAAAAATCCCATCGAATTTCCCAAGTGTTCAAACCCTAAACACAAAAAGATGGGGAAAATGTGAAAAAACATTCATTTTTTCATCGAGCTTCTAGAAGAAGCCATGCTGCAGCCATAGGGTTTCATGCTTGCACACATAAAATGATTTTCTAATGAAAAATACAGAGAATAACAGGTAACTTGTGGTTTTGTATACAAATATATATTTTTTCACTCCTTTGAAGGCCATTTTGAGGGAAAAAAGTTGTGGCCTGTAGCATATTTTTGACTATTTTGTTTCATTTCTCCCTTCTGTTGTTGTTCTCCATCAAACTGCCACCATGAGAAGATTAAAGGAAGATTTTTGTAGAAAGAAAAAGCTTGTATATTTCAAACAAAATGAGAAAAAAGCTCAGGTAATCCTCCATTCGACCCAAGTTTCTTTGATTTTAGAGTAAAAGAGCTCATTTTGAGCCTCCAATTTGCAAATAAGGCAACAAAATTGTTTATTTTATTTTGTATGAAGTTAAACAAAGAAACCCCAATCTATTCATTTCTTTTGTGAAGAAAATTTCACAACCATAAGAATGCAAAAAGGGTTTCATATATTTTTCATTTGCTTCAAAATTCTTGTGATAATTTTCAAAACACTTTTTTATTTGCAATTTCTTTCACAAACCCGAGGTGGGTTTTCTTGTTTTTGTCAAAAGAATTGCTCCTTTGGCCACAACCAAGAGAATAGAGTAGGTTTTTTTCAATGACTTTTGATTCGCTTTAAAAAAAATCATGATAGCCTTTAAAAATGGCACTGTATTTGCAATTTTTTGTAAACCCCAGATGGGTTTCTTCATTTTGTAGAAAGCTTGCAATTTTTGGCCACGACCATGAACATATGAATAGGTTTTTTCCTTGGTATTTCTGTAGAAAGCTCTCCACTTAGACTCTCTTTCAATCCCTCCTTGCATCTGCAGATTTTTTGAAACCCAGATGGGTTTTTTGTTTTGGAGAATAAAAACCTAGATTTGGGCCACAACCATGGAAGAAAACCTGTCTTCTTAAAAGGAATTGTAAGACAATTTTTTGAAAACAAATCCAGTTGGGTTTCTGCCTTTGTAAAAAGAACTTCTTTTGGTAGACATTTGTTTCCTTTCTTCACAATGTTCATGATAGCTTTTAAACAAATTTTGTGTTCTGCAATTTTTTATAAACCCAGATGGGTTCTGTCAAGTGAATACAAAACTAGACATTTCCACCTCTGTATTTGCAGCTTTTAACACAACACAAGTAGGTTTGCTGTAATTGTGAAGAAAATCTAGTTTTACTGTGTTTAAAACAAAACCCAATACAAAGAAATGATTTGTGTTTTTCCAGAGTTATAATTTCATTGTACTTACCCAAGGACTTCTTGGGTTTACTTGTTTCTCTCAATATAATCATGGTTTTCTAGCTATAGTTGATCTTTTCCTGGAGATAATGACTGGCCTGCATTGATGTAGATTGACATAACAATGCTTCCTCATGAATATCATGTTCACTGTTATACATTGAAACATCACTGTATTCCTTGTGCATACCCTATAACATTGTAGCATTGCATGAAATGAATGTCCTCATAATTTGATGAAACCACCTGAAACAAAAATAGCAAAACAACTACATATTGTTGGTTGCCATGTGGTTTGTGCAAGCTGCTTACAATTGCTGCATTGTCCTTCTATCTTTGCTTAGCCTCAATGTTTGCTAACTCCTTTATAGGATTGATCACATGATACCTTTTATGTCTATCAAACACCTTCATTGCATTCTTCTAAGCTCATAACCATTTTTGAGCTCTTAGAAACATTTCTTTGAACATCCCAATTGATCACCTTTTAACACTCCCTTAAAGATCACTGTTCTTACAAGGTTTGCCACTCTGTTTTATCATTTTTAGCATCATTTAGCATTTGTATGGCTGCATCATATGTGTAGCAATAAACACTAGATCTTTGTTCTAAAATACTTGCATTTGGCACTCCAATTAACTTTGGCATGTAAAGCATCATATGGAATGTCTCATTTGTTCAGTCATCCAGGGATTTCCCTTTAGCATTTAAGTTTCCCCTCATGTGGCTTGATTTTTCTTTAATGCTCTTTCAAATGAACATAGAGCAAAACATGGACTATCTTTATGCTTTCAAAATATATACACGGCTATAGCATAGTTGGCTGCCCCCTAAAATTGCTACATTGTGTCTCAACATACCTCTTGATTGTTTTAAAGGACCCTAGCAACATATGCAACCTTAACAGGGCTGCCATCTAAAATGCTCATGTTTTCATCCCTTTCTTTTAATAATTGTGTTTGAATGTACGTTTGAATGCAACAATTATTAAAGCATGGCATTTATTTAAGATATAAAACATGATGCATGTTGGTACCTTGTCTCCCACTGCTTGATTCCTTTCTCAGTATCCATCAGATGTGAATGGTTGATCAGTCCAAATGATTTTAATTGTTCATGTGTTGGCCTAGGCCTCATTTATAAAGAAAATTTTCTTTTCATAGCTCCTTTTGATCCTGCTTAAGGGCTGCTCCATTAAGGGAACTATTATTTGAAATGCATTGAATGAACCTGTAACATTATATGATTTGCTTTCACTTTACTCATTGCATTCTGAAATACATTTCTTTATATAGCCTTCTTTGAAGATCATGTAGCATGAAGTGGTTGTTCTTCTATCTCTGTTGAGTGAATGACCATTGGTTTATTCCATGTGAAAAGTGTACGGTTCTTTTGGCTCATGTAGACTTGTTGTGTCTTTCACCATGTTCTTTCACTACTCTTTGTCATTGGCTCTTGTCACACAAGGTTATTATTGATCATAGATGTTGTCCCCTTATTGTAGGTTGTTGCTGTTGTCCCACCATGAAATGTAGCATGTATTCTCCCTTCTTTGACTACCCCAACCTCATGGTTCCACACCAATTGCTTGCTGCCCCACATGTTTGTAACCTGGTTCCCACAACAATTGCTTACCTTTTGATCATGTGCAACACATAAACACTGTCTCCTCACTTTAATCCTAGTGGGCAAACACATGTCACCTATGTTGGTGACCTGAAAGCTCACCATCCTATGTGATGTGTGGTTGTCCAATAGGGTTAAGGTGAGAGGGACTTGACGGTATCTTGGATTGTTCCTTCTTGCTGCCCCATATTCTTCATGATGACTTTAGGAATGCCTAATTTCTATAATTAAACTTGATGCATCTCTGAAATCACTTACTTCTTTTAATAAAATGGATCATGGATCCACTTAAGATGATTGAAATACATGTGCAACAAAATGTACCTTCCTTTTGACATGATGGCAACCATATGACTGATTCATTATGAAGTATGAATTTCATGACAACTCACATTATGTGTTGCATCTTTTGAATATGATAATGAAGGTTGATCAACTAGTCTGATTCCATATTAATTTAATGCATTAATAACATGTCTATCTTTGATCAAGTTGCTCAATTTCCTATCCCTCTTAACACATTAGAGGGCAGCATGCTGAAATCTACCCTCGTGGGAGCCACATTTACCCCACATGCTGTAATTAGCTGAATTAGAACAGTAACAAGAATTGTCCTAAATCTACACAAGGAACAAATAGTTAGATAAATAAAGCATATCATAGGTGTGTTTGATCACTCCTTTCTTGTTTTCAGGGACGCTTATGGTATGTTTCTATTTTAATGCTTGTAGACATTTGATCACACATTTATGGATGTTTTGCATATAATTTTGATCAGGGATCTTTCATTTCTCTAATAGCACAGTTTTAATCCATTACAAGAAACCTAGGAGCAGCGAGGAGGGCATCAAACAAAAGCAGAGTAGCAGAGATGATGTGAGGCTAAGTCAACGAGATTGGTCATTCCACCAGGCAATGACGGGTCCCTTTTCATGTTATATGCAAATTTTAATTTTTTATCCATATGTGTATGATTTCTTCTTTACAAGCATTAGGATAGCTAGTCCCTTGGTTTGTGAGGGACATTTATACTCTCATGATTATCAATAAAGATTATATTTGCAATTCATATGGTTCTCTTTCTCTTTTGTATATAATTGCAACATTGGAATAAAATGCAATCTGTTCTTGACAATATCTTTTATGCATATTAATGAACTTAGAAAACTATGGTTTATCTTTGAAAATGTTTAAATGAAAACACCAAAAGAATAAACACTAAGTTACCTTATTTCAGCTGAAAGCTAAGAATCAGGTAACATTTTTGGTGACATCTGCTATATGTTTTCTTGCAAAACATCTCGACTAGTTGCCTAAAGCTTATCCATTGGGAACATGGTCATCTAAAGGCCGACACCACTTGAAAACAACATTGAATATTGCGGTAACTCACTAAACCAACAAAAGACACTTTGAAAACTTATTGAAAACCCAACATTGTAGAATGAAAACTACCACCTAACCGTGCAAAACAACACTTACGAAAAACTGAAAAGCATCTAACTAATGTGCAACAACACTTAGAGGAAACAAAACCTACTCTAATTTGTACAAGGCAGATTTTAGATCATACCTAAAAATAGAGTTTGAGGTGTATCCCATTGACTGGGATAGGCAGAGCTTCTCCATCCATTGATAATAGTTGAAAAGCATTGTGCTCTTTGCATTCAGTAATGACAAACAGGCCACTCCACAAGCTATCAAATTTAGTGTGCTTTCCAGGCCTGCTCTTTAATTCATCCCATTTGAGGACAACATCACCCTCTCTAAACACCTTGGGTGTTGCTCTTTTATCAAAAAACTTCTTTTTTTGGAGTTGATGTAGCTCCATGGTTTTCATGGCTCTATCTCTTGTTTCATCCAGCTCCGTGAGATGTGCATATTTGACAGCCATTAGATCTTCCTCTTCAAACATTTCAAGCTAGTTCATTATGTCAAGAGCTGGAAGCTCAACTGATAAAGGAAACCTTGCCTCTTTACCATATACTAGCATATAAGGAGAATTTCCAATGGATTTCTTTGGAGTTATTCTATCTTCCCACAAGGAAGATTTTAACTTGTTGTGCCAAGTTCTTTGGTTATCCTCCAAAATCCTTTTGATGATTTTGATCAAGTTCTTATTGGTTGATTCAGCCAAACCATTACCTTGAGGGTAATAATTTGATGAGGTATTTAGATGGATTTAGTTCTTTACAGCCCAATCACTTACTCTTAATCCAACAAACACCAAAGCATTATAAAAAATGATTGATTCAGGTACACCAAATTTGGTTACTAAATCATCATAAAAATTTAAAATAGCACTTTCATTGGCTTCTTTCAAAGCCACTGCTTCAGTCCATCGTGTGAAGTAATCAGTTGAAGTAAGTACCCATATGTGACCCACACTTGAAGGTGGGTTAATGGCACCTATAAAATCAATGCACCATCTCAAGAAGGGTTGTTCTACTTGAATGGGCCGCAATGGTAAAGTTGGCAGCCTCTCTTTGCCTACAAAAATGGCACATTTTACACACTTTTTGGCCCAAGCATGGGCATCCTTAAACAAGCTTGGACAACTTTGATTATTTTCCATGTAGTTGTTCTTGGGGAAAAATGACCCCCAACAGTTCCATCATGGAACTCATGAAGTACTTTATCAACTTGATGTTGATCAATGCATCTTAAAAGGACACCATTAAGATCCTTTCTGAAAAGAATATTACCAACCAGCACATAAGGAATGGATTGCAATATGAAATACCTCAGTTTGGCTTTATCTAAACCTAGTGGACACTCACCAGTTTGCAAAAAGTGAGTCATATCTTGCACCCAACCTGCATTTATTGTTGACGCATCAACTGCAAACTCATTATTAGCAACCAAAACTGCCTCTGTTTCTACCTTTTCTTCATTTTCAGCCCTTGTAGCTAGCTTTTCACACAACCCTTTACCCCTTAAAAGCTTTGTTACCTTGATATCAACGTCATACTCCATAACTTTTGTAATCCAGCCAACCCTCTTTTCATTTAGGTCCTTGCTTAGCAAGAATTCCTTCACACTAGGGTGAGCAACCATCAAATGCACTTTGTTGTTAGAAATAAGAGGTTTAAAATTTTTCAAGCTTCTGATGGCAGCAAGCACATGTTTCTCGACAAAAGTATATCTTTTTTCATACTCTTCTAAATGTTAACTAAAAAAGGAAATTGGTTGTTCCAAGCCAACATCATTCTACTGTACTAGCATTGAAGAAATGATATCAATGCTTCCGAAAGCATATAAAATGAAATATTTTGAGAAGTTCGGGTTTATCAAAGTAGGAGCTGCTGATAAGGCCTCCTTTATGACTTCAAAATTATTCTTGGCCTCTTTGGTCCAGCTGAAATAGGCATTCTTTTTTAACATGGCAATTAGTGGTTTCAAAAGATTTGCAATATCATGAATAAATCTTCTAAAAAAGTTAATTCTGCCAAGAAAACTTTGCAGCCCCTTTTTATGGCTAGGTAAAGGCAGATCCAAAATGACACTTACTCTTTTTGGATCAATGGTGATCCCCTATTTTGACATAATATGTCCTAAAAATTTTCCTTCATGGACAACAAAGATACATTTTTTGGGGTTGAGAGATATACCATACTCCCTACACCTATCAAATACTTTCTTTAGATGTGCAAGGTGTTCATCAACCTTCTTTGAAAATACTATTACATCATCAAGGTAAATGAGTACAAGCTTGTGAATCAAACGTTGAAATTCCATGTCCATTGCCCTCTAAAACATGGCACCAACATTGAACAGGTCAAATGGCATCCTTTTATAAACCATGGTGCCCCATTTGTGGTGAAGGCAGTCTTGTACTAATCTTCCTCTTTGACTAAGACTTGGTTATAACTTGAATAACTATCAAGTAATGAGAATCTTTTTGAACCAACTACAATTTGCAGAATCTGCTCTATTGAGGGCAGCGAATAATGATCCTTTAATGAGGCTCTATTAAGGTCTCTAAAATCAACACACAACCTAATCTCATCATTTTTCTTTCTAACCAGGACAAGGTTAGAGACCCGTGAGGTATGTTTAATTGGAAAAATGATGTCTCCCTCAATTAGTTTGGTCAACTCTTTGACCATAAGAGGCTCAAGTTTGGAGTGTAAACGCCTCTATTTTTGCCTAACAGGTTTTGAGTTTGGCTCAAGCTCTATGGTATGTTGGGAAATTTGGGGATCAAAGCCCTTTAAATCAGAATATTTCCATGCAAATACATCTTGAAATTCTTGAAAAAGAGCAATGAAAGCTTGCCTATTTGCATGTGAACAAATTTTACCAACTTTAAGGAGCTTACCTTTGAAAATTTCTAGCTCCTCGTAATGTTCTTCTTTGACTTGCATGCTGGTCTTATTCTTTTTCAGCTGGTCATCGGTGCTGAAAAATGGATTCCAAGGTGACTATACCCTTGGGTATTTTTTTAGACTTCAATTGGATGATCTGACCATCATATTGTTGCTTAATGTTGTCTTGGTTCACTGCTGCAAATTCATCTTCATGCAGCATAAATCTCAAGACTTGTTCATCACTCTCAAAGACTTTCCAATGGACATTATTATCCAAAATAGAAGGTCTGATAACTATTTTAACATATGGAACTTTTCTCTCCTAATTTCACTTGGAACATCAACTTGAGCACCGATTGCAGCCAATCTATCAACATGTCTATTTTGATCCCTAGGAATAGAAACCAGATTGAAAGCGTCAAAATCTTCTATCATATCCCACACCCTGTGTTTGTAGGATTTTAAGACATCATTCTTAGTAACATGCAAACCTCTCACTTGATTTATGATCAATTAACTATCACCATATACTTGCAAGCAACCAATCCCTTTTTTCCATGCCCATTCCAAGCCTTAAATTAGACCTTCATATTCAACAGTGTTGTTAGTACACAAGAAAGCAAATCTAAAAGCAGAGTAGTATTTGTCACCTTGTGGGGACACAAGCATTTCACCCCCACCAGCACCATTCTTGCTTTGAGAACTGTCAAAGAACATCTTCCACACTTCACCTTGCTATTCTAATTGTTGTTCCACCTCCTTTTCAAGGTTTGGGATCACTGAATCAGGTTCATGTAGCACATAGACACCCAAACCTATTTCCTGAATGTTATCATTTGGGTTGTCAATGATATTTTCTACTGCCCACTCATTTAAAAGCGTGTCTGGTATGCTTTCTGCTTGTAGTTCTTGAGCAACAAGTTCATTATCATCAAAAACAACACAATTAGTGTTAACAACACTTGGGACATATGGTTCAATGTGATCTTTAGCAAGTAAATCAGATTTGATGACCACTTTAGTCCCATATCTCATTTTGAATACCATGTGGGACCAATCTGATGACAAATAACCTCCTATCTTGGCAGTGAAGTCTCTTGACAAACATAAAAGCGAAATGAGGTGGTAAGTCAATGATTGAAATGTCTTGGGGAATGGAAAAATTGGGGCAGGCATGTAAGGTAAGGCTTAAACCTTTGATAACACCTACAGTGTTAATGGCTATCCCATCAAGTTGGACAACTCCTTTCTCAAGAGGCTGATATTTCAGTCCTAACTTATCAACAACTTGTTTGGGCATAACATAACTACTTGCCCTTGAATCTACCATGCAATTGTGAACTAACTTATCTCCTATTATCAAGGACACGTAAAATGGGGGTGGTTTGACATCCTTACTTGGTTGTTTACTGTTGTCTTGAGGTGAATTTGTCAAGACAACCTTGGTTTGCCTTGCTGGTACATCATTTGAAATGCCTAAATCATCTAAGGTAGATTGTAACAAGTCCTTTTGACCAGGGATAGATAAGGAATCCCACATTGACATATTCACATTCGTCTTTTTCATGGATTCAATAATGTTGAAGGGTGTGGAAGCGTTTACCTTTTGATGGGTCCTTGCAACAACAGGGTCTATTTTCAAGTGGGCTAGTTGGGGTTGGTTCCCAAGCTGTCCACCATCGATGCCTTGTGAATTTCTTTGCAAAAAGTGTGTTACTTGAGGATTGGAAGGTCCAACAACTTGTGTTTATTTTCTACTTGTCCAATCTCGAAAGCTCTCTTTTTGGCTCAGGTGTTGGTTGCTATTAGAGAGCTATCACTATTTACTCCACAAAACTCCTCTCCTTTCCAATTCAAGAGGGTTGTGGA
Organism: Sequoia sempervirens; assembly: GCA_007258455.2. NCBI lineage: Eukaryota > Viridiplantae > Streptophyta > Pinopsida > Cupressales > Cupressaceae > Sequoia > Sequoia sempervirens. The sequence goes on along the minus strand of VDFB02000003.1, from coordinate 111,546,824 downwards.
GCTCTTGTTGTTGGGAATATTCACCATTAGACACATCTTGTACACCCGAAATATTTTGAACCATCAATGCTTGATTGATGACACCATTTAAACATGTAGTTTGATTATGGGCTTGGTTGCAAGGATAACACCAATCATATTCTACTACAAGGTTATTTTGAATGGGTACCATATCTCTGGCTGCACTGATTGGAACTAGATTGAATGGCTGAAAAGGCCTCAAATTCAAATTTTGTCTTGCACCTTGAAAGTTTCCTTGATATGGCTGCTTGTTAGCTTGAAATGGCTGACTTTGACCTTGATTTTGAGGCTGCCAAGGCTTGAAACCTTGAAACTACTGCTTTTTAATGCTTACCAGTTCATTTCCAAAAGTATGAAGCAGATTCTCAATCTTCTGTTGGCTACTTTTTATCTATTGTAACTCTTGAGATGGTCCTTGGACAAAAATTCTTGACTAACAACAACTGGTAAAGGGGCCAGCTATTTGAGGTGTTGGCAAAGCTGTAGGAAGCTGTATATTAGGGAAAAAAGGCCTAGGAGGCCTAGGGGAAATTCTTACAACTTGTATGAGGCTATTTTCAGCCCTTACAACTATATCATAAGCTATTGGTAAGGTATTTCCACCCATGGACTATATTAAAACAACAACTTCACTATTTAAGGTCCTCAAAAAATAGAGGAATGCATACTCAGTTGGAGGCCTTGTGGGTTCCAGAATTTTGTCCCACGTTCTTTGAAAATAGAAATTGAAGTCTGTCATCCATTCATGAGGAGCCATTTTAAATGTGAGTCAACTGCTCCACTAATGACAAGTTGTCATACTTGTCCTCAAATTGCTTGCATAATACCTCTCATAACTCATCCCATGTTCTGATGTAACTGCTAAAATCCTAAACCATTGGAGTGCTTTCCCTCTAAATGATGCTGCTAGCAGCTTAAATGCAACATTTTCTTGAGTTATGTGATGAGCCAAACACAAATTTAAAATATCCTTAATGTGCTCAACTGGTGTGGTCTGATCTTCACCTAAAAAATATGGCACACTTTTAAGAGCATCCATGGGAATGTCATCATGCTGAGCCAATTGCAGTGGGCTGCCTCCATTAAAGGTGACAAAAACTTGATTTCTTGGAATAGCCATATTTGGCACCAAGTTTTGCTACCTTACAAGACTTGAAACTCTCACTGCAGGTGGAGTTGAAGCTGTCTTTCTTGATGAAACAACAACTTTCTTTGTTGGCTTGCCTCTCCTTTGGGGTGGTGAAAGTTGAAAATAATCAAATGGGATAGAGTTTCCCCTTGTCTGAATCTTTTTCATATGCTGCTACAACACTGGTTTGTTGTTAAATTCCACATTATGAGCCACTAGATATGCTTATGTGACCTCCTAAAGGTTGAAAAATTGCTAGCTGCATATCAAAACTAGCAAATAGATGTATTTCTCTAATCTGAAATGATTAGAAGTGTCCCACCAGGTGTGCCAAAACTATTAGTGATCCAAATCTGCACCCCTAATGCCAAGCTATGAAATAACTTAGCAAGTTTAGATGTAACATGAGATTTCTTTCAGGTTGTGGGTGTCCTATTTGAAAGAAGACCTCCAGATTATGGGCTGGCTCCACTTTTAATGCCACCTAACTACTAATTTATGAGGAAAAGGGTAAGAGATGCATAAAACATGAACATTAACTGAAACTACCTAAGGTGATACACCAAAAACCAACTAAGACCTGATAACAGCCTATCATATTCAAAACAATATCATAAAACTTTGTTTACACAACTCATTTTCACATGCAGTTCACATAAGTAATTTATAAGGAGGTTTCTAAACAAGACTCTTAGAAGGAAAACATAAGTCTCACAACTAACAACACTATTAACTAACAAAGTTTATAACCTATAACAATGAATTTTCTGCTAAATAGATGCCTAAACATTAGACAAGTTTGCAAGGAAATATTAAATTTCACAAAACAAACTAATCAATCACTAACAACATGCTATAAAACATGAAATGAGAAGGTAAAATGCTCTATTTAATTGAATCAAAGTAATCACTATATAAAAAGTCCATCTGAGCTACAATACTGCTCCATGCTGAATAATATCTCCAAAAACCAAAGCTATCACTCTGTTGGAAAGAAAGAACTAATTGCAAAATGCAAAAATGAAGTTACTTAAGAAAAACCCATCAAATCTCCTCACACATGTCCATCTAGAAAGTTCTGGTTGGTTGCAGCAATGAGGCCAGAAAAGAACCTTCTAAAATTACTCCAAAAAGTCCTCCAAATGGTCCAAGGTCAAGCCAAGACCATAGTAATGCCAAAAGTGTCACAAAATAGCCTCCAAAATAACATATTTCTCTCCAAAACTGTCAAAGGAACAACAAACACACTCTCCTTGTTGGTGTTTTTCTAGTACACCTAAAGAATCTCTAAAGAATAGCCAATTCTTATATTCAAGACCCTTACAGTGAATGGCCAACTGACAAGATTTAGTCGAGGACTAGAATCTTCTGCACTTTAGGATCTGTGGGACCGCAGACGGTGTTCCTAAGGGATATTTAACTTGATACTCTCGATGAATGACAAATAAAATGATAGATCAATTCCTATATGTTGTGCAGTTTTTGCACACACGCCCCACTTGGAGTAGGGACCCCTTTTTTTTTGTGTCTTTGACCTTTGGGTTTATTGCATTTATCATTTTGGGGTCTTGACATGTTGGTCTTGCTTGCTTGGACCCTTCCTTGAGGATGGAATTGATTTAAATTGAGTTTTTGGCCAAGTCTAGATTTTCACTTGGATCCGGGATTTTCCATCTCTGGCGGATTTTCCCGGACCCTCGTTCCTTGTCCGTTTCTGGTAGGATTCTCCGATTTCGGGTTTCTGCCCGACTTCGGGATTTTTTGGTCCTATCGGATTTTCTCGGATTCTGCCAAAATCCCGATCTTCCTGATTTCCCCGGTTTCTGCATTTCCGCGAAATCTGTGTTTCCGCTCATTCTGGGATTTTCCGAAATTCCGTGTTGGGCTCGGGTTTCTAGAATTGTCAGAAATGTCTTGTCGCGCATTAATGGTTGAGGTACCTTTGCTCAGGCGGGTATAAGGTCGAATTTGGGGCATTTTGAGCATCATTCTGAGTTCACCTATTCACTTGATTTGCTCTGGTGATTTAGAATTTTCATTTGAGCTTTGAGAATCATTCTTGATTCGTTTGCGGGGGGATTTCTCGAGTACTGGTGCCAGTATTTTCATTGCTTGGACGTGTTTGCCGCGTGGTCGATTTTCTGAGCTCAAATTCCATTCGCTTTGATCCATGGTATGTATTCATTGCCATTCCGTTTGCTTGCTAAGTGATTGAGGGTTTCTTGCCTTGGGTATCGTTGGATTTGGGTCGGCCCTTGATTTGATTTTAATTTCGTATTTATAGAGTTGAGGTCTGATTCGTTTAATTGTGGAACCTTATTTTTCGTACCTTGTGACCTCCATTTGTCCGTGAGATGGCACATTTACCCTTTGGACGGGATTCTGGGTTGGGTTGCTTGCTTGTTTTGGGCGCGAAATGTGTTATTGTGCGAAATTAGGTTTCCCTTTGGTGTTCGGCCCAGAACGAAGGTTTTATTGTGCTTGAGCAGCTTTTTCCCAGTATCATGTTAGCTTTCCCCGTCTTATTCAGATTAGAGGGCTTTAGGTAAAACCTTAAAGCTTGTTCTGGTTTTAATGGCGGGTGGTTTGGTCATTCGGATTAGGGCATCTTTATTTTGATGTGGAGATTTATCCTTTGCGTGCTTTCCAGGGGTCTAAATCCTTTGCGTCCTGGGTCTTGTTGCTTATCGTCGGTTTTTGAGATCATTCGAGCTCGGGTAGGCAAGATCCTGTGATCATTCGAGTTCTGGTTCGCATCTTATCATTTTTTGGGTTTCCGAGGTCGTCGCGGAGTTTCTTCGCCTCCGAATTTTCCCGGTTTGGGTTTATTCCGCGGGCTGGGATTATTTCTGGTGCATTTTAAGCTGTCCGTGAAAATCTGTTCTATCTGGATTTTTTCGGATTTCCTGTCTGGCTTTGTTCTTATGATATTTTGATGATAGGATTACTGGAATGATTTTCTAATGTCTATTTTGCCTTGCCAATGAGTGAATTAACGATTATCCTTTGATTTTCCATCTGCACTAATGATATACAAGATTAACGATGCTTTGGCAGCAGGAATCCGTCTGGGTCGGATTTCTCTGAAATTCTGCCCCGATGGTATTTTCCCGGTTTGCGTGATTTGCCTGGATTATCTGATTTCTCCGGATCTCGATGGATTAGTAGTTAGTCATGGATTTTGATGGATTTACATGATTTGTGCTAACCCTTTGAACTGGAATATGAATAATAATTGGATTCTAATGACGATTTTTGGATGTGTAGGCCAGATCAAGCAAAGCCGCTGCTGGGAAGTCTAAGGGTGGTGCAGGGGCATCTTCAATTTTGGAGACTGAAAGGTTGAGACTGGATATGAAGAGCTAGCTCCCAGAAAGTAAGATATCTTCCATGTGGGCCGATGTATCAGATACCAACGTTGGCGCATGGTGATATGAGGAGTTCAAACAAAGAACGGTTGGGAAGGACCAGTCAGCTTTGAGACAAGGAATGATGAACTCTGGATTAGTGCACGTGGCAGGGTTCCCTCCAGCGGTTCAGTGTTATGAGCTGATCTTAGAATGTGCTAGACAGTATGACTTTGATACCCAGATGGTAGTCAGCATTGAGGGACAAGTCTTGGCAAACTTCAGTCCGGCCTCCATTGCAGGAACCTTCAGCATGCCGGATCTTCCTTCGGTCTGTGCTTTGAACATTGACACTGCCAGGACCTATTACGAGAATGAGCCAGTCAAAGCTCAGCAGATCATTAACTCATGGCTGGAGAAGCCAAAATCTCACCATTCCAAGTTGCCCAAGCAACTGCACAGGCTAAAATTCAGGTCTGACATATATGATGCCATCACGCTGTTGAGGAGGGAGGCCGGATTGAGAACTACAGGAGTATTAGAGAATTGGATGGTCCATGTGATCACCAAGATGAGTCAGGGGACAAACTATCACTGGGCAGGGCTCATTAGTGCGGAGATTGACAAACAACTGAGAAATGTCCTGGAGGTGAAGAGGTTCACCATGTCAACTTACATTATGTATGTTCTGGCCATCTCCTATCCCTACAAAGGTTTGACTTCGAGGGGAACCATTGGATAGGACATCATCTATGAAGTTTATCCGGAGCTGCATTTGGGACATAAGGATTATAGGAGGGAAAATGATGCATTCACAATGCACATTACCCGGACACTTCAAAATGCTGAGCACCTCAGATTATCCGACCGAGCTAAGGGACTAATCAAGAACTATGGAGCATGGTTTATCCAGTTCCCTACATTCACCTACCTCTGGGTTGATGGATGTCTAGTTGCCCCTTACAGGTTGCCTCGGTATCCCACTGACCACATTGTGCTACTAGAGGTTTTAAGGCAGATTTGTGAGTTTGACGCAGTTGTGAAGAGAGAAAAGCATAAGATAGGATTCGGAGGAGACTTCCCTCTTGGGATTGGTGTGGGAGAAGTGTGCCCATCTATTCAATCAACTCACACTGCAGGCGAGGAACTGGAAGCCTATGGATTCTCCTTCCATTCGAAGAGAGCGAATTTTGATATAACAGGAGAGGCCCAGAAGAGGGCCACCAGGGAATATAGACACAAGGATGATTTAGAGGACTACTGGGTCAATATCAAGGATGACCTCGATGCAAGAAAGAAAAGGTATTCCCGGCTGCCTGTGGGGGTTATTAGGCAATACAATGTTAAGCTGATTCTGGATCAGCTTGATGATGATGGAAAATTGGTTCAGGACCATGTCTACGAGCCCATAAAGGACAGGTCAGTTGCGGACATTGATTGGAGTGAACCTGAAGTGACAGAGTTAGAGGACCTGATGGCTCCTGTGTTGAGGTTTACCCTTTCTTGGGCTAAGCACAAAGTCTGGGAATTGGAGAATGCCAAAGTAACTTGCACCTTTGACTTGATGGGGAATCTCAACCCCATGTCAACTTCTGAGGAGTCCGGGGAAGAGGACCCCAAAGGGAAATCAGCTAAAACCTCACCCTTCAAGATTAAAGTCAGAGGCCCTAAGGGGGCTGGACATACAATGAAGAGGAAACCAATAGGCAAGCGCAGGTGGAAGACCCTGATGATTAGCAAGTCCTCGGATGAGGAAGAAACAGAGAAGGCTGAAGAGGAGGATGCTCCTCCACCGCCCAAGAGGACAAGGACTACAAGGACAGTGAGGAGGAAAGATCAGACCGCTTCGGAGGATGAACCTCCAATTGTAGATGTGGAGAGTTTAGGGGGTGAGAAAACAAAGGTCTATACCAGGAGATCAAGAACTCCTCCCAAGGATGCTACACAACCGAAGGATTCCTCCCCAACATTACTAGTTGAAGAGCAGGATAAGCCTGTTTCTCCTCCGCCAAGTGCACCACAACCAGAGAATCCGGATGAGCAAGAAATTGGCGGGGAGGCAGAACCGTTCAAGGAGGAACATTGTTCAGTGAAGCGGTTGAGTTTGAGGCAGAAACAGAAGAGAGACACACTTCTCCGCTGGTGCAATACGAGGATTCCCCGGAAAGTGAAAGAGGCCGCGGATCACCAGAGCCGGAGGAAAGCATCCCTGCTAGGACTCCATCACTGGTACTTCCAGAATTAGGGCTTGAGGGGGTCGACCAAGCCAAGCAGAGTCCGGAGAAAGAAGATGACAAAGTAACAACTGAGGAGGAGGTCGAGGTTACAGCTGCAGAGGAGGAAAAGGTGACAAAAGGACCAAAAGAAACTAGGACAGACGAAATCCGGACTGCCCTTGTGGCTCCAGACTGGTTAGAGAAGGAGCTTGCCAGGAAGAAATAGGTGATTGTTGAGGACACTCCATTAGATTGGGATGAAATGCTTTCCCAGATCGGCAAAGGAAGGAAGAAGAAGGTTGCCAAGGTGATTTCCCGGGTGGAAAGAGATGAAGCTCACAACAGGGTAGTTCACGTTGCCACCCCTACAACGGATAAGATAAGAGATGATGTTACAGGCCAGGACGACAATGTCCAAACTATTAACCTTGGGCCGGCCTCCCTGGAGTAGGATATTGAGGAGTTTGAGGGGTCTAGTGTCGTAATTGTTGACAGACTAAAAAGGGAGAATCAGACCAAGTGAGAGCTGAAAAGGGAGAATGAAAGATTGAGGAAGAGTTTGGAAGAAGTGATGAAGCCTCTGCAGTCTTTCCACCCCTCCTCTTCTACTACTCCGGGTTTTCTGCCTAAGGAGACAATCTCCAGAATTGAAAAGATGAAGGCCTCTGCCCAAGCTACCACTGATTGGCTGACGGATGTCCAGATGAAAGGGGATGAGGCTATCAAAGAGATCTTGTCTGTGGGCAAGGATGCAGTCCGGGCAAAAGAACTGTTTGAGCACATCTTGTCTCAGGATAAGGTTGATGTAGATCTCTTGTTGCAGAAGTCGAGGATTATCTTGGGGCATGGAAAGGAACAGTTAGCTGAGGATGGAGTCCTTCTCTCTTCTGGATTGGATGAACCATGGGAGTGGTTTGAGGCATTGCAGATCAGACAGAAGGCATTAAAGAAGATACAAAAATGAAGGAAGTCAGTTGATGGCGACCTTACAGCAGTTTATGATAGATGCATTGCCTTCTTTGAGGTGATGACAGGGAGGAAGAAGATAGCTCCCAAGTATTTGAGCCTTGAGCAATTGAAGGAGTGGTGGCATGAGATTTATGCCCCAGATTCTGATGGAGCTGTCACGGCTCACTTACTTGATGATGCAGCCACATACTTGGCGGTGATAGATAGGTACATGGCCAGCAGGGAGGACTGGAATAAAATTGTCGAACGGTCCAAGGAAGAGATAGATTCAATTAAATATCGGCTCAGGGTTTTTCCATTGCCACCTATTGCTGAGCTGGATAGAATATTTTCGAAGGTCCAAGGGTCGCCAGTGCAGAAGAAAGATAAAGGGAGTAGTAGTTAATGCTCATTCTGAGATTTGTGCTTCCCTATTATCATAGGGCATGCATTGGACCGGACTTCCTTGGGGACTATTCCTTGGCCGACTTGGATGATGGCATTAAATGTGTGCCTTAGTTTGTTTTCCTAGGCCGACCTGTTTTGGCGGTTTTATTATTTTGTAAAATGTTTGGCTAGGCCGACGTGTTTTGGGGGGGAATTTGATATAAATAGGCATTCTTGCCTCATTGTAAGGGTTAGACATTGGTTTTAGACATTAGCAAGACAGTAATAGAGATTAGCAAGAGTTATAGTTAGAGTATTTAAAGTTTCTTGAAGCAAACACTATATTCAGAACAGTTGAATTGTTGCAGAATTTTCTGGTGATTAATACAATTGAAGACATTGTGGTTATTCCTGGTAAAATCATTTGTGTTATCTCATCTTGCATGGTTCCTTTGTTCTATCTTTTAAATTGCTTGAAGATTTAGGGTTCAGTATTCAGAAATAGATTAGTTTTAGTTGGATAAATGATGTTTGTAATCTCATATTTGGAATGTTTGTAGCTATCTCTGGTCTATACTCCCAGTAACTATCTGATTGTAGTAGGCTGGTAAAGTCAACCTGGACCGTATATTTAATGTGCTTAAGTTCGATTGTAGATGCATGTCTATGATTTGAAAATCTGTATTCCTCAGAAGATTGCACCGTTCTTGTAAGATTGCCTTATGGGTCGAATAAGAATTGGTTGTTTGAGATAGGTCCATTTCAGATATATGTTATTTGCATTGTTTGTCCTCTCAGTAGTTTAGATCTTATCACTTCCTTGCATCCCTATCTTTTGTTGTTTCTTTATTGTTCAGTTAGATTTAGGATTAAGATCATCATATTGTCAAATCTGATAAATTGAGAGATACAGTTTGCTTGTAGTAAGGTCTGATTGTGATTACCAGCATTTCACATGATTATCTGAGTTGTTTTATGCATTGTTATGACCTAACACCCGAGAGACCTTGGGGTGGTTTTTAGCAATTTATTGTTAAAGATCATCTTTCAAGAGAGATAGAATATTGCATTCTGTTTGAGTTGTTTCTATGCAGAAAACACCATCAACAGATTGGCACTAGAAGGAGGGCCTGAATGAGCACACTGGATCATTTCTTGAACGCCATATCTCCAGAGAGATATAGGAGAAATACCAGATCTACCACCAGAGAAGAAGATTTAGAGGAGCTTCAGTTTCCCAATAGGTCAAGAAGGACTAGAGAGAGGGGAGAATCATCATCACCCGCCCCCTCACCAACATCATCCACATCCTCACATCCTGAAGTTGAGGCTATACCCATCCCTAAAGCCGTCCCCATCCAACAGCCTCAGCCGGTTAATAACCAACCACCACCACCACCTCCACTCTTACCAATGGCTTTCCTCGCCAACAATCTGTCCCCCTTGTCTTTCAATGCTTACAATGTAATGCCCAAGAACCTTGAGCATTTCTATTCAAAATTCCATGCTAATGACCCAAATAGGACTGCGGAAGAACACATAAGAATTTTCCAAACCTGCCTTAAAGATAGAGGAATTGTCCATGAGGATGTTGCTTGTAGGTTGTTTCCTTATTCCCTAGGAGAAGAAGCTTTTTATTGGTACAACCATCTCCCTGCTGGCTCGATCCAAAATTGGAGTGACCTTGAAAAGGTCTTTTTGTAGAAGTTTCGAATACCCATCAGTGCCAATGAGCTATACTTACAATTCATCAAGGTCCAAAGAGAGGTTAATGAACCCATAGCCAGTTTCAATAATAGGTTCCATCGTGCGTTCACCAGATTACAAGACCCGTATATTTTAGATGATGGTACTGCCCTGGGGGTCTATTATGAAGCTCTGGATAGCCTGACAACAACCTTTTTGAAATGGAGACCCAACCCTCCAGGCACCCTGGTTGATGCTTATACAGAGGCTGTCAAGCTCAGTACAGATCTGAGACAGCATTTGACTGGGCCATTACCTTCCCTGGGACCGGTTGCGCACCCCAACCAGATTCAGTCAGTAAATCAGACTCTCACCAATCATACCCCAATCATGAATCCAATCCCTCAATTATCTATGGTACCACACCCTGGTCACCCCATGAACCAGATTTCTCCTGTGGCAAACTTCCCTCAGCAACAGATTAATCAGCCTACGTACCAGTCCCAACTGAATGGCTTCCCTGCTTACTTGCAGAATTCTGAGGTATTGCATCAGTCTTTGGGATCTGCCACGATACCTGTCCTTCCTCAAAGTAACCCAAGTCAACCTCCTTATCGAGATTCAAACAGGGAGAGGATTGATGAAATGGTTGAACAAATAAAGAAGATAAATTTAGATGTGACTTACTTGAGAAATCAGAACAGCCAACTGCAAGCTGCTCAGAAGGGAATGCAATCTAGCCAGAACAGGGAGTTTTCACAAGGACAAAATTTTGACAGAGGGCAGTGTAATGACAGAGGATTCTATAATGACAGGGGATATAATCAGGATAGAGGTTTCAATAACGATAGGAGGCAAAACTTTGATAGAGGCCAAGGAAGTGGATCAGGATTTGATAAAAGGCCGTCACAAGGACAGAATAGAACTTGGAATACAGGGCCCAATAATGGAGGAGTCCCCACCCCGTTGGATCAGCCTGCTAATCAGATTGTCAATCAATCTACAAACCAGCCAGTCAGTCAGGACAAACCTCCTACTGGCATGTATCTGGCTGAAGCGGCCTTATCAGGGTGGTGCAGACTCCACAAAACGAGTCAACATTCAGAATTGGAATGTCCAGAGTTCCAAACTGCTACCTCCATTTTTCAATATGAAGTAGAAAATAATGTGAATGGGTAGGAGATTGTTCCCTCCAACTCATATGATTCTTCTGTGCTGGTATTAAACCATGCTCATTTTCTAGCTAGCAGGGAAAATGTACCAGAAGAACCTGAATCCCAGGAAGAGGAAACAGATCAGATTTGTAATGGGGATGAAGTTGCTCAGTTGTTTGATGAAGAATCAATGAATGACAATGGCCCCCTCGATCAGGAGGAAGCTTGTGTTGAAGAGGTACAGATGTTTCAGAGACAAGGGCTGAGGGATATGCCTCATAGACATCCACAACCTGGCAGACCTTTCACCACTTCCATTCCCCCAAACAGCTTCAGTACCCCTCCAGATCCTAATGCTAGCAATAATCCGTCCTATCCACATGTCTCAAAGCAGTACCTTTCGAGGGACAGACAGGCTCAAACAGAACCACAAAAGGAAAAGGCTATTCAAGTAAGCAAGGAGAAAGCGGAGGAACCTTCTAAGGAAGTTTCTACTGATATGAGTGAGGAGCAGATAGCTTCATATGTTGCAGAGGAATTCAAAAAACTAAAGGTAAACCTTTCTGCATTTGAGTTGTTAAGGTTTCCTGCAATTAGGAAGGCTGTCTTAGGCACCTATGATGCACATTCAAATTCATTGGATAAGTCTTCTGGTGAGCATGTCCATTAGACTTCCAGTTTTCAGTCTGTGAATACACAAAATCAGACCCAAATTAGGACCAACCCGCCTCCTGGAGACAAAGGAAAAGAAAAGGACAGAACTCAAGTGGCCCAGATGGACACTCAACCCACTTTGTTTCAAGGAAAGACAGAAACTCCACCATTTCTGATCTCAGTCTGAATCTTTGGTAAGAACCTTCACAATTGCTTGTTAGATTCTGGTACTTCCACCAACGTGATGCCTCTTGGAGTGTGCAGAGCTCTAGGAATTACACCTGCTGATTCCCAGAAGAAGGTCACTCAGTTGGACAGAACTGAAGTGAGTGTGGTAGGGGAACTCAACATGATCCATATGCAGATAGCTTCAGATCCAAGAATCCAACAGGTCATCAACATTTAGGTGGCTGACATTCCTGATGCATACAGTTTAATTTTAGGAAGGGATTTTACCAAGGCTCTGAATGGGTATGTGTCCACTGACCACTCCCACATGTGGCTGCCTTGGAAAGGAGTGCCTAATCAGATCCGAATCGAGAGGGAGCCTAGAATGAAGTACATGATAACAGAATACCAAAACACTTCAACCGAAGTCCTTATATCAGAGGCTGAAATGGGAAACTACCTACTATCGGCTCAATATGAAGAATCAGATGCAGAAGAGGTGTTGATGTTGCATACGATGCCAGCTGATGTTGGGACAGGGTCCAGCTATACTGAGGTTCTGACAGAGTTAGTTGAAGAGGAAGAACCTGAGGACAAACAAATTAGCTTATTGGACGCTTTCCAGGAGTTCATTAAGCAATGTATGGAGAACCAGACTCACCTGGGAAGGAAGACAAGCTTTAAGGAGTTACTCTTACCAAATTGGTGTAGAGTCCACAATGCTTCTCATTCAGAGTTGGAGTGTTGTCTGTGTCAGACAGCAGTAAAACAAGTACAAAAATACATGAATCCAGCTCAGGTGGTTAAGGCGGATGAGCAGAATCTTCAAGAAAAATTCGAAAGCCAGAAACCTGTGGTGACTGAGAAGGCCTCTAACACTGATAAACCAAAAGACAGAATGAAAGGAAATACCACTGCAAAATACTGGACTCTTAAGTTTGATGGATCCAAGTCCAAGCAGGGAGCTGGGGTTGGGTTTGAACTCATTAGTCCAAAAGGTAAGAGTTTCTTTGCAGCTCATAGGCTCCAATTTCATTGCACAAATAACATGGCAGAATATGAAGCTTTAATTCATGGACTCCTTATGGCACTCAAGAAAAAGGTCAAGGTTCTGCAAGTTTTTGGTGATTCAGAATTAGTAGTCAAACAAGTAAGAAAGCAGTATGCGTGTCATGATAGGAGGATGACCAATTATAGGCATAGAGTGTGGGACCTCATCGAGGGGTTTGACGCTTTTAATATCCAACTGATCCCAAGGAAGAAGAATCAAACTACCGATTCCCTGGCTCAAGCAGCCAGTACTTTGCAGCCCCTATCTATGTCAGGATTGAAGAAGTTTACTGTTGAATTAACTCCTGTGCCTTTAGTTCCTGACAATGTGACTAATTTTCAGGTGTTCGAGGATGATAAGCATATCCTGGACTTTATCACAAACACAAATGTCTTTGCTTCACAGATCATTGATGAAACAGAACCCCAAGAAGCAGAATTGGATCTAGAGGGTGTGCTGAATTTGAAGTCCAACACTATTCCAAGGGGAATGGTACAGTTAGAGAGAATTTTTGATATGGACAAAATCAAGGATCAGGAACAAGAATCAAAAAAGGAATCTATTAGTGGACAATGCAATACTCACAATGTGGGTACTGAAGATAATGTAAAGAATATTTTCATTGGTAAGGTCTGTACTCCTGAAGAAAGACAGGGAATAATCAGAGCCTTATATGACTTTCCAGATATAGTGGCCTGGGGTTATGAAGACTTGAAAACTTATGACACATCCATCATAACTCATACTATACCTCTCAAGCCAGGCGCTAAACCTTTCAGACAGAGACATAGACCCATTAATGCACTGTTGGAGCCACTCATACAGAAGGAAGTTCAGAAATTGCTGTCTGCTAGAATCATATTTCCTGTCAGGCATTCAACTTGGGTGGCAAATTTGGTTCCAGTAAGAAAGAAGAATGGTGAAATTAGGCTTTGTGTTGACTTCCAAAATCTGAACAGATCATCAGAAAAGGATAATTATCCAATTCCCTCTTTGGATGAAGTGCTTCAAGTGGTCAATGGATCTCAGATGATGTCCTTTCTGGATAGGTATTCTGGGTATAATCAAGTGATGGTCCAATATGAGGACAGACACAAGACGGCTTTCACGACTAAGTGGGGAACCTTTGCCTATAGGAGAATGTCATTTGGGCTTATCAATGCAGGAGCCATGTTCCAACGAGCCATGGACATTGCTTTCAAGGACATCATAGGGAAGTGTATCATCATTTACATGGATGATTTGACCGTTTTTTCAAAAAATAGAAGGGATCATATCTTAGATCTGTACAAGGTGTTCCAGAAGTGCAGAGAATTTGGCATCTCATTGAATCCCAAAAAGTGTATTTTCGGGGTTACAGAAGGCAAGTTTTTAGGACATGTGATATCAGAGAAAGGAATTGCTATAGATCCGGAGAGAGTGGAGGCCATCCTGAAAATTCAGCCACCTGCCAGCAAAAAGGAGATGAAATCCTTCTTCGGTAAGATTAACTTTGTTAGGAAGTTCATTACCAGATTTGCTGAGATTGTGAAGCCATTAAATGCCATGTTAAAACAAGATGCCAAGATCAAGTGGACTACAGAAGCGAAGGAGTCCTTTGCAGAGATTAAAAGAGCCATTGCCGATGCTCCAGTGTTGGTGAGTCCCGAATATAGCAAGCCCTTTTATATTTACTCCTTTGCTTCAGACCACTCATGTGCTAGAATGCTGACACAAAAGTCTGGTGAGGGGAATGAGCATCCCATTGCTTTCATGAGTGCACCATTGAAGGATGCTGAGCTGAAGTACCCGAGTGTGGAGAAGCAAGCATATGCCCTTGTGTGAGTAGTAAAGAAATTTAGGCACTATATCCTCAGAAACAAGGTGTTTGCAATTGTTCATGATTCTGCAGTTAAGTTATTGCTGATGCAGAATGAATTAGGGGAGCGCAGAGCTAAATAGGTGACCATGTTACAGGAGTACGACATTGAGATCCAGCCCATGAAGCTGGTAAGAGGACAGGGACTCACCCAAACCATGGTAGAGATGGGCCCTAAATTGTCTGTTCATAACTATGATGTTGAAGAAGTTTCCCCAGAGGGCTGGTATGATGATGTATTTTATTATTTGTTGAATCAACGACCTCCAGCTCACCTTAATGCAGTTCAGAGGTGGGCCTTGAGGTTGAAAAGTGATGGTTTCATGCTAAAAGGAGCTGTCCTATACAAGAAGAATCATGAAGGTATTTATTTGAGGTGCCTTGGGAGACAGGAAGCTGAAAGGGTAATGAATGAATTTCATGAGAAATATGGTACTGGTCATGGTTTTGCGATTGCTACTGCGAATCAAATTTTGAGGGCAGGATATTACTGGCCTACACTATTCAAGGATGTTCATCAACATGTACGAACCTGCCATACTTGTTAGACTGCAGCAACAAGAGAAAGGTGTGCAGCACTTCCGCTCCAGTCCGTCATTGAGGTAAAACCTTTTACTCAATGGGGTATGGACTTCATCGGCCCCATAAATCCACCATCTTCTGTAGGACACAGGTATATTCTCACCATAACTGATTACTTTACAAGATGGACTGAAGCGTTTGCTTGTAGGCAGTGTACATCAGAGGTAGTAATTGATTTTTTAGAATCTGCTATTCTTAATCGGTTTGGATGTCCTGTTGCTGTTGTGTGTGATAATGGTCCTGCCTTTGCATCTTTGAAATTCTCAAACTGGGCCTTTGATCATGGTATTGTTGTAAAGTTTGCGTCAAATTATTATCCCCAGGGGAATGATCTAGTTGAATCCTCTAACAAGAACCTGTTGACTATCATCTGAAAACTGTTAGAGAGGAACCCAAAGGACTGGCACACCCAGCTTCGATTTTCTCTTTGGGCAGATTGTACCAGAGTTAAGTCCTCCATTGGTACCTCTCCTTATCATTTAGTGTACGGTCTGGAACCAGTTTTCCTTATCCAACTTAAAATCCCAACTCTACAGTTTATCAACCAGTTTTATGATGAGGGGGATAGAAGGGAAGCTAGGTTGGCTGAATTATTGCACCTTGAGGAGAAACGAGACAATGCCCTTGAAAAGTTTGCGAAACACCAAGGGGTAGTCAAGAGGTGGTTTGACAGGAGAGCAACAGTTAAGGCTTTTAGAATTTCTGACCTTGTCTTGTGCTGGGATAAACCTCATGATCAGAAAGGGAGTCATGGAAAATTTGATAAATTGTGGCTGGGCCCATATCAGATTGCCAAAATACTGGGAGATAATGCCTTCCATCTGAGGACTCTCACAGGAGAAGACATACCACTGCCTGTCAATGGGCAATATCTAAAACATTATTTCCAGTATTGAGCTATCTTCAGCTCTTTGCTTTGTAAATAGTTAGTTTCTAAGGTTGCTTTTTCGTTTGTTTGCTTTCTTTGGTTAGAGTAGGTTTGCTTTGGTTTGTTTGTTTTGGTTGGTGCTGCTCTTGCTGTTGGTTCTTTCTCTTTTGGGGATTGTGGGTGCGTCTGTATGGTAATGGTGGCAAAGCCGATCTAATGTTCTTGGTATTTCCCTTACAAACTTTGCTCTTTTTTCCAGAATACCGTGGTATGAATTCTTTAACCTATGTCACTTGTCCTTAGGTTGAAACGAGGGGTTTCTAGTCAGTCTGAACAGGAATATATTAGGGGTCTTATATCTTTAATATTTAATATATCTGAAGTTGTGAGGGCTCCTTATAAGGTCTGATCAGGTGAAAAATCCTTTTCTGCTTTAGTGCCATTGTGGTCCTCAGCCCTGAGTATGAACTTCACTGTTCATAGGTTGAATGAAGTGGATATATATAAAAAAATAAAATAAAAAATATATATATATATATATATACTGAATCATGAGGTTTGAATTCAACCTATCAGGGGAATCTGAGTATCTCTACCAGGGCTATAGACGCCTGGCCGGCAGTAGAGCTATGTTTAGGGGGATCACAGCGATAACCTCGTCGGGGCTATGGACGCCTGACTGGCAGCAAGGCTCTATCCAGGTTGCTGTTAGAGTAAGAATCTCTACGTAGCCTGTTCATACCAAGTCCGGTTCTTCTTGCAACTAAGGGTAGGAAATATATGCAGGTGCACACACTTAGACCCTGGTATAGGAATGTTCGAGTGGCTGAGAATTTCTTTGTTCTAACTTAAGAGAGTGGCTGGGTATCTGAGTTGGAACCATGAGTTCTGGGTTCTTGATTCCAGTTTGTCACCGAAATGCTCAGGAGCATTTCCCCAGCAGAGTCGCCATTTGTTGTGCAGTTTTTGCACACACGCCCCACTTGGAGTAGGGACCCCTTTTTTTTTGTGTCTTTGACCTTTGGGTTTATTGCATTTATCATTTTGGGGTCTTGACATGTTGGTCTTGCTTGCTTGGACCCTTCCTTGAGGATGGAATTGATTTAAATTGAGTTTTTGGCCAAGTCTGGATTTTCACTTGGATCCGAGATTTTCCATCTCTGGCGGATTTTTCTGGAACCTCGTTCCTTGTCCGTTTCTGGCAAGATTCTCCGATTCCGGGTTTCTGCCCGACTTCAGGATTTTCCGGTCCTATCGGATTTTCCTGGATTCTGCCAAAATCCCGATCTTCCTGATTTCCCCGGTTTCTGCATTTCCGTGAAATCCGTGTTTCCGCGCATTCTAGGATTTTCTGAAATTCCGTGTCGGGCTCGGGTTTCCGGACTTGTCAGAAATGTCTTGTCGCGCATTAATGGTTGAGGTACCTTTGCTCAGGCAGGTATAAGGTCGAATTTGGGGCATTTTGAGCATCATTTTGAGTTCACCTATTCACTTGATTTGCTCTGGCGATTTAGAATTTTCATTTGAGCTTTGAGAATCATTCTTGATTCGTTTGCGGGGGGATTTCTCGAGAACTGGTGCCAGTATTTTCATTGCTTGGACGTGTTTGCTGCGTGGTTGATTTTCTGAGCTCGAATTCCGTTCGCTTTGATCCGTGGTATGTATTCATTGCCATTTCGTTCGCTTGCGTAGTGATTGAGGGTTTCTTGCCTTGGGTATCATTGGATTTGGGTCAGCCCTTGATTTGATTTTGATTTCGTATTTACAGAGTCGGGGTCTGATCCGTTTTATTGTGGAACCTTATTTTCCGTACCTTGTGACCTCCATTTCTCCGTGAGATGGCACATTTACCCTTTGGACGGGATTCTGGGTCAGGTTGCTTGCTTGTTTTGGGCGCAAAATGTGTTATTGTGCGAAATTAAGTTTCCCTTTGGTGTTCAGCCTAGAACGAAGGTTTTATTGTGCTTGAGCGGCTTTTTCCCTGTATCATGTTAGCTTTCCCCGTCTTAGTCAGATTAGAGGGCTTTAGGTAAATCCTTAACCGATATTGTAAAACCTTAAAGCTTGTTCTGGTTTTAATGGCGAGTGGTTTGGTCATTCGGATTAGGGAATCTTTATTTTGATGTGGAGATTTATCCTTTGCGTGCTTTTGAGGGGTCTAAATCCTTTGCATCCTGGGTCTTGTTGCTTATCGTCGGTTTTTGAGATCATTCAAGCTCGGGTAGGGAAGATCCTATGATCATTCGAGTTCTGGTTCGCATCTTATCATTTTTCAGGTTTTCGAGGTCGTCGCGGAGTTTCTTCACCTCCGAATTTTCCTAGTTTGGGTTTATTCCGCGTGCTGGGATTATTTCTGATGCATTTTAAGCTATCTGTGAAAATCTGTTCTATCCGGATTTTTTCGGATTTCCTGTCTGGCTTTGTTCTTTTGATATTTCGATGATAGGATTACTGGAATGATTTTCTAATGTCTATTTCGCGTTGCCAATGAGTGAATTAACGATTATCCTTTGATTTTCCATCTGCACTAATGATATACATGATTAACGATGCTTTGGCAGCAGGAATCCGTCTAGGTCAGATTTCTCTGAAATTCTGCCCCAACGGTATTTTCCCGGTTTGCGTGATTTGCCTGGATTATCTGATTTCTTCGGATCTCGATGGATTAGTAGTTAGCCCTGGATTTTGATGGATTTACATGATTTGTGCTAACCCTTTGAACTGGAATATGAATAATAATTGGATTCTAATGACGATTTTTGGATGCGTAGGCCGAATCAAGCAAAGCCGCTGCTGGGAAGTCTAAGGGTGGTGCAGGGGCATCTTCAATTTCGAAGACTGAAAGGTTGAGACTGGATATGAAGAGCCAGCTCCCAGAAAGTAAGATATCTTCCGTGTGGGCCGATGTATCGGATACCAACGTTGGCGCATGGCGATATGAGGAGTTCAAACAAAGAACGGCTGGGAAGGACCAGTCAGCTTTGAGACAAGGAATGATGAACTCTGGATTAGTGCACGTGGCAGGGTTCCCTCCAGCGGTTCAGTGTTATGAGCTGATCTTAGAATGTGCTAGACAGTATGACTTTGATACCCAGATGGTAGTCAGCACTGAGGGACGAGTCTTGGCAAACTTCAGTCCGGCCTCCATTGCAGGAACCTTCAGCATGCCGGATCTTCCTTCGGTCTGTGCTTTGAACATTGGCACTGCCAGGACCTATTACGAGAATGAGCCAGTCAAAGCTCAGTAGATCATTAACTCATGGCTGGAGAAGCCAAAATCTCACCATTCCAAGTTGCCCAAGCAACTGCACAGGGTAAAATTCAGGTCTGACATATATGATGCCATCACGCTGTTGAGCAGGGTGGCCGGATTGAGAACTGCAGGAGTATTAGAGAATTGGATGGTCCATGTGATCACCAAGATGAGTTAGGGGACAAACTATCACTGGGCAGGGCTCATCAGTGCGGAGATTGACAAACAGCTGAGAAATGTCCTAGAGGCGAAGAAGTTCAACATGTCTTCTTACATTATGTATGTTTTGGCCATCTCCTATCCCTACAAAGGTTTGACTCCAAGGGGAACCATTGGACAGGACATCATCTATGAAGTTTATCCGGAGCTGCATTTGGGACATAAGGATTATAGGAGGGCGAATGATGCATTTACAATGCACATTACTTGGACACTTCAAAATGATGAGCACCTCAGATTATCTGACGAAGCTAAGGGACTAATCAAGAACTATGGAGCATGGTTTATCCAGTTCCCTACATTCACCTACCTCCGGGTTGATGGATGTCCAGCTGCCCCTTACAGGTTGCCTCGGTATACCACTGACCACATTGTGCTACTGGAGGTTGTAAGGCAGATTTGTGAGTTTGACGCAGTTGTGAAGAGAGAAAAGCATAAGATAGGATTCGGAGGAGACTTCCCTCTTGGGATTGGTGTGGGAGAAATGTGCCCATCTATTCAATCAGCTCACACTGCAGGTGAGGAACTGGAAGCCTATGGATTCTCCTTCCATTCGAAGAGAGCGAATTTTGATATAACAAGAGAGGCCCAGAAGAGGGCCACCAGGGAATATAGACACAAGGAAGATTTAGAGGACTACTGGGTCAATATCAAGGATGACCTCGATGCAAGAAAGAAAAGGTATTCCCGGCTGCCTGTAGGGGCTATTAGGCAATACAATGTTAAGCTGATTCCAGATCAGCTTGATGATGATGGAAAATTGGTTCAGGACCATGTCTACGAGCCCATAAAGGATAGGTCAGTTGCGGACATTGATTGGAGTGAACCTGAAGTGACAGAGTTAGAGGACCTGATGGCTCCTGTGTTGAAGTTTACCCTTTCTTGGGCTAAGCACAAAGTCTGGGAATTGGAGAATGCCAAAGTAACTTGCACCTTTGACTTGATGGGGAATCTCAACCCCATGTCAACTTCTGAGGAGTCCGGGGAAGAGGACCCCAAAGGGAAATCAGCTAAAACCTCACCCTTCAAGATTAAAGTCAGAGGCCCTAAGGGGGCTGGACATACAATGAAGAGGAAACCAATAGGCAAGCGCAGGTGGAAGACCCTGATGATTAGCAAGTCCTCGGATGAGGAAGAAACAGAGAAGGCTGAAGAGGAGGATGCTCCTCCACCGCCCAAGAGGACAAGGACTACAAGGACAGTGAGGAGGAAAGATCAGACCGCTTCGGAGGATGAACCTCCAATTGTAGATGTGGAGAGTTTAGGGGGTGAGAAAACAAAGGTCTATACCAGGAGATCAAGAACTCCTCCCAAGGATGCTACACAACCGAAGGATTCCTCCCCAACATTACTAGTTGAAGAGCAGGATAAGCCTGTTTCTCCTCCGCCAAGTGCACCACAACCAGAGAATCCGGATGAGCAAGAAATTGGCGGGGAGGCAGAACCGTTCAAGGAGGAACATTGTTCAGTGAAGCGGTTGAGTTTGAGGCAGAAACAGAAGAGAGACACACTTCTCCGCTGGTGCAATACGAGGATTCCCCGGAAAGTGAAAGAGGCCGCGGATCACCAGAGCCGGAGGAAAGCATCCCTGCTAGGACTCCATCACTGGTACTTCCAGAATTAGGGCTTGAGGGGGTCGACCAAGCCAAGCAGAGTCCGGAGAAAGAAGATGACAAAGTAACAACTGAGGAGGAGGTCGAGGTTACAGCTGCAGAGGAGGAAAAGGTGACAAAAGGACCAAAAGAAACTAGGACAGACGAAATCCGGACTGCCCTTGTGGCTCCAGACTGGTTAGAGAAGGAGCTTGCCAGGAAGAAATAGGTGATTGTTGAGGACACTCCATTAGATTGGGATGAAATGCTTTCCCAGATCGGCAAAGGAAGGAAGAAGAAGGTTGCCAAGGTGATTTCCCGGGTGGAAAGAGATGAAGCTCACAACAGGGTAGTTCACGTTGCCACCCCTACAACGGATAAGATAAGAGATGATGTTACAGGCCAGGACGACAATGTCCAAACTATTAACCTTGGGCCGGCCTCCCTGGAGTAGGATATTGAGGAGTTTGAGGGGTCTAGTGTCGTAATTGTTGACAGACTAAAAAGGGAGAATCAGACCAAGTGAGAGCTGAAAAGGGAGAATGAAAGATTGAGGAAGAGTTTGGAAGAAGTGATGAAGCCTCTGCAGTCTTTCCACCCCTCCTCTTCTACTACTCCGGGTTTTCTGCCTAAGGAGACAATCTCCAGAATTGAAAAGATGAAGGCCTCTGCCCAAGCTACCACTGATTGGCTGACGGATGTCCAGATGAAAGGGGATGAGGCTATCAAAGAGATCTTGTCTGTGGGCAAGGATGCAGTCCGGGCAAAAGAACTGTTTGAGCACATCTTGTCTCAGGATAAGGTTGATGTAGATCTCTTGTTGCAGAAGTCGAGGATTATCTTGGGGCATGGAAAGGAACAGTTAGCTGAGGATGGAGTCCTTCTCTCTTCTGGATTGGATGAACCATGGGAGTGGTTTGAGGCATTGCAGATCAGACAGAAGGCATTAAAGAAGATACAAAAATGAAGGAAGTCAGTTGATGGCGACCTTACAGCAGTTTATGATAGATGCATTGCCTTCTTTGAGGTGATGACAGGGAGGAAGAAGATAGCTCCCAAGTATTTGAGCCTTGAGCAATTGAAGGAGTGGTGGCATGAGATTTATGCCCCAGATTCTGATGGAGCTGTCACGGCTCACTTACTTGATGATGCAGCCACATACTTGGCGGTGATAGATAGGTACATGGCCAGCAGGGAGGACTGGAATAAAATTGTCGAACGGTCCAAGGAAGAGATAGATTCAATTAAATATCGGCTCAGGGTTTTTCCATTGCCACCTATTGCTGAGCTGGATAGAATATTTTCGAAGGTCCAAGGGTCGCCAGTGCAGAAGAAAGATAAAGGGAGTAGTAGTTAATGCTCATTCTGAGATTTGTGCTTCCCTATTATCATAGGGCATGCATTGGACCGGACTTCCTTGGGGACTATTCCTTGGCCGACTTGGATGATGGCATTAAATGTGTGCCTTAGTTTGTTTTCCTAGGCCGACCTGTTTTGGCGGTTTTATTATTTTGTAAAATGTTTGGCTAGGCCGACGTGTTTTGGGGGGGAATTTGATATAAATAGGCATTCTTGCCTCATTGTAAGGGTTAGACATTGGTTTTAGACATTAGCAAGACAGTAATAGAGATTAGCAAGAGTTATAGTTAGAGTATTTAAAGTTTCTTGAAGCAAACACTATATTCAGAACAGTTGAATTGTTGCAACATTTTTTGGTGATTAATACAATTGAAGACATTGTGGTTATTCCTGGTGAAATCATTTGTGTTATCTCATCTTGCATGGTTCCTTTGTTCTATCTTTAAATTGCTTGAAGATTTAGGGTTCGGTATTCAGAAATAGATTAGTTTTAGTTGGATAAATGATGTTTGTAATCTCATATTTGGAATGTTTGTAGCTATCTCTGGTCTATACTCCCAGTAACTATCTGATTGTAGTAGGCTGGTAAAGTCAACCTGGACCGTATATTTAATGTGCTTAAGTTCGATTGTAGATGCATGTCTATGATTTGAAAATCTATATTCCTCAGAAGATTGCACCGTTCTTGTAAGATTGCCTTGTGGGTCGAATAAGAATTGGTTATTCGAGATAGGTCCATTTCAGATATATGTTATTTGCATTGTTTGTCCTCTCAGTAGTTTAGATCTTATCACTTCCTTGCATCCCTATCTTTTGTTGTTTCTTTATTGTTCGGTTAGATTTAGGATTAAGATCATCATATTGTCAAATCTGATAAATTGAAAGATATAGTTTGCTTGTAGTAAGGTTCGATTGTGATTACCAGCATTTCACATGATTATCTGAGTTGTTTTATGCATTGTTATGACCTAACACCCGAGAGACCTTGGGGTGATTTTTAGCAATTTATTGTTAAAGATTATCTTTCAAAGAGAGATAGAATATTCATTCTATCGAGAGTTGTTGCTATCGAAGAAACACCATCAACGGGACCTATTATTCACCATGGGTGAATGGAGTCCCTCTTGGCTCCAATTTCAAAATATTTTAAATTTTCTTTTCGGTTTTTATTCAAAATTACCTTATGTCAGCCTGTGATGAGGTATCATTGGGTTACTAAGGCACAAGTGTGTATAAATAAGTATTTTTCCATCCATTGTACATCTAATTCACTCACTAGTTCATCCAAGCATTCATTCACATTTGAGCGCATCATTCAATCATTCATCAATCAAATATCTTGGAGTAACCATTGATATATATTCATATTTCTTCAACAAGGTTGGTGAGTTTAGGACATTTGCATGTTTTCTATTCATATTTCCTTGTTCATTTCATTCCATTTCTTCATTAAGGGTTTAATTACCAAAGTGGGATTTGACCAAGGCAAATCCCTATAACCACAAATCCATATAACCCTTGACCATTTTTCCCCTTTTGGATGTGTGTTTGCAGACTTATGTATGCAGATTTGTCAAGCAATTAGGTGTTGAAAGGTGGTCAATAAGTAAACAAAGTTTTTCAAGTCAAATAAACCCTATTTCAAGCTTGGAGATAACCTATAGTCCATCTTCTGTAGATTTAACTCTGTCAACTCGACAAGAAGACAAGTGCAAGTATGGAACTACATAATTGACCTTTTGTTTCATAGAATTTTGGGAGAGGACTGATTTTCCATCAGTGGCGAATGAGTCCCACCTTAAGGCTAGAAAAGTAGATTCCAGTTCCCTATAGCCATAAACCAATTTTTAGAAGTTTTTTTCCAGAAGTAGGACTGATTCACCATCAGTGGCGAATGAGTCCCACTGGTGATTTTCACTAATTTTTGCTAGCATTCAGATCATTCCATATTCAACATTCACTACCCAGGTGCACTCTATTCAACCTTGTTTAATCTTGTTTGCATTAGTTTACTTCTTTATTGCATTTTCTGCATATCACATTGTGTTTTCAAACATTGCATATTTCTTAGGTTTTTCATTCATAATTAGTCAATTGCATTGCTTAGTTGCATTTAGATCATCTCATTTATCCTTAATCACATCACACATACATTAGATTGAGTGAACCACATTGATTTTGAAGGTTTATCTCTCTCCTTTTAGGTGAAAAACCCTAAGAGTGTAATAGTAGCCTATAGACCTCATCAAAATCTATGGTTCACCATCATAAACTGAATATGCTGAAAACCATTCCTTGTGAGGAGTCATGTGGTAGGAAGCACCTGAATGTATTAACCAAGAGTCATCACAAATCATATTAGCAGAAATAATAAAAGCATTAGTAGCTTCATCTTTAGAGGATTTATCTATAGAGGAATCATCATTTTTTTTCTTTTTATTCTTACATTCCTTTTTGAGATTCCCCTAACTACCATAGTTTGAACACCTCAATCTACACTTACTAGGTGATTTTGACCTTCCCTTATACTTTTCATTTTCACCTTTCTTTTTGTCCTTACCTTTCTCCTTAGATCTACCTCGTACGTGCAATGCATCTTTAGACCCCTTTAAAGTCTTTCTCCTCATTTCCTCTGAAAGTAGAGTGGCAACAAGGGAATCCAACTTCAAATCATCTGAAAAAGAACCACTGATTGCAATAATAAGACTATCCCAGGATTCAAGTAGTGAAAATAATAATAAAATGCATTTATCCTCCTCATCTATCTTTACATTAATTAACTATAACTAACTCAAGATTAGATTGAATGAATTCAAGTGTTCTGCAATTGATTCTCCATTATTCATTTTAAGAGAATATAACTTTCTTTTTAGAAATAACTTGTTAATGAGACTCTTAGTTTGGTATATATCTCCTATTCTATTCCATAACTTATATGCAGTAGTGTCATTAGATACATTCAATAGAACAAAATCAGATAAACACAAATGAATAGTGTCACGAGCCTTTTTATCTAACTTAATCCAATCTTCATTTGACATAGTTTCTAGTTTCTTCTCTTTATTAAAAACAACCCATTGATCTCTTTCTTCCAAGAGATCCTCCATCTTTAACTTCAAAAGCTCATACCTAGTACCGTTGAACTTCTCAATGTCCAACCAAGATGGGCCTGCCATGATCTCTTATCATGTTGAATATGAAACTACAAGAAAAAACAACACACTCTCACTGCAGCAAAAAACCCAATCAAACACTCTAAGAAAGGCTTCCCCTTCTCTAATCAAGCCAACTTGGCTCTAATACCAAATGTTGAAAAAAAGCACGATAAAACTTGCAATAAAAATATGTTGATAATTTTATGCATCCAAATTTACAAAGTAATAAATCATAACTAAAACAAGATTACAAAGATGTGCAAACCATAACACAAGAATTACATGAAGAAACCCTTGTGCGAAAAAGCTCCACACCCAAAGAGATCCAAGACTTGTATTAATCCTTCAAACAATTTACATCAATACAACTTCTCCCTCTGAATCACTGCACCACTTCATGGCTTCAACAACCTACAACTTAACTTATTTTCTCTTCAACTCAAGCACTAAATATATAGGCATGAGAGAAAACATAAATCAAGAATGTTTTCCAAAACCATTTAGTCATAAATCACAAAGAAAAGAAACTTTCTCTTCCAACTTGTGATTTTATCCATTTTTTAGTAATGTGTACATGCAACTAAAAACTCTATTTTATAGGTTTACAAACTCACATTTATCTTCCCTCTTTTTCATGCTCTTTCTAATTTGGCAATTAAAACACTTTGCAATTTGTCATAGTTGCATTTAGAAACTTTCATGACAACTAAAAGATAATTACAAATTGCTAATTAATAATTAAAAACAAGGCGAGGTTGAGACACTTTCTCAACACATGCTACCCTATGTTTTGATTTCATTTTTTACTGTGCAAATGTTGTGTCGTGTTTCAGATTGTTTGAAGTTTAAAAATATTAGTTGTCTAATTAAATTTTATAATACAGGATAAGAAAAACTAGATGTGAATAAATTTCCCTATCCTGACTCACGTAATTTTGCTATCTCTTGGTGGGTGATTTGAGGGTATGTGCAGGATCATCATGGAAAACACCCTTAAGTGGCAAAATTCAAAAAGTCGAGTTGAAGCTTGACATAAAAATTTGAATAAGTTATCTATATTATTTCAAAATGTGTAAGAATAGAATCTATAGAAAATTATATGTAGTTTCTAAACTACTAGGTATGTTTTAAAAGAAAAAATTCTATTCGGTGAAAATTTGAAATTTTGATGCAAAGTGGTACCTTAAATTTTAGAGAAAAATAAGTAGGTGTCCATTGACCACCCTAACTACATAATAAAATGATAATATTTTTTAAATATTTTAGATATATAAAGGACTCATGCCCTGATGTGATGCATATTTTTTTGTAATTTTTTTTTTCTAAGTAAATAATTAATTATGAATTTTTATTACAACTTTTAAAAAATATAAAAAACTTGTATGTCCGACCACCTTAACTTGGTCAAAATTCATGAAATTCAATTTTTCTTTTTAATCCTATAGATGTGAAGTATAGAATGTGAGTGTGATAAGTTTTGGATTCAAAAAATGTGATACTATTTGAAAGCTATAAACATTTTTCAATTAACCTATCAATAAGGACTTTAGTCATAATTTAATAGAAAATGAATAATAATTACTTATTAAATTCAAAGTAAAGCATAATTTATATCAATGGAAATTTGAGAATATCCTTTAAAACTCTTTTCATTTCATCAATTTTGTATAAAAATAGTTAGCCACATACCCATCATATTGCCACTTTTTGGGCCCATCATGATCCTACACATACCCTGATTAGGACTTGGGTTTTTATGTAATGTGATCTAATGGAACTAAATTGGGATTTTTAATGATATGCTTGTATTTCTAACCCTTTTTTTCATGTTGTTAAGTCTTTTTTCTTCTTAAAATTAAGTAGTTAGAGTGTTTTCATGGAAATTTTTATTTATGGGAATAGGATAATTTGAAATTTTTTCCTATTTTTGGAGCAGCAACTACGTAGAAATTGAAAATAGGTTGTGGAAAAATGAGGGGATGAAAAAAAGAAACAGCTACATATTTAAAAAATACCATGTCACTCCACAAATCTCTTTGACTTCTTTTTTATATT
Source organism: Sequoia sempervirens (assembly GCA_007258455.2). Lineage (NCBI taxonomy): Eukaryota > Viridiplantae > Streptophyta > Pinopsida > Cupressales > Cupressaceae > Sequoia > Sequoia sempervirens. The sequence goes on along the minus strand of VDFB02000003.1, from coordinate 111,519,122 downwards.
TCCCTCCAATTTTTTCCTCCACTTTTTACTTACAAAATATTATTAATATTGTTCATTTCATTATACCACTAGCTCCACAAAATGCTCCTTAAAATGTTTGAGTAGTGGTTGCTAACCAAAATAAGCTAAGAAGCCACATGGGGACCTACCCTAACCCATGTCTTTATGTGGCTGCTTAAGTGTGTTTTTTGCTTAAATTTGAGCAAGTGGTGTGTTGCCATGCATATCTTTAATTATGGGAAAAAGATAATTTTATAATCTTTTCCTATTTTAGTGGAGCAACTATTATTTAGGAATTGAAAATAAGGGTAAGGTCTCATGGAGCAAGGTTTCCTATAAAAAATTATGGTTGCTGCTAAATTTTTTAAGGAATATTTTGAAGTTGTGGGTCCCATAAATTGAATAGTGTAGTTCAGCTTAAAAGTTTAAGCTCCAAAATTTAAAGAATGAAATGCAATATTGTGAAAAAAATTAATAAATAAAGTTTTTTTTTAATGAGAATCTAAAACTTCAAATGATTAACACGTGGAAAAAAAATTCTTAAGTTGTAGGGGAAATTTCTAAATCTCATCCCAATTTTATTGGCCCATATAAAAAAAGAGGGATGGAGAATAAGCAACAATTGCATATTGCCAAAATTTCCACATGGCCCCAAAAATTTATTTCCCTCATTTTTAACATTTGTCTCCCCAAATTCTTCCTCCAAATTTTAATTGCACAAATCATGTTTAATAATATTAAATGAAAATTTACAGAAGGGCACTAACAATTTGATAAAATTTCAAACCCTAGTCTCTAGTCTCCAACTTTTCCAACAACTAAAATTTTGAAATGTGGAAATAGAAGGAGACTCAACCTTGACGTTAACAGTCTAAGATCTGGGAAGTTAGCAAATTGGAACCTCAACATCTTGTTGGACAAGGCTATCCCAATAATCCAAAATTTCAATAAGTATGGTTTCTAGCATGTCTATCGAGAGGCTAACACAATGGCCCACAAACTAGCAAATAGGGGAGTAGACGAGGAGTTTTGAAGATCATCAATGATAGCTATCCAATCTCACCTCTGAATCAACAAACATGAATGGAGATTGAGCAGACATTGAGGACTATAATACATATATCCAACATCCTTTCGAAAGGATTACCTCAAAATATTTACTCAAAGTATTTACTCAAAGATATATAGCCAACTATAACATACCCAAAGTTTACCCTATTGTTTTAACCTGAGTTTCAACTTAGAATGTGAATAACTCAAGTTCTCAAAAACATGGAAATAATTTTTTTCCTTTCAATAACACATTTTCACATTGAAATAAACCATTTCACATTACATTGCATAAATGATATAACATTACATAATTTCCAAGTAAATGAACTTCACCTTTCAAGTACAATTACAATAGATTCAAGATCATATTTACAATTTCATAGCTTACATGAGCTTAATGGTGCAAGAGTATAATGGTGCAAGAGTATAATGGTCAAGATGTCCACATCTGGGTCACTCATCTTCTTCTTCTATTCCTCAATCCTCGGCTACTGACTACAAAAAGGGAGGGCATCACCCAAGTGCTTTTCATCCAACCATAGACTTAAGAAATCCCTCACACATCTCCTAACCCGTAGATGTTCATACCCTTCAACGAAGAGTTTGGTATGGAAACCCTCTAGAAATTCCTACCTGAGTATGGTGTTGTGTCCTACATAACTGGTACTATCATACACTATGGATATCCACCAACTCTATATGAAACTCTTGGCTAGCTATGCAATCCTATCTCACAGTGAACCAACAAAGTGTATGTAGTGACTTCTACACTTTGTCCAAAGTTTTGATACATATCAAATCCACTTTCTAAGAAGCGGTGTCATATGTTCACCCATCCCCTTACTCAACTTGGAAAATTTATTGACCTGAAAAAACTATTGTCTTGTTTTTTACCTCAAGATTTAAATAATCTAACAAGATTCCATTCCAAAAGTGATAACACACTTATATTGATATAATTGGATAATTAGGTTTAACCCAACCTCTGATTTATCCTAACCCAAGGAAATAAATTGTCCTACTTTTTAGGGAATATGAGCAACCAAGAACATAAGTTATCCACTCACGATTAAACTACCAATATAGGTATTCATAACATCATACCCTAGATAATGATGACATAATACTTCTATCATAATATCAAACCTTTCCATCTCAAAACAATATAACTTATTCAAGCAATACAAATTCCATATTGTATTTTAGATACTATCATAATACCTTATATTTAGTTTCACTTTACTACGTCAATCAAACATTAAAATAAAGATAGCTACATTTCATGTTATTAAGAATTCCTTAAACTACTTTGTATATAATCTAGCTTAATGCGTAAGAAGTTATAAACTATTCAATAGCTATAATATGTAAATAATGATTGTTCAAACACTTCCAAATAGTAATGAAACTTAGTTTCAGAATTAGAAAGAGAAAGAGTTAAAAATATCTAAAGCATTCCTGGTATAAGTAGCTCCAAATGAATCTCTTGCAACTCCTTGCTCAATACAAATGGCTCAACTTACTGCCTCCTCTAATATCAAATCTTATTGTTGTTGCTACTCAATTGATAACTTTAGCTACACAACTCAACCTATCCTCACTCTAAAACAAGTATTTTTTTCTCTCAAAACTCACAAAATAAATTTATCTAAAACTCACAAAAATAATGTAGAAGGAGGCGGTACCCATTTTTAGCTGTGGAAGCTCAATCATATCTGGGGAAAATAATGTTTGACATGGATTAATGTGGCTCCCAAGAGGGTTGAGCCCAGCATGCAGGTCTTAAGCTTGGGGGTGGGTCTCTTTTTATGTTTTGCCTTGTCTTTTCCCTCTTTCCTTTTGCTTTCTTTTTTCCTTTTTCCTTGTTCTGTCAGGGGTGGAACCAGACCGAAACCAAACTTGGAGACTTGCGAAGTTCGGTTTCCTATTACGTTAGGGTCTGGTTCGGTTCGATGCTTGTGTGCATCTTGTTCTCTTCTTTGGCCTTACATTTTACCATGGGGTAGTTTTTTCCCTTTCTTTTCTTCCTTGTCTTTTTTCCTCTTTCCCTTGCCTTTGTTGGAGGCGGGTTTGGGTCGGGACCCAAAATTGAAACTTGATGAAAGTTTTCGTTTCAAGTTTGTTTCCACCCCCGCTCCTGCTGTGTCTTACCTGGGGTCAGTTTTAGTTCTGATCACACCTTTTTTTCTTTTAATTTTTGTGTTTTCTTTCTTTTCCTGAGCCTGGGGCTGGGATCGAGTCAGAACTCGAACTTGCAATTTTTCTAGTTCTGGTTCCTGTTTTCGTTCCAGTTCCGGCCCTGGTCCCGCTCTTTCTTCTTTCCTTTTACGGTTTTGATGGGGATGTCTCCCTTGGACCCCTTATGACTTTCTTTCTTCTCCTTCATGCCTCATTATGTTGCTTGGAAGGTCGGAGCGAAATGAGAACTTGAGAGCAGAAGAAGTTTCATGTCCAGTTAGTCCCGATACAGTTCCATTTTCCGGTCGATCCTAGTTAAGGATCATACATCTTTAACTCTTGCTTCCTTTCTCCCACAGTCACAGTTCAGAGTTTATCTTGGTCTAAGCCAGCCAATTTTGAAGAGTCTCGGTAAAAAGAGTGCATGCATGAGATGGATATAAACACAAGTGTACCAACTTTGAGGAAGTTTGGGTGACATAAATTATATAGTCGGCAAAGTTCTCGAGCCCGGTGGAGCCTCCCCAAATAAAAAAAATAGGATGGCCGAGACAACCTTTGGCATAATCACGGCCAATAGGCTAAAATCTCCATAGAGCAATGAAGGGAGATTTTCAGCTGAAAATTTGACATCGGCAAGAGATCTTGCCAATATAAGGATGTCTCCCTGACTGAAGAGAAAGTGAACTCATCGCCGAAAGTTAAGGAGCCCAGCAAGAGGTCTGGCCGAAAGACCAATGTCTCGCCAACAACGCAAGAATTCTATAAAATGTCTCGGTGAATGAATAAGGTCTCAACGAAGTAAAGCGGCATCAACATGGTAGTTGGACTTCACTGTGAGGTCTCACCGACCCAGGAATGTCTTGGCGATAGAATCAAGTGAGCTTGGGGAGAAAAGGGAAAGATCGACAAGAGGTCTTGCCGACAATAAGGAGTCTGGCTGATAACATAGTAGGGTTGCCAAAGGAGACTTCACCGCGGGAGTTCCCTTTGACTGAAATTGGTATCTTCGTGGCTCTTCATAAGCTCCAGCCAAACTACGCATTTCGCCCAAAAGGTCTCGCGGTATCGCATTATTACTATGTCAATAGCTGTAGAAAGGCACCTAATCACATAAAGACATTTTAGTGTCTCGAGATGTGATTATTTTAAAATTTTGACCAACTCTGAGCCTTTGTGGAAGCCTTTCACGATAACCCACGAGGAAAGTTGAAGAGTGATCGTGGCGAACGGAGAATGTCAACCCTGGTTGAATGCCACACGAATAGGTAGTGAGCTCAGGGAATTCAAGGCATTCAGCCGAAGTGGTTCAAAGGTCGACACGAGTATCAGAAATGAATGCGGTGGTTGCAGGAAGATCTAAAGGCTTCTTCGAGGAGTGACTCTTCACCGACATGGACACGTAGGGTGCAACATTAAATTCAATCAAAAGATCTAAGGAAAGATCTATTCTGGGAGATATTTTTGTAAGCCCAGAGGGGCCGACATACTTTTGTATATAAGGCATTTTCGCCTTCTTGTAAAGGAGTTCGGATTATGCATCCTGGAGAGTTAGTGATTTTTCCTCAAATCCTTTCTCAACTAATGTAGATTTTGTAACTCATTTAGAGTTCTCCTGGATGCTTTTCTGAAGTCTGTGGCTTCTACAGTCCTCTCTCAGATTAGCAAAAATTATGTAACTCAACTTGGAACATAATATACAAAATCTGCCTTGGTTACCATTGATGGCCCATCTTTTTGCCTTCTGATTCTTGTGAAGTATTGTGCACTCTTTTTTATTCAGTGAGCTACTTAGTGAAATCTTATCTTTCCTTATAGCTTTTGTTTCATGTCGTGCCTTTCTTTATAGAAGTAGTATTATGTAGGTTACAAACTGTGTTTACTCAATCACGCATGAGCTTTTAATTTGTGAAAATTTTCTTTTCCTTCTTGAAAGTGTGTGCATGTCGAACCTGTTTGTATGCATAATCTATAGAATCTTGTTGTGCAGTCCCATATCCATCATCAAGTTTTCAAGTGTAAATTGAGTATCTCATTGTTCTTACCAGTTTGGTGTATCACCATAGAGTTAGTTTAATTTCCATGTATTCCTTCTCCCTTTTCCTTACAAAAATCTGTAGTTTAGGTGATGACCCAACAAGGAAACCGGCCTTCTCCGGAGGTTGACCTCTGCTTACAAGAAACCCACATCTTTAGAGGTCTTCCCATGTTACACAGAGGTGTTGAACATCAGGTTCAGTAAGGGTGCAACTTCATGTGATAACAGTTTTTGGCACACCCGGTGGGACCGTGAACTGCTTCTCAGTTCATGTTTATGCATTGTATTGCTGTTGTTTGGTGTGTGCAGCAGTAGTTTCAGCCTTTTGGAGGCACTTTCTTTACATACCTGGCGACTCTGAGCTCAGATCTTCTGGTTTCACAGGCACATGTCTTGGTATGTCTCAAAATAATTTGTTAATTCTAAGTTTCCAGCTCTTTAACTAAAAAGATGTCAAATAATTATGAAGATGCTTACTATTACCCTCCATATCATGAGTATGTTGCTCCTCCACATCCATATCAGAGTGTATTGGACCTACTCCAACAGATTGATCATACGTTGTGGGATCTCAGTCAAGGTCTTCACAATATGAAGATTAATGATATTAGTAAGGTGCTTGTGTGCCTATCTAGGATATTGGTCGATATCAAGATGCAGCAGGGTACCATTATGCAACAGCAAGAAGTGGCTGAGCAAGTCAGCTTTTATGATCAAGAAAGATTGGCAAAACGAATCCAGTTCGAGGAAGGCCTTGAACAGGAAATAGCTGCTAAGGAAGAACAAATGAAGCTGCTCTTTGCTCAGGTGCAGGATACTCAAGCCTATTCAGATCATAAACACCAACTAATGGAGGAGTTGCATAGGAAGCAATTTGAAGAGAACCTTGCCCAACAACTAGCTGCAAAGGAGGCAGAAAGGAGGATAAAATTTTCTGAACAAGAGGCTCCCAAGTACGATTTTTCCAGCTTCAGGCAAAGTCAACCTCTTGACTCCTCTAGTAAGTCTTCTCAGTTTGAAATTCCAAGCTTTAAGGGACTCAATTCGATGCAAGAGAATGTAGTACCCGAACAAGATCAGTCCATCATCCCTCAAGAGCAGCCCATTGATCCAGATGACTTACTCCTCAAGGAGAGAATTAGCAAAGTAAGTCCAATGCATTTAGCTGTAGCATGTTACCGACTACAGTAAGAAAAACTCAAACAGGAGGAGATGCAGGAAGTAGAACAGCAGACAGTTGAAGATCTTCACTTGTAGGCAGAAGATACCCAAGTTTCACTGCAAAAGGAGCCACACAAAGAAGAATAATTGACTTCTTTATTTGATCAACTGCCCGGTTATGTTGAGCAAGCTGAAGAGAGCATGCAGGTTCCTGATTTACCAGTTGTTAATGGACAACCAAAGATTATTGCCGACTTGTTCAATGAACTTCCTCAATTTGTCGATGAAGATGAGGATCTCACATGCATGATAGCATCTATGCCTAATGATGAACTAATGTCATATAAAAGGGAAGCATGTGCTCAGCCCATTCAAGTTAGTGAGACTATTGAAGAAGTTGTTGAAGATAATGTCTTGTAGCATGTGAACTTATTAAATGAGCTTCCCCACTTTGTTGAGGAGGAAGTGTATTCTGTCATGAACAAAGAGCACAAGGAGCCACAGTCTGAAGATTTGTTTTCAGTTATCCAACAGGGATATCAGCTCCTTAGTCAAGAAGTTCAGACTGTAGCAGCCGATGAACAACCTACATATTACCTCCAATCAGCATCTTTTCAAGGAAAAGATGAAGTCTTTAGAGAAGATAAAGAGACCAGCAAGGAAGATTCAAGCTTTACCCTTACTAGAGGTTGTCCAATCAAGTACCTAGCTCAGATGGAGTCCAATACAACACCAAGCACCAATCCTATACCTACACATGAAGGTACATCAAAAGAAGATGTCCAAGATGCACTGACAACCAAACAAGAGTATGTTAAGCTCATTTGTCCTCCTTTGGTTAACAATACGTATGGTCTGTTTGGTAAGGTAAGCAAATTTATTCACCTCTTTCAAGAGGCAGTGAATCGTCTTGGTAGACTTCTTTCTATTTTTAACTTTTACTCAGTTGTCCTTAAACATGCCAGTCCCTCCATGTTGAGTAGAAAGGGCAGTTATTTTACCCAACCTATTAATGGGTTTGTTTGACTAATTTCTTACTAGTTAGTGTAGGGTAGGTTTACTTGCTATTTCTTTCCCTAAGTGTTGTTCAACCACATGTAAATAGTTTATTTTAGTTTTTCTTGTTTTCAATAAGTTTCCAAGTGATCTGTTTCTCGAGCTACCATATGTTACAGCCATGTTCAAAGCTGCTTTTGATCTTTTCTGAGTTGTCCCAATGACTTCTTGCCCAATGGATAGGCCTAGGCTACTGGTCTTCATGTTTAGCAGGCAAACATCCAGCAAAGGTTGCCAGAAATGTTACCCATTTTTTGCCTATGGGCTCAATCAGATGCAGGGGAAAATAATGTTTTAATTTGGCTCGTGGATTAAATGTGGCTCCCAAGAGGGTTGAGCCCAGCGTGCAAGTCTTCAGCTTGGGGGTGGGTCTCTTTTTATGTTTTTCCTTGTCTTTTCCCTCTTTCCTTTTGCTTTCTTCTTGCCTTTTTCCTTGTTCTATCGAGGGCGGAACCGGACCGAAACCAAACTTGGAACTTTTCCTAAAGTTCCAGTTTCCTGTTTCCGTTCCGGGTCTGGTTCCGGTTCTGCGCTCGTGTGCGTCTTGTTCTCTTCTTTGGCCTTACGTTTTACTATGGGGTGGTTTTTCCCTTTCTTTTCTTCCTTGTCCTTTTCCTCCCTTCCTTGCCTTTGTCGGAGGCGGGATCGGAATGGATTCCGATCTTGAAACTTGATGAAAGTTTATGTTTCGGGTTTTTTCCGCCCCCGCCCCCGCTTTGTTCTACCCGGGATCAGATATAGTTCTAATCCCGCCTTTCTTTCTTTCTTTCTTTTGCCTTGCACGTTTTCTTTCCTTCTCTGGCGGGCCCGGAACCAGGTTGGAACCTGAACTTGGAACTTTTCCAATGTTTTGATTCTTGTTTTCGTTCTGGTTTCGGCCCCGGTCCCGCTCTTTCTTCTTTCTTTTTTCTGGTTTTTGATCAAGGGATGTCTCCCCCTTGGTTCCCCCTTATGTTTTTCTTTCTTCTCCCTTCATGCCTCGTATGTTGCCGGGGGCGAGATCAGAATGGAATCCAAACTTGAAACTTGAAGAAAGTTTTAGGTCCGGATTTAGTCCCGTTTTGGTTCCGCGCGTTTTTGTTTTTCCCCCATTTTCGTCCCAATCCCGGTTCCGCTGGGATTCATCTTTCTTTGCTCCCGCTTCCTTTCTCCCCTGGTCCTGGTTCTGGTTTAGTCTTGGTCCCACCCCTGCCAGTTTTGAAGAGTCTTAATAAAAAAGAGTGCCTTCGCCAGGAGATGAGGATATCGCCCTGAGGTCTTGCCGACACTGGGAAGTCTGGGCGACATAGAAGGTATAGTTGGCGAAGGTCTCACTAACCAATGGAGCCTCCCAAATAAAAATAGGATCGCCGAAAGTTTCAACCTTCGGCATAATGTCTGGCCAATAGGCTAAAGTCTCGCTGACAACGAAGGGGCCTCGCCGAGAAAATTTGGCATCGGCAAGAGATCTTGCCGATATAAGGATGTCTCCCCAACATAAGAGAAAGTGAACTCATCGCCGAAAGATAAGGAGCCCGGCAAGAGGTCTGGCTGAAAGACCAATGTCTCGCTGACAACACAGGAATTCTATAAAATATCTCGGCGAATGAATAAGGTCTCAACGAAGTAAAGCGGCATCGGCATGGCAGTTGGACTTCGCCGTGAGGTCTCACCGACCCGGGAATGTCTTGGCGATAGAATCAAGTGAGCTCAAGGAGAAAAGGGAAAGATCGACAAGAGGTCTTGCCGACGATAAGGAGTCTGGCCTATAAGAGAATGGGCTCACTAAAGAGAAGAAGACTTTGCCATGAGGTTCCACCGACTAGCGACTGTCTTGCCGATAGCTCTTCGTAAGCTCGATATGACTTCTGTAGCTCGCCAAAAGGTCTCACCGACTGTCACGTACTACCTCGATAGTTGTACAAACACCTAATTACATCGACAAGACATTTTTAGTGTCTCGCCGAGATGCGATTCTTTTCAAAAGACTTTCTACCAACTGCAGAGCCCGTGTGGAAAATGCTCGACCAACCACGGAGAAAGCTAAGGTGAGCTGTGGTAGAACGAAGAATGTCAACCCTGGTTGAATGCCACATGAATAGGTAGTGAGCTCAAGGCATTCAAGGCGTTCAACTGAAGTGGTTCAAAGGTTGACACGAGTATCAGAAATGAATGCGGTGGTTGCAGGAAGATCTGAAGGCTTCTCCGGGGAGTGACTCTTCACCGACATGGACACGCAGGGTGCAGCATTAAATTCAATCAAAAGATCTAAGGAAAGATCTATTCCGGGAGATATTTTTGTAAGCCCAGAGGGGCCGACATACTTTTGTATATAAGGCATTTTTGCCTTCTTGTAAAGGAGTTCGGATTATGCATCCTGGAGAGTTAGTGATTTTTCCTCAAATCCTTTCTCAACTGATGTAGATTTTGTAGCTCATTTGGAGTTCTCCTGGATGCTTTTCTGAAGTCTGTGGCTTCTACAGTCCTCTCTCAGATTAGCAAAAATTCTATAACTCAACTTGGAACATAATATACAAAATCTGCCTTGGTAACCATTGATGGCCCATCTTTTTTCCTTATGATTCTTGTGAAGTATTGTGCATTCTTTTTGATTCAGTGAGCTACTTAGTGAAATCTTCTCTTTCCTTATAGCTTTTGTTTCATGTCATGCCTTTCTTTGCAGAAGTAGTATTATGTAGGTTACAAACTGTGTTTACTCAATCGCGCATGAACTTTTAATTTGTGAAAATTTGCTTTTCCTTCTTGAAAGTGCGTGCATGTCGAACCTGTTTGTATGCATAAAATATAGAATCTTGTGCAGTCCCTTATCCATCATCAAGTTTTCAATTGTAAATTGAGTATCTCATTGTTCTTACCAGTTCGATGTATCACCATAGAGTTAGTTTAATTTCCATGTATTCCTTCTCCCTTTTCCTTACAAAAATTTGTAGTTTAGGTGATGACGCAACAAGGAAACCGGCCTTCTTCGGAGGTTGACCTTTGCTTACAACAAACCCACATCTTTAGAGGTCTTCCCATGTTACACGGAGGTGTTGAACATCAGGTTCAGTAAGGGTGCAACTTCATGTGATAACAGTGACCTTCCATAAATTCTATGTAAATGTAACTATACAACCTTCACTTCCCAATTATCCTAGTGAAATTAAATTTCTTCTCAAATCAAGAACATGTCTCACCTGGGTGAAATCACAATACTATGTCTCACTTTTTGTCCAAGATGGACATTTACATCAATATTTTTAACTGAAACTTCATCTTCTAAGACCTATAGCTGTTAAACTGTTAGGAAATTGAAGATGACGTGAACTAGTGATTTGTGGCAATTCGTGTGTAGATTCTAAATATATCTTTTTTCCAAATTTTTCAAAATCAATCATGAATCTTTCAACATCTCCTTTAATAACTAGTTTTAAACAAACAAAAAAATTCATAAAGTAACGTTTGTGTCGTACAACATAACTTATTTTCTATAAAGGATTAAATTTTAATTTTTGAAACATAGATTCTCAACATCAATATCTAGGGAAAAGATTTTTTTTATAATTTTTTGTTGCATTATTTTTTTAAATTAATTTTTGAATTCACTATAACTATAATTTGGACATACGTATGTGTCATACAACCTATATTTTTATGTATGTATCAAAATCCAATTATTATTTTTGGGGTGAAACAAGGACATCAATACCTAGCGAAAGAGTATTTTTTGAATTTTTTTTACAATGGTTTACTATTTTTCCACTTGTGCACAACAAAGAGCTTGATGTTTGGAAAAAACCTATGTTTAGTAAAAATTAAAATTAATTACATGATCAAATGAAAATATATCAAATCCATACTTGTTCGAAAGATCATTTCAAGGGCTACAATCTTGCAAAATAAAAATTTTAAATGATGTTATTTAATCCCTCAAAAGGTAAAGAAAAAGTGGTTTTTTGCTTGCATTTTGATAGGTGCAAAGGAGACTCCATTGTGGGTATAATTTAATACTAGAGGGGTTCTATCCAAGGGGGTTTGATCTAAGGGGTTCTTATATATCCCCCTTCAATTAAAACCCTTTAGATGGAGCATCTCAAGACTTAAATCATTAGTTTTTCTAAAAACAGTGGTTCGGGCAAAAATCAGCACATCCCAAAAGTGAGACACACTATTGTGCCAACACCCACCTATTTCAACAACCATTGGTTTCTATTTGGTAATTTTATATGTATCTTACCCTTTCCAACAATTTTATACAGTTCATCATCACCCAAATGAACCTTTCCAAAGTCACCTTGAACATAGTCTAGAAAATATTTCCTATGGGGTGTGGCATGAAAAGAAGCCCCTAAGTCTAACACCCAAGAATCAATAATATCTAATGAAAGTATCAAAGCATCTTGCATTACATCCCTTGTTACATTTGCTTCCTTACTACTTTCTTTTTTTCCATCTCCTTGTTTTCCCTTTTGAAGCCAACATTCTTTCTTTAGGTGTCATTTCTTCCCATAATGTGATCACTCCAAACTTCCTTTGGATTTGGATCTACCCTTCTTAGACTTCTTACAATTTCTTGGGATATTTCCTCTCTCCCTCTATCTTCCCCTATTATCTACAGTAAAAGCATTACCTAATGTCTCACTTGTTCTCTTTCATCACATTTCCTCACTAAGGATAACACCAACAACGTCATAAAACTTTAAAGTGTTTGAACTAGAGACAAAATTACTCACAACCACATGATTGAAAACTATTCTAGCTTTCTAATAATGAGTACGAAATAAAGAGAGACCCAACATCATCATCATCTTGAAGGTCACATTTACAAAACTTAATTGATTGGTTGCCATGTTAAACTCATTTAAATGATTAGCAACAAACCCATATTTTGACATCTTCATATTAAATAAATATTTCATAAGAAATGAGTTGTTGGAAGCTTGGGATTTTTTATACAGTTTATCCACTGTTGACATCAAATCTATCATTTTCATTTATTTTGATATTTTGAAATCCTGATCTACTGCTAGACATAGCCATATTGTTTCTAGTTCCTTTCTATTGAGAATCTATGATTGTTGATCTCTCATATTTTCTAGCTTCTTTTTTTCCACCCAACGGTAAGAAAAGATCCTTCTAATATGAATAGTCTTCCATTTGCATCTTCCATAGTTGGTAGTTTTTTCCATTGAACTTCTCAACCTTAACATTTCCTTCTTTCACCATTACTCCCACTTGAACCAAAAAACCCTTCTTTAAAGTTTCAACCAAACAAATGTACGACTAATACCAATTGTTAGGAATAGGATTATAGAGATATATACAATAAACTAAATTTAGAAATAAAATATAAAAATAAGACAAAACACAGAGACACAGATATATGTGGTTCACCTAATATGGGCTATTACCATGGAGAAACAACCAATCCTTCATTTATTATGTCTAATAAAATGAAGGGATACAACCTACAAGACATTTTTGTAACTTATTTTTCGCTTTTTCATAGTATCCACATACAATAAAATACAATACTCAATCATAATACAATGCCCTCATAAAATGGGGTTTCCTTCTAGGGAAATAAAAACCAACATAAACTCTACCATCAAATCTATGACAAGTAATGATGAATGGTTCATATTTACAATGAAAAAATTATATAAAAAATGTGGTTTTTGCGGGCACTGCCCCAAAACACCCACTAGGGAATGTGGCCCCCTATCAAGGGGGGCATCCCCCAAAACCCTGTAGGGGGGTACCCCCTACAACCCCCTCACAATGAAATGGGCTCCAAAACCAATAATATCAAGATCCATAAACAATAATATCAATATTCATAATTTATTTTCTTTGCATGATATTTTTTAAGGTTATTATGATACTTAAAGGGAATATCATCTAGATTCTATATATAGTCTTTGATGATTCAATATTTTGTGATACTTTGCATAGTGATATTTTTTTTAATCTTAGTAAGGAATTCATCCTTAATTGCTTTAATGATACTAATAGTGCATCTTTACATGTTTTAATTCACTTACTTTTACATTAGGACCATATAAAGATATAATTTTAATAAATGCATTTACAAGTACTTTAAAAATAGATCATTGATATGTATTGATTTTTTTTTAACCTTATTATATATCTTTCCACATATTATCGTGTACTTTAATTGATCTATTTATTGAGAAACCTAACAAACCACCATGGTAAAAACCCATATTTTTATTACCAATGGTAAATGTTTTACTTAGGTTATTATTATTTTTTATATTCTTTTTTCATTTTTATGCTAACATGTGGATGATGCAAAGGAATATTTAAGGGATACATTAGCACAAATAACTGAAAATTATCTTATGGTTCATGTACCATTTTTTTTTTTCTATGTGTTTCATTTTTATTTTCTCTATGAGTTGGAATGATTGCACAAAGCTATGAAGTGAAGTGATTGGAATTTGAGGATGTAGTAAAATTTAAAGATACATGTGTGATTATGGATTGGTGCAATACAAAATTATCTACATGATCAAGCAAGAACTCTACAATTTGACGATTCTTTTGGTTAGTTGAAGAAGAGAACATTCTACCTAGACTTGATTGTGAGACAATTAGTGGATCAACAAAATGGCATTCATTTAAGAGTTCAAATGCAAGTACATGGACTATCTAGACAAGGGAGCTTGCATTTTTTTGTCAGTTTTGTATTTCAGGTGATTGCAAAGCATGTGAGAATATAGAATGGGTTAAAAAGTGGAAGCAAAGATCATTGAAACCTCTATAAACACATGATCAATATGAAAAAAATCAATTGAATACAATGATCAAGTGTTTGTATCGGATGACTATGATCGTGTTTCAAAACTTGTAAAAGAAGGTGATTTAATTCAATTTATTTTATTTTTTATTTCACTTTATCACCTTGCAACAAAACCCATTTAATAACAAGAGAAACACTATGTAAAAAAATATCCTTTAAACCCATACCCCTCAAACTTCTAGGTTTGATGCGTTGTTCTGAAGATACATCATGGCACCTTACATTACCTTGACCATAAGACCTAAGGAAGATCCTAGTGAGCTTATATAATTGGTTAATCTTAGAAAAATCCACCAACCAATTGGAAGAGAAATAAATAATATAGGAAGAAAATATTTTTTGACACATTTGAAGCCACCTAACCAAAGAGAAGCTTGTCTTTCCATTCTAAATTTTTTAAAAGTTAAATTTATCTATTATCCAATCCTACATGTCTTTTAGAGGGATTAAAATAAAAATGAATCCTAAGTATCCAAAAATCACATTAGGGCTAATAATTTCCATCCTTTATTCGCAATCTAATGAGGAAAGAATTTTTTCAACTAAGAAAACTCATTTTCTGAATTATGATCTTTGAATTAAAGTCATAATTAAGAGAAATTTACATATAAAAAGGGTCTCCTAAGAAATTATAATAAAGTAAAACCTTTTCTCATATAATAAAAATAATTTAAATATGATAAATATAAATTGGAAACTCATTTTTTGAATTTCAATCTTCTAACTATAAGACATCATTAGGAGAAGTTTACATATAAAATTAATAAAATGGATCTCTTGGGAAATTTTTAAAAAGTAAAACTTGTATCATATATTACAAATTATTTAAATATAGCTATTTTTGAATTGCAATATTCTAACTAGAAGCCATAATTAGAAGAATTTTTAATATAAAATGGACCTCTTAAGAAATCCTAAAAAAGTAACACTTTTCTTGTATAATATAAATTACCTAACACATGTCTAGCAACACCCATCACACATTATCTACAGCTAAGAAGTACAATGAAGGAGCGATTGGGTAGGAGAAGGAGTGACAAATCGAGTTTGAAATCATCTGATGAAGATGGTGAAGGTGAGGCAGATTCAGATGTGGGTGTTTTGGATCTCTAGGGCATTTGGGTGCAGAGGTGTGGCATCTTGGTGCTAGGCTTTTATAGAATATTTTCGTACCTTGGCTTGGTGAGGTTTCTTGGTGAAGGCTTGGATGTTGTGCGGTTTGGTTTGATGGAAAATGTTCAAGGGAGGTTTTCTTGGCCTCCTCTTTTCTGTGCTCTTTTGTCTTCTAGTCTAGTTGTGTTGTGTGCCTCATGGGTCGGCCCTCTTACTGTCTTCTTCTTTCAGGGGAGGGACTTCCTTGGGGTATTGGAGGGTAGCTTGTCTATAGCACTATTTTTATTCCCAACTTTTTCCTACATGGGAAAGTGGTTTTGTGTCTCCTAGTTTGGTTTGTGGGGAGACTCTGTTCAGGATAAAGCTTTGATCTCTACTGGCAGAGCTCTATTCTTTTTCATTCGCTCTGCTGGTGGTTGGGTGATGGATGGTCCGTTGGTCTCTCTTTTGAATCTGAATTTTGTTTTTTTGCTACTTGGCTCCCCTATCCTCGCCCTTTTTGTGCAGCTAGGGTTTGTTTTGTTTATTTACATTCATGGCCCTTTCAAATTTGGAGCTTGTTCTGAGTTGGAGGTGTTTGTTACCAAAATTTGCACCCAATTCTGAACTACACAAGTTTCAACAATTCTGGTAAAACATTGGATTCACTTCTATGTGGGACAGTTGGAATGAAGTGAAACCTCTGGGTTCTAGGCCGGCTCCTATTTAGATAATAATTTGAATGCACTTAAATCACTCTGAAAACTTGAAGGGGAAAAAGGATAGAAAGAAAACTAGACAATAAACAACTGTATTTAAATTTTTCAAGGTGATACACCGAAAAAATGATGATATCTTGTTTCAACAACACATAACAATGAAAATCTGACAATACAAAGCGTATAAAACACAACTTTGGTATATGAGTCAGTGCATAAATTTTTTTATAGATAGGTATTAAACTAGTTCCATACTTTAACTTAGTAGGAAAATATAAAATCCTCACAACTAACTAGGCCTAAACTAGATAAAATTTCACAATCTATAATCTATTCAGCTATAAGATCTTCACTTCAGACACAATTTCAAGACATAACATGTAGGATTAAAGTAAATCTCAGCATGGAACATCAAATTGAAAATAGGAAAAAACATGCAAAAGTGAACTCCAAAGTAGGTCCCATAAAGCTCTTGAATTATCAGAAAATGGCTATGAAGAAGTCCTCAAAATATCCTGAGTTACAACTGCCAAAAGAACACAAACTCTGGCACTGAAAGTCTCCAAAAGTCTTTGTTGCTGAATGTAGAAGAACTCCCTGAAAAAATGAGCTTCAAAACTCATAAGTACAACTCACAACCACTCAGGGTCGGATCCAGAAAAATAGCCCCCAAAATAGGACACTCCACTTTCTAAAAGAAAGTCAGATACATGAAAAAGACTCCCCAAGTCATTAACCACCCTATGACTCAACGAAACAACCTTTGAAAACACTCCAACTGACAATAAAGGCATCCTAACTACTCGAGAGAAGTCAAATCTGACCCCTGAATCTTCTCTAACATCCCTAGATACCCTCCTGATGTTTCCAGATTGAAAAATAACCTCCCATCATTTGTGGCATGTGTTTTGAAAACAATTTACAACTTCCCAATCTTGAGCAAATCATAAAAGACTCTCCATCTTTCCCTCCTAAGACTTGGTCATATAAGCATATGTTTCTATTTTTTTCCTTTAAAGAAAAAAAAGATTTAAAGTAAGTGATTTATAAACATCACTTACATTAATCATCTACAATATGAACAAAGGCCAAAAATAAAAGATTTCACATCTTCAAGTATCGGCTAAAAAAAGAAATATGAATCTTACTTTCACCATAGTAAACACCTAAGGAATAAGGAGGCCACAATATAATAGTTGTGTTGTTTTATTTTAAAACATGGTCATAAAAAATAAAAAATAAAAAAGCTTCCCTATCGACCATTTAGGGTTTTAACCCTAAGTAAGAGAAAAGGAAAATGAAATTCTTTCATTCAATATTGAAACTTCACAAAGAAGCTTCTTCCGCTGCCATAGGGTTTGAGGGCTCTTACTGTAACTTCAATGATATGATGAATTTTGCAACTAATCAAGGACATTTTCAAAAGATTTTTGTACAAATAAGCACAATACAGCTGGATTGAATCAACTGTGAGTACGCTTTTGCATTCTTTCTTTCATCCTTTAAGCATAAGATACCTAATTGAACTCTGTGATGAAGAAACAATAGACATTTTTTCTTCCTCATTATTTCTCTGTTAGCGTCTCATTTGTCTGTCATGGATATTATGATTTAAAAGCTCTGAAAAAAAAAGTCTTTTAGCAGATTTTTGTGTTTCCTTTTTGTCCAGCTGCCATAAAAAAGAATGAGAAGCTCTTACTGTGGTATTTGAAAGAATTGCTCTCTGTTTTGTAACTACAGCCATACATTTTGCACATCTGAGTATTAAGCTCTGTTGAAATTTTGTTAAACCCGCACCATGCTTACTCCTTCTGAAAAACTAAATTTTGGCTTTCTGGGTATTTCTCTTTTAAAGATTATTGCAAAAGACATCTCCAGTTCCTTTGTGTTCTTTTATGTGCATTCGATGACCATATATGCCTCTGTATGGAGTTTTAGAAGCTTGAAAATGACAGTTTTGAAAGTATCTCAAACACCAGACCTGTGAGTAAGCTCTCTGTTTGTCTTTTAATTGCTTCATCAAGATTTACAAATGAAAATGTTGCATTTAAGTTTTGTTTGTAAAGAATATGAACGTATTTTGTATAAAGTGTTTTCTTGTGCAAAGATATAAGAGCATTTTTTATTACCAGGTTCACGGCCATAATTTTGTTCTTCTCTGTAGCTCCTTGAATCTTTAATGGTTGTGATTTAATGTCGTTGTACAACATGGAAACTTGCTTACTCAACTACTCATAGTTTTATTTAAATATGCTCAATAAAGGTTGAGACTTGATATTCTTGCCCTATGCACTCAAGGATAGCTATTGACTGTGGAAATCATAGCTCTTCGACATGATAGATCACTGTTCTTGGTCTCTCACTCAGCAATACTATTGATCAAGCATCAATTCTTAAATTGAAACTATCTAATTCACATAATCATAAACTCCTATAGATTACTACCTTGTATGCATTGTAATCTCACTGAGCATCATGCCATGAATGTCTTTGATTGTATTATTTGATCTGACTATTGTTGTAGCTTCATTCCTCAGATGCTTACTACTTAAACCAGTGAATTTTTCAATTCATTATTGTGAATGATAAACCCCCTCTCCAGTTTCGCATGGAATTATGTTCTTGTACTAAAACAATCTTCAATGACTGGCTTTTCATGCATCACCAACTGTCACTATGAATAATTATTCCCATATTTACAATGTATGAGAACAAGGCCTCAACCAATCAATAAATGAACTACTTATAACTGTTGCTTGACCTTTATACCCAGTTATCGAAGCTTTTGTTGTTGTGGTATATGGCATTGTTACTTTGATATTGAACACAATAGTGCAACTTGCTACTATCAAAGACCTCTTGCTTGAATCTTCATTATTATGCTACTCTCAATGGATATTGTTTTGGGCCTCGGGGCGGTCATGTTGACTTTGGCCTTCTCTATCATATTTTTGTTACAAAAACTTCCTTGACTGCTCCAAATTTTCAAACTCTGCTTTTTCAAACATCACTTTTACTACTTAACCATCTCTTTAATTTCTTATCAACAAGGAAGAGTGATAAAAAAACATGATTTTTTGCAACAAAAATCACGGTATTTGTTCTTCAATTGTGGCTCCTTTGACTCATTATGGGCATAAGGAATACTGCCATTGTTACTTTTTTTTATCGTTTATGGCAACCCTGAATTATATTTGTATCCCAAATGATTATTCTCCTTAAATAACTGAAAGATTGGCATAATAGTATTCCTTTTGATTATCTTTGGATGATGACTTAATTGAAGCTTAGATCACTGCTCACTTAAATTTTCAATGCAATCTGAAAGTAAAATTAACTTGTAGCACTGATATTATTCAAATTTGCATACCATTACTATCAGCTGGGCTCAACCCTTGTGGGAGCCGCATTTATCTCCACTCATTTGATCTAAAAATAACTGCACATGGAACAAACAAGTTAGGAAAAATGACTGTCTTTTGTGTGTACGTTGACCAAATGGTTTTCCTAGACACCTAAGGAATTCATTGATCTTTGATGCACATGGAGATAAGTTAATACATCCATAGGTGGATAATATAAATGATCGTGTAGGGTTATGACCTTTCATTGCTTAGAGTATAACTCTAACACATTTCTTGACTGTTGCAGGAACAGAAGCGTATGAAATTAACTAGGAAGGGCAAGCAACAAGGACAATACCAAAGCAAGACAAACCTTAACCAGTCATCCCTCTACATGCACATTAATGATTGGTCATCCCTCTACATGCACATTTATTTTCCTTCATTTATTCATGTATTGATTTATCTTTATTTGTATCAAGGAAAAGTCAGTCTCACGGCTTACTGTGTGAGACACATGTATCTTATCACATTCAATAAAGATTAATTTTTCAGAAATATGTGAATCTCTCTCTATTACATGCATATGTATGAATGTAATGGTCTATAGTTGTAATCTTTTCAGATTTTTCATTTATACATTTGAATGTGATGAAGAAGGATAATAAAATGTACCTTACCTTCCTCAGTTTAAAACAAATCCTACCCTTTTGAACCAATGGGTGAAAAATGGGTAACAGGAGGTATTCTACTTTTGAAGAAGATTTTGGCATGTTTAATATCATGGTTCGTTTGGTGATAGAGGGTCTATTATGCAAGTCATTTTGGTGGTGGGGGGGGGGGGCTATGCCCTGATCTAATAGACCTTTGTTCTACATTTCTGGCCCTGGTGGTTTGGGGTTTGTATATTTATTGGACTACTTTTACTGAAGTAAGGGTTGTGTCGACTCCAACTGGAGTTGTTATTGAAGCTCTTTTGATAAGACTAAACTTGTTGAATGAGGGGGTCTGTGAGCTCCTCTTTAATGGTACGTTTAATCCTTTTTTGGTTTCTCAGAGGAGATGGTTCTCTCTAGGTGTGTGAAGTTGTAGGTTGTTGACCTCCTTTTGCAAAGGTGTTTAGTGGGGTCCATCCTAAAAGCTCTTTTTGAAATCTTGTTGGCCCAGACTACCCAGATGGTTTCTAGGGTTAAGGGTACTGTTGTCACCCTTTCTTCTTTTCTTTTTTCTCTCTTGTTGGGTCCTCAAAATATAACTCCTCTAGATGTGCAGTTTTCTCCTTTTAGAGGTGGATATTGTGGAATTGAGGAGGGGGAGCCTTCTCCTATTTAGGTGGAGATTAGTTTAGTTGGTGAGGCTTGGTGTTGTTGTAAGGGGTTGTTGTTGTATTTGGATTTTTTTTACCTTCAAACTCTTCTATCGAGGTGGAGATTTTTTGGGATGTTGGAATGGTTGTTGTGGTGCTTCAACTTATGGTTGCTCTTCTTGTCTCCTATTGAGGTGGAGATGGAGATTGCTAATGGGATCATGATCTAATTTTGGTGTGCAATTTTTTGGTTGTAGGTTGGTTGTTGTTTCTTTGGTATTTTTCTTATGATTTGGGTTTTGGGTCCCTTATAACCTGCTTGTTAAGTGTTTTGGGTCCCTATAAAACCTAGAAGTTTCTCTTGTTATTTGGTGGCTAGGTGCTAGTTGATAGTTTACAGTTGTGATGTGGTTTCTGTTGGCAACACAAGGGTAGACAACTAAGAGATGGGGTGAATTAGTTGTCACCAAATTTCAAACTTATTAAACTTATTAATCCCTATTCTTAGATCTAATCAATATCAATGAAAGCATGAATCAACAACACATCAGAAACACATATAACACCAAGATTTTGTTTACGTGGAAACCCTATTAGGGGAAAAACCATGGTGGAGGTCAATCCACAAGATTATACCCTGTTAAAAGTATAAGAAGAATAAATGGGGAATACACATGCATTCAGGAACACTGCCTAGAGCTCAATGCTCAATTACAAAGGAAGACACACTATCTTACAGAGAGATTCAAATTACAACCATCCAGATTTTGAACTGAGAAAATAGCATCTGCTAATGCCTGCTTACAGTTCCAGTTAAGCACATGAACACTTCTTCACTCTTCTCCACTCTTCTTCACTCTTCTTCACACTCTGCTATACCTTCAAATGATTAGGACATTATTCACACATCTCATACACAAGCACACCTTCGAGCACACTTCAATTCGAATAAAAAATCAATCTTATATATCCTCAACATGAAATTACATCCCTACAAGTTGGCCACAAAGAAATAATAAAATGAATACAAAATGTCGGCCCAAAACAATAGATAATTTTCAATGCGAATCAACCAAGGTCGGCCACAACATAGTGAAGACCCAAATCAACATCTCCAACACAAAAATACTTCAATTAATTTTTCTTCAAAGATCCACAACACGCTTCAACACCTTGTCAGCCAAGAACATGAAAAACATGAACACTCAAGAGAAAATCTTGGATCGCAAGCACAACAATCAATGTGGATGTGCAACATAGATAGAGCACGATCTAGAAACATCCACAAGCATCATGAATCACTAGAGAGGCATCCACAGCAATTGAACTAACTGGAATCACATAATCTTCATTCAAGAATACAAACTGAAGTAATAGAAAAACTATCAAAATGCAAATCTTCATAACTTGATTAAATCTTCATGCAGATCTCTGAAACTCAACATGGATAAACTAGATATACTCAACAAGAAACCCTTTATTCCACAACCTTTGATCAACAACGTATGGAAGTCATTGTAAGGAAAATCAGATGCGAAAAACAATTCTCCTAACGTCAATACCTTAGGAAAGAATGTAGATACACTTTAAAATTTACAATTACAGACCAATTAAGATGCACTATGAAGTAGATAACAGAAACAGAGTATTTGACAATCACACATGAACACCAGATATACGTGGGAAAACCCTTATGGGAGAAAAACCCACCACACCAAGAGAAGTCACTTTGTATTACAATAATAAAGTTTACATACAAGTTTCAGACTTATCTTTCTAATGTATGTTTACAGTAGCATTCACCATGTACAATTTGTTTTAGGAACCTTCATGTTACAGTCCACATAATAGAATTCATCCATTGATACAATCACTCAACAATCTATCGAATGAACCAACTGATTACAATCTGCAATCTCAGTTGTTCCATGTCCGTCGAGCTTCCTCATAGAACCGTCACAATGAACTACCTTCTAACTGTTCAGATTCTGCTTCTCCTATTGGTCCATGAGACTCCACATAGGATGGTCAAACTGTCAACAAAATTTGCACTGTGTTGGCATCTCGGTGAGACACTAACAGTGTCTCGCCGATGCCACATAACCTTCATATCGACATCGCCAAGAGATATCGTAGTTGCCAAGATGTTCTATCGAGCTTTAGGTGTTACGCCGAATCACCAAATAGTCACCCAGACCTATTGCTTTTTCCAAGAGATCATAGCGAGTAACCAAAGGTTATACCGAAGTCACAAGTCATATCGAGCTCCAAAGAATAGTCGGCAAGACTTACATCTTTCGCCAAGAGAACATACCGAACTCCAAGACTTACCCCGAAGACTTCAACATAAAGCACTGTCAGTGAGACATGTTACTTTCGCTAAGACATCACACCAAGCTCTAGGACTTACCCCGAAGTATTTTTTCACCAAGAGTTATACCGAAGATCCCTTATCATCGGCGAGACTTACATTCTTCGCTGAGACTTCTTCCTGAACCATTTGGGTTACCCTGATAGCCATTGGCTATCAGCAAGACATCTTTCAGTCGCTAAGACGTTTCTTCGAAAGCCTTTGTGTTACATCAATGAACAACATTTGAACCTCCGTCGGTGAGACCTTTGCACATCAGTAAGACCTCTTACCGATAGACTATAAGCTACGGCGAAGACCACAACATGTAACATACTGTCAGCGAGACTCTAACACTTCGTTGGGACTTCTCATCGAGCTACTATAAGCTACCCCGAAGCCCATGGTCACCATGAGTCTCCCCGATACATGATTGAATGGCCTGTCGGCTAGAGGTCTCCCAAGCACTAAGAGGTCATACCAAACACTTTGTGCCACAGCAATAGCTCCACAGTGAAAGAATTCGGCAAGACAGAAACAAGGTCACAACGACCTGTACAAACCATGATGTTCAAACTACTAGTCGGCCAGACATAATAGATGTTATACCAACTTGGCTCCAATGGAGGTTTCAGCCTGTATTGATTGAGGCATAATTCCAACAATCTCCCACTTGACGAAGATCATACAGGCACCTCCAGAGCACAACATAACTTACTAAAAAATCATGGGCACTAAGGCCCATTGAACTGGCACACCACCTAAACTTGTCTGTGCTCACTGGCTTCGTCAATGAATCTACAACATTCTCCAGAGTATCAACCTTTTCCAAACTGACCTTTCCATCCTCAACCATATCTCGTACAAAGTGATACTATACGTCTATATGTTTCGTCTTGGAATGAAAAGTTGGATTCTTTACCAGACAAATTGCACTTTAACTGTCACATAAAATAGTTATTTCCCCTACATCAAAACCAATGTTAGAACACAAACATTTCAACCAAACTGCTTCTTTACAAGCATGAGTAGCTGCCATGTATTCAGCCTCCGTAGTGGACAAAGCGACTACAACTTGCCACTTGCTCATCCAACACACTGCACCACCATTCAACATGAAAATGTATCCACTGGTGGACCTCTTGTTGTCAATGTCCCCTGCCCAATCAGAATCACATATCCACGAATCTGAGAGTCCTCTATGATTCAACCAAATTTCCATGGTAACACAGACCAAAATCTAAAGTACCCTTCAAATATCTAAACACTCTTTCACAGCATCCCAATGCGTTCTTTTGGATTAGCCATAAATCGACTAAGAACTCCCACTGCTTGGGCAATGTCTGACCTTGTACAGACATTGCATACATGAAACTCCAACCGCACTAGCATAGGGTACACTGGTCATGTCCTCCATCTCAGTAGGAGATTTTGGACAGTCCTCAACAGATAGCTTCATTCCTTGCATGACTGGAACCACTAACTGTTTGCAATCATTCATACAAAATCTCAAGAACAGTCCTGATATACTTACTCTGACTGAGCCAAAGATTTCTATTCTTCATGTCCCTAGTTATCTCCATCCCCAGAATATACCTTGCTGCACCAAGATCTTTCATTTCAAACTTAGTAGACAACTGAGACTTAAGATGATAAATCATTAGCTTACTATTGCCTATGAACACATATCATCAACATAGAGAGCAATAACAAGTACTTGATCACTTTCAGCTTTATAATATACGCAGTGATCAGATTTTGATCTCACAAATCCAAAAGACAATACAAAAGTATCAAATTTTTGGTACCACATTCTAAGTGACTGCTTTAACCCATACAGAGACTTCTTTAATTTGCATACCATTTTTTCTTTACCTTTCTCAACAAAGTGCTCAAGCTAGGACATATAGATTTCTTCTTCAAGATCACCATGAAGAAATGTTGTCTTCATATCCATCTGTTTGACCTCTAAGTCATACGCTGTTGCAAGTGACAATAGAAATCTAATAGATGTCAGCTTTGCTACAGGAGAAAATATTTCCCCATAATCGATTCCCTCTACCTAGGAATAACCCTTTGCAACCAGTCTCACCTTGTACTTTTCTACACTGCCATCTAGGCCAATTTTCTTCTTAAATACCCATTTGCAGCCAACAGCCTTTCTGCCTTTAGGCAAGGGCACCAGACTTCAGGTTTCATTCGTATCTAATGATGCCATCTCTTCATTCATGGCTTCTAACCAAGAGTCCAAATCAGACATTCTAAATGCCTCTTTCACAGTCCTAGGCTCATCAATGCTAGAAATTAAAGCATAGACACAAGTAGAATCAATCAAAGAGAACCCATACCTATCTGGTTGTTTTCTTTCACGGGTTGACCTCCTCACTTGATGAGGCTGAGGTTGAGGTTCTTCTTCTTCTTCAGAACTTTCAGAACTGCTTGAGCTCTCCTCAGTTTCAGGTACATTTTGAATTCTCAATTCCTCTTTCTCTGGTGTAGGAGGAATTAATGCTACATCCTTGTTGTTTTCTGACTTTGTCTCTGACTGCAGATCCAAAGTGGAAGGTTTCAGCTCACGAAAGATTACACTTCTATTGTATACAACCTTCTCTGTATCAGGATTCCAAAGCTTGTATCCTTTTATGACAGTGCTATAGCCAATAAAAATACATTTGATAGCCTTGTTCTCCAATTTAGATCTTTTCACATCCGACACATGAGCATATGCCTCATAGCCAAAAACACGAACATGTCTAAGAGAGGGCTTCTTACCAGACCATGCTTCCAAAGGTGTTTTCTCAACAAGAGCAGAATTTGGAGAATGATTAATTAGATAACATGCAGTAGATACAGCCTTAGCCCATAATTTCTCCTCCAAGCCAGCACTACTGAGCATACTCCGTGCTCTCTCCATCACTGTCCTATTGAACCTTTCTGCAACTCCATTCTGATGTGGAGTATAAGGTTTAGTCTTGTGTCTTTTAATTCCATGGTCTTTGCAATACCTCTCGAATTCATCAGAATAGAATTCACCGCCATTATCAGTCCTTAAGCATTTTATTTTTCTACCAGTCTGATTTTCAACAAGATTTTTAAATTCTTTAAACTGACTGAATACTTCTGATTTACTTTTCAGAAAATATACAAATGCTCTTCTTGAATAATCATCAATGAACGACATGTAGTATCTTGACTTAGACAAAGAAGGAACATTCACTAGACCAAACACATCCGAATGAATATAATCTAGCAAACCAGAAGATTTATGAGGACTAGAACAAAATGAAACACGGTGTTGCTTTCCATATATACAGTGTTCACAAAATTCAAATTCGAGATTATAATATTCAAGCCCCTCAACCAGGTTTTTATTCTTCAAGGTTTGTAAACCTTTTTCTCCTATGTGGCCTAACCTATGATTCCAAAGCATAGTCTTCTCTGCAGGAAGTTTTACTTCCATATAGTTTACATAATTAGGGATATTTCCCTCTTTACCTCCATGAGCAGCTTTCAATGACTTTCCAGAGACACTGTTACATTGAACAACATGTGCATCTAGCTTGTACAGGGTACCAATTCGAGCACCTCTAGCCAGCACCATTGAACCTCTAGTCATTTTGCAACCAAATGTTCTAAAGAACATGACTTGTACTCCAATATCAATCAGCATACTTACAGAAAGTAAGTTTCGAGCCAGACCTGGTATGTGCATTACATTATTGATTCCCTTCACTCTGCCATCGGGGAATTGAATTCTGACTCTTCCACAGCCAAAAATCTCTAAAGTTGAATTACTTGCCAAGTACACCTTTCCACCATTGTATTCTTCATACTTCGTGAACTATTCTCTATGAGATATCATGTGGAAAGATGCTCCAGAATCAATCAGCCAGACATCATTTGATGCCTGAGTAGCCAAGGCTACAATGAAGGTGTCACCATCACTATGAGAAGAACCATTATCGGAGGAGCCCTTCTTCTTATTTTTCTCCTCTTTACAATCCTTTCAGACATGACTAGGTTGCCCACAGTTCCAGCACTTCACCTTGGACTTCTTGCCAGGAGACTTTGATCTCCCCTCTGATTTTGATTTGGACTTCTTGTCCTTCTTCTTGCCTTTCTATTTCAGTCTTCCTCTGACAGCAAGGGCTTCCTTGACCATCTCAGAAGATTTCCTTCTCAACTCTTCTGACATCAAAGATGCGACAACATCTTCCATCTTGAAATTCGATGTTTTACTCCCAATAGCCATCACTAGATGATCCCATGAGTCTGGAAAAGAATACAACAATAGCATACAACAATCCTCTTCTTCAGTCTTCACACCAACAAATTTCCATTGAGCAATCATCATATTAAATGCGTTCAAATGATCAGCTATAGACCCTCCTTCCTGCATTCTCAATGAGTACAACTTCTTCCTCAGGAACAGTTTATTCACCAAAGACTTCCCTTGATAAATAGATGCTAGTCTCTTCCACAAAGAAGAGGCAGTCTTCTCCTCATGCACATTCAGAAGTACTGAGTCTACCAAACAGATCCTTATCAGCCCCTTAGACTTCCTATCTGCAAGGTCCCAATCTTCTTGCTTCATGCCTGTAGGTTTCACTCCAGCCACAACAATCCAAAGATCACAATCAACTAGAAGATCCTCCATCTTAAGTTTCCACAACTCAAAGTTATTGTCGTTGAACTTCTCTATTTCAAACTTTCCAGATGTGCTAGCCATCTCAGCCTATAAATAGAAACAACAAACTCTACAAGATTCCCACTGAACATAATTGACACAAAAAACCCAATGTACCCACAAGGATAACACAACTAGCCAGGCTCTGATACCACTTGTAAGGAAAATTAGATGCGGAAAACAATTCTCCTAACGTCAATACCTCAGGAAAGAATGTAGATACACTTTAAAATTTACAATTACAGACCAATTAAGATGCACTATGAAGCAGATAACAGAAACAGAGTATTTGACAATCACACATGAACACTAGATATACGTGGGAAAACCCTTACGAGAGAAAAACCCACCACACCAAGAGAAGTCACTTTGTATTATAGCAATAAAGTTTACATACAAGTTTCAGACTTATCTTTCTGGTGTCTGTTTACAGCAGCATTCACCATGTACAATTTGTTTCAGGAACCTTCACGTTACAGTCCACAGAATAGAATTCATCCATTGATACAATCACTCAACAATCTGTCGAACCAACCAACCGATTACAATCTGCAATCTCAGAGTATATCTCAGTTGTTCCATGTCCATCGAGCTTCCTCACAGAACCGTCACAACGAACTACCTTCTAACTATTCAGATTCTGCTTCTCCTATTGGTCCACGAGACTCCACATAGGATGGTCAAACTATCAACAAAATTCGCACTGTGTTGGCATCTCGGTGAGACACTAACAGTGTCTCGCCGATGCCACATAACCTTCATATCAATATCACCAAGAGATACCGTAGTCGCCAAGATGTTCTATTGAGCTTTCAGTGTTACGCCGAATCACTAAACAGTCGCCCAGACCTATCACTTTCGCCAGGAGATCATAGTGATTCACCAAAGGTTATACCGAAGTCACAAGTCATATCGAGCTCCAAAGAATAGTCGACAAGACTTACATCTTTCACCAAGAGAACATACCGAACTCCAAGACTTACCCTGAAGACTTCAACGTAAAGCATTGTCGGCAAGACATGTTACTTTCGCTAAGACATCACACTGAGCTCTAGGACTTACCCCAAAGTATTATGTCACCAAGAGTTATACCAAAGATCCCTTATCATCGGTGAGACTTGCATTCTTCGCTGGGACTTCTTCCCGAACCATTTAGGTTACCCCAATAGCCATCGACTATCGGAAAGACATCCTTCAGTCGCTAAGACGTTTCTCCAAAAGCCTTTGTGTTACACCGATGAACAACATTTGAACCTCCATCGGTGAGACCTTTGCACATTGGTAAGACTTCTTAAGGATAGACTATAAGCTACGCCGAAGACCACAACATGTAACATACTGTCGGCGAGACTCTAACACTTCGTTGGGACTTCTCACCAAGCCGCTTTAAGCTACCCCGAAGCCCATGGTCACCATGAGTCTCCCCAATACACGATTGAATGGCCTGTCGGCCAGAGGTCTCCCAAGCGCTAAGAGGTCATACCAAACACTTCGTGTCACAGTGATAGCTCCACAGTGAAAGCATTCGGCAAGACAGAAACAAGGTCACAGTGACCTGTACAAACCATGATGTTCAAACTGCTAGTCGGCCAGACATAATAGATGTCATACCGACTTGGCTCCAATGGAGGTTTCAGCCTGTATTGATTGAGGCATAATTCCAACAGTCACCAACAGATAGAGCATCACTTCACCACTGACAACCTACAACTCATTCCATTATAATTTTCTCAATATCCTTAACATATACAGCTTCAAATGCACTAATGTTGATAGTGTTGACATCAATGACAACCACATATCAGCAACACAACCACAACATCCAAAAATATCCCCCTTTGGCATTGATGGCAACACATGATGTGAAAAACACCATCAACACAACTAACTCCTGCTTAGGTTCTGACTCATTTTCTCCTCAGCTCTTTCACATGATCTTATCCCCACAAGGCTCTTCTCCCTAGATAATCACCAATTTTTCACATTACTCTTCTCCCCCTTTTACATCAATGTCAAACTCTAAGTTTTGAACCACATATCTAAATTTTTGAACCATATGACTACTCCCCCTGAGTAGTAGCCACCACAACATCAATTTGAATCAAGATATGATTATGAAATGCACAAACTGATGCAAAGCATTTCATCCTTAGTTTTGATTAGGAGGGGTAATCACCCTTAACTTTCCTCTGAGATACTCAAAAGTATCCTTAAGCAACGGCTTTGTAAAGATATCTGCAATCTACTCCTTAGTAGACACATACTCCAATCTGACTTCCTTTTCACTTACCTTTTCTCTCAAAAAGTGAAACTTGATAGATATGTGCTTGGTTTTTGAATGCAGCACCGGATTCTTAGAAATGTTAATGGAACTTGAATTATCATAGAATATAGCAATAGGCTCATCATATACAACTTTGATATCCTTCAACATCTGCTTCATCCATAATACTTGAGTACAATTTTTAGCAGCAGCAATGTATTCGGCCTCTACAGTAGATAAAGAAATGGAATTCTACTTTTTACTCAACCATGAGATTAGCTTCTTACCCAAGAAAAATGCACCACCACTAGTACTTTTTCTGTCATTCACATCTCCTTCCCAATTAGCATCAGTAAAGGCACTCAAGGTAATATCATCATCTTTAGCATACCAAAGACCAAAATCAACTACCCCTTTCAAGTATCTAAAAATTCTCTTCACATCAGTCACATGAGATTCGTTAGGATCGGCTTGAAATCTTGCAACAATACATACAAAATTCATGATATCATGCCTAGTTTGAGTCAAATAAATCAATCCACCAATGATTGATCTGTATCTAGTTTGATTTACCTTTGGAGAATCATCTCCTATTTTCAACTTGCATCCGGTCACCATAGGTGTACCGATTGGATTTGAATCTTCCATACCAAATTTCTTTAGCAATTCTTTCACATACTTGGATTGAGATATAAAGATCCCTTTATTTAACTGAGTAATTTGTAATCCCAAAAAGAATTTCATCTCTCCAATCATTGACATCTCAAACTCACTATGCATCTCATTAGAAAACTTCATGCACAAACTACCATCTCCTCCAAAAATGATATCATCAACAAAAACTTCCACAATCAAATCTTTATCATCATTCTTGAAATACAAATTACTATCAGAAGTACCTTTGTTTGTATTGTCATTCTGATCATCAAAGTCATATCCATAGGTTCTGGATGGTCTAGCAATGTCTTCATCAACCTTAACATTTACACTTTCAACCATATTCTTCAATCTCTTATTGTAACACCAGCAGGCCTTGCTTTTAGTAGAATAACCTAAAAAGATTCCTTCATCACTCCTAGCATCAAACTTTCCTATATCTTCATCTCTTCTGATATAGAATCTACTCCCAAAGATTTTGAAATATCTAACAGTAGGCTTATGACCACTCCATAGCTCAAAAGGGGTCTTACTAGTATCACCTTTAATTTGTACCCGGTTGAGAATTAACACAACAGTACTCACAGCTTCTCTCCAGTAGATATGAGGAACATTTCCTTCCAGCATCATAGTTCTAGCAGTATCTTGAAATGTTTTGTTCTTCCTTTCCACAACTCCATTTTGCTGAGGGGTCCACGGTGCAGATAATTGTCTCTTTATTCCATGTTCTTCACAAAAAGAATTAAACTCACTGGAAGTGAATTCACCACCTCTATCTGATCTCAGACATTTAATCTTCAAACCAGTCTCTATCTCAACCATAGCCTTAAATATCTTGAACTTTTCCAGAGCTTCAGATTTCTCCTTTAAGAAAGTAGCCCACATCATTCTTGAATAATCATCAATAAGCAACATGAAATACCTATAACCTTGTAAACTTATGATTCTAGAGGGACCACACAAATTAGTATGGACAAGCTCCAACAATTCATTTGAACAATGTTGTTTGCTCCGAAATGAAATTCTATTTTGTTTTCCCAACTAAAATTCCTTGCAAATGGCATTAGTAGGTTTTACCAACTTAGGTGGATCTCTCACAACCTTTGTAGAACTTATCTTGAAAATGTTATCAAAGTTAACATGACACATTCTCCTATGCCACAACCAACTTTCATCAACTTGAGCAATCAAACAATTTTTACTAGCAGCATTCAGATGAAAGATATTACCTCTTATTTTTGTACCTGATGCAATCACATTTCCAGAACATCCCAATATTTTTCACTTTCAACCCTTGAATTGAAGATTGTAACCCTTATCAACCATCTTTCTAACACTTAAAATATTATGCTTCAGACCTTCCACATACAGGACATCATCAGTATTATTCTTACCATCAAGAGAAATGCATCCTCTTCCATGGATCACATCAGCTATGTTATCACCAAATCTCACAACACCACCATTATATTTTTCCAAGCTTACAAACTTACTTTTGTCTCCAGTCATATGATGTGAACATCCACTATCAATTACCCATTCATCATTTTCTTCAACTCAAGCAGCTATGGATTTCTCCCCATTTGTACAACTAGCAGATTTAGTAGACACTGGATTATTTTCCTTGATAGCAATAAACACCCATTCATTTTCACCTTTATCAGATTCATCATTTGTCACACCTTCATCAGTAGCATAGTAACACTTCTTTTGAAATTGATGCTTCTTATGTCTTGGTTTAGAAGCTCTTTCCGAACACCTTGATGCAAAATGACCTATCTTATTGCAAGAAAATCATTTAAGAGGCAATTTTCCTTCATACTTACCTTTTCCACTCGGTACTCTCTTGATAATAAGTGCTTCCAACTCTTCTAGCTCTCTTTATTCTTCTTCAATTTGTTTGATTTCATCCTCATGCTTGAATGTCTTTCTAGATGAACTCTCACCTAGATCATATCTCTGTCTATCTCTTCCGGAAGTAGTAGCCTTAAATGTAGATTCAACCTTAGGAAGGGCATCACCAAATTCGCTCAACTCAAAAGCAGCCAGCTTACCAACCAACATATCTCTGGTTACATTTGTTACAGTTCAGAGTTCTTCAATAGCTGTAGCTTTTACTTTATAAGCAACAGGAAAGGATCTAAGCACTTTAGAAACAATCTATAATTCTTCCAAATTTCCACCAACACATCTGATACCACACACAAGTTCATTCACTCTTTGCATGAAAGTAGTAACATTTTCATCATCACCCATTCTCAACATTTCATATTTCCCTTTCAAACTCTACAACTTAGCAATCTTCACATTAGCATCACCTTCATACAAAGTTTCCAACTTTTTCTAGATCTCATAAGCAGTCTTTAGATCCATAACATTATTCATCTCAATATCAGTCAAAGCACTCAACAATGCTTCCTTAGCCTTGATATTATACTCAACATCCCTAATCTCAGCAGAAGTAGTATGACCATTCAGTGGTATAACATACATATTACTTGTAATGCTCCAGTAGGGTTCACCAATGCATCTCAGATGGCACTCCATTCGAGTCTTCCACAAAGAATAATTTGTTCCATTAAATCTCAAACTATCCTTCTTGTATGTCACCATCCCAGATCACCTCAAGCTGTTCAACTTCTTCCAAGGAACTAAGCTCTAATACCAATTGTTGGCAACACAAGGGCAGACAACTGAGAGGAGGGGGTGAATCAGTTGTCACCAATTTCAAACTTATTAAACTTATTAATTTGTATTCTCAGATTTTATCAATATCAATGAAATCATGAATCAACGACACATCAGAAACACATATAACACCAAGATTGTTTTTACGTGGAAACCCCTGTTAGGGGAAAAACCACAGTGCAGGTCAGTTTGCAAGATTATACCCTGTTAAAAGTATAAGAAGAATAAATGGGGAATGCACATGCATTCAGGCACACTGCCTAGAGCTCACTGCTCAATTACAAAGGAAGACACACTGTCTTACAAAGAGATTCGGATTACAATCATCCATATTTTGAATTGAGAAAATAGCATTTGTTAATGCCTAATTACAGTTCCAGTTAAGCACATGAACACTTCTTCACTCTTCACACTTTGTTATGCCTTCGAATGATTAGGAAATTATTCACACATTTCATACACAAGCACACCTTCGAGCACACTTCAATTCAAATAAACAATTGCTCTTATATATTTGCAACATGAAATTACATCGCTACAAGTCAGCCACAAAGAAATAATAAAATGAATAAAAATTGTTGGTCTGAAGCAATAGATAATTTTCAATGCGAATCAACCAAGGTCGGCCACAACATAGTGAAGACCCCAATCAACATCTCCAACACAAAAACACTTCAATTAATTTTTCCTCGAAGATCCACAACATGCTTCAACACCTTGTCGGCCAAGAACATGAAAAACATGAACACTCAAGAGAAAATCTCAGATCGCGAGCACAACAATCAACACGGACGTGCAACACAGATAGAGCACGATCTAGAAACATCCACAAGCATCATGAATAACCAGAAAGGCATCCATAACAACTGAACTAATTGGAATCACATAATCTGCATTCAGGAATACAAACTAAAGTAACAAAAAAACTATGAAAATACAAATCTTCATAACTCGATTAAATCTTCATGCAGATCTTTGAAACTCAACATGAATAAACTAGATATACTCAAAAAGAAACCCTTTAGTCCACAACCTCTGATCAACAACGTATGGAACTCATCGACAGACAAAACATCACTTCACCACTAACAACCTGCAACTCATTCCATTACAATTTTCTTAATATCCTCGACATATACAGCTTCAAATGCACTAATGCTAATAGTGTTGACATCAATGACAACCACATATCAGCAACACAACCATAACATCCAACAGTGTCTTTGTTGTTTCTCTTCTTTTTTTGAGTTTTGTTGCTTTCTTCTGTCGGCAAGTTTGTGGCTTTTGTGTTTGGTTGTGTTCCTTTCTTCTCTTTGTACAAGGTTTTGGGCCCTTTCAAAACCCTGCTTACCTTATCAAAAACACCTATCACATATTTGACCATATTTTTTTATTAATTAAAATTTAAAATCATGTTATATTATAAATTTTATAAATTTATGATCAAATGTGCATCTACAATGTTGGATAGACAATATGCACATGGTTCAATTATAATTCCTTAAGAAACTCAAAATCATTCTTTTCAAATGAGACACATGTTTCTATTATAATTCCTTAAAAAAATTAAGTTCACTTTTCTTTTTATATTATCTTTTTTTTTTCTCTTTGAAAATTATTTTATCTTAAACTTATAATTTTAAAGCTACAGTTTTTTAATTTTAAACAAACTCTCCATATTTTAATCTCTTTTTATTTACTAGTAGGGATAAACCTCTCCAACCAAAACTAACTCTAACTTGCATCTTATAATTCTCTTTCTATCTTATCTACTTAAGTTCTCTATTTGGCCCTTCATTGATAACCAATCTAAGAATTGTTTTAATAGCACCCATTTAATTGTTTTACCACATTCATATGTCTCCCTCCCCACCCATGTGTTGACATGTGGAGTTATGTTTGAATGTGTGCAATATGTTTTAGGTGGCCAAAGGTTGAGCTTGATGTTTTGTGTAGTGGGGGCACGTTCTTTTTAATGGAAAATGGAGTTGTTTGTTTATGGAGTTTTTAAATTATTAGGCATGTATGGACCATTGATCTCCCTATGTTTGTGTGGGCCATACATTTCCTTATGGTTTTAGCACTTTTCAAATTGTCTACTTTGTAGTATTAGTATATTTACAACCACATTCATCTCCTATCGATTTAATTTCATATTTGTGCATTCAACCAAGTGTGATCCCATCAAGTAATATGTTGTATGATAACACATCTCTAAATTATGTTAAGTGGTTTTTAAGTTATTTCACTACACCATTTGTTGGTTGATCTCCATGTTATTAGTCTTAGTCCCTTATCTCTTATTTGTTTTAATTATTGGGATGATGTCAACCAAATGTTTCTATTGGTTCGAAACTTTGTGGTGGGCCTAGGAGATCAAAATGTAAAGAATGATATGAGAAAACTACTACATGACATGTTGCACTCCCATGGGTCGTCAAATATTTTGATCTCTTGCACTTGTGTAATTTATTGGATATTTTATTGAATGGATCTTGCACCTACTACGAGCTCTATCTAGATAGGTTAGGCCTTGTGAGTCATTGTTGAGCCTTGTTTGTAACTTAGGACCTTGTCAACCAAGACTATTACATAGGAGCCTTTTAGCCTTAATAGAATTGTTGTGGTCTCGTTTGTTACATTTGAACATGGTTTCATTAGAAGGTTAGTTAGATTTCTATGTTACAAATGTACATGAATTTTAAAAGGCATGTATATGGTACAAGTGGCTACATTTATTTGGAGTTTACAATTTTGAATTTAATTTATTGATTCTATATTATCTAGTCTCTTGATTTTGGTTTTAGAAAATTGTTTTGGTTTTTTTTTTTCATTTTTGTTTTATGTTCTCAATTTGTAAAATTTTTGGTTTTGTGTTCTCGTATGAATTTGGAGACCAATTTATTTTACAAAATTTATTAAACCTTAAAATTTAAATATTTAAAACCTATCATAGATATTGAACCCTAAACATGTAAACATGAAAATATAAAATACCATTAAAAAATTAAAATCAAAATATTTAAAAAACTAAACTATAAGACTATTTTTTCATTTAAAATAAAATATAAAATAGAAAAATAGAAAAAAAAAAAAAAAAAAAACCTAGAGGAGCTGGTGGCAGGATGTGAGCACTACAGATTAAGATCTTGTTTGCTTTCTCGGTCATTGCTAGAAGAAAATGACCTCGCAACCACTTTCTAAAAAATTACTAGTTTTTCAAAATGAGATCTCGTTTAGTAGAAAATAGGATCCTGTTTCATACTAAATGAGATCATGTTTCATACTAAATGAGATCTCGTTTCATACTAAATGGGATCTTGTTTTGTTGTCCTTGGCTCAGGATCCCACCACAAAATGAGATCACATTTCAAATTTCATCTTGGGATCCCATTTCATAAAAAGCGGGATCTTGTTTCTCTCAGCCCGATTAGGTGTTTTTGCCTAAGTCTGAAACTTTCATGCTAAGTGGACCCAATTTCATGCATTTACCCAATTTACAAAGACCAATATGAATGAGTAGATGAAAAGTTTGAATGACCTAGTCACTGTAGGGTTTGAGAGGGATTCTAATGGAAATAGGGGTGGGTACAAAATTATATGTGGTAGAAATATAACAATTCCTAATTGGATAAATATTGTGGTGGTAGCTAACAAATTAATGAAAATTATAAAGTCAATACCATACATGGAAACAATGTCAAAATAAAATCCTTGTATGAGTGGTGTAGAGAAGTAAATGGCTTGATGATTTATTGTAATATAGTATTATGGAATTTCCTTGCACATGTAGATGTGTAGTTTTGTCCCTTGTTCTATCATAGTATGAATATGTTGGCATAGTTCTCATTCTTGTACATGAAAACAAAATATGAGAGAATGAATGCCTAGATGTTTAACTAATTTTATAATATTAGATATATTATAAGTGTCATTAATAGGATATATATAACTTTTTAAATATTATAAATGTGTGTTCTTATCTAAATAATGGATCATTTTGAAAAAATTCAATAACCTATTTAAGTGTCTTTTGGTTTTGTATATTAGCATGTTTCAAGTGTTATACGTCTTTTCTAGAGTATGTATTTCATTATTTACAATTATGTAGAAGGTGTAGTCAAGAAAATGCCTCTCCATAAATAGATATCTTCATATGCAACTACAAATTTGTAGCCTAGGATACATGTGTGTTTACAAAATCACATTTCTTGATTTGATGTCATATATGTTTAGTTAATTTCACACTAGTGCAAAACATCCTAAATCTTTTAGGAAGAACTTACTTAATGGTATGTGATATTTTATGGTTACGTATGGATATTCGAAGTAGGTATAATTATGTGTATATGTGTAGTTTCTTTGATGTGCATTTTTATGCACATCTAGTTTTATTTAATAGATTTTCAAGCTCGTACTCTAGTATGTCTTTAAATCATGACTTTGTCACCTAATTCAAACTAAGGCATCAATCCTCATTTTTTAAATGATTAATTCTTTATTAATTCATTCTTTCATAGTCCCACCTAAGAATTTAGAACTAGATTAAAATTTCATCCTACATTTAGAACTTAGTGTGATAACTTTTTCTAAATCATTCAAGAGCCAATTACAAATGAATATTTAGAGGGTTATACATGTGTGAATTTTGGATTGCATAAGTTGTAAGAAAGTATTATGGGGATTTATCTCAAGGGGAATAAACTAGTATATTATATTTTCTTGCATATGCAATTCATCTTTACATACTTATTTAGAGGTATTTGGTATTCATGATGAGTTAGCACACATTAATTATTAATGACAACTATTTAGGGTGTTAGTGTGTATTGGGTATGGCTTGATGAGGCTTGATGTGTTTTGAATATAAGGGGAAAATAGGTTTTTAAGGGACTTGAAACCTTTTACAACTTTAGGTACAAAATGTTGCTCAAAAGATACAACACTAGACAGTCAGCAAAATCCAAAAACCCAAAAACCGCAAAAGATACAAACAGTTGCTCCAAAGATAAACAAAGAAGAATAGTAGTCAAACAACATCAAGAAATAGTGGGAAAAGCAGAGCTAAACCACACATGCAACCTTCTAACCACCATGAACAAACTTTACAAGGGACTGAGAGGAATGATTATGCTTAGGGAGACTTCTCTTCCTTCTTTGCACAACCATCCAAGAAAGATCGTCCTCCAAAGGATTAGAGCAAGGGGAAGTTGGAGGACAAGCTACCAAAGGAAAAAAAGGAAGAGAACCAGGAGTGTCACTGCCACAACCAACAGCAGCTACAGGAGCTATAGATAAACTAGCAGCCACAACAGCAAAAACAAAATCATTAGCAGCAACCTCACTAGCTGCAACAACAATTGTAGATAAACCAACCACATTAGTAGCAAATGTAGATGAACCAGTAGCTGTAGAAGAACCAACAACACCAACAACACCAACAAAACCAACAAAACCAGAAGCCCCAACAACAACTACAGAAGACCTAGGAGCAGCAACAACAATAGAGGATGGCAATTGAGAACCATCAACAGAAGAAGCCATGACTTTAGGGGCCAAGTCATCATCCCCAAAATCTTCCCTAGAATCATCATAAGATTCACCCACAGTAAGATGCTCACGAAGAGCATCTTTCCACCAAGTAGCATAACTCCAATGAGATTTTTGATAGTTTACAACCAAATGACCTGTAGAAAAACATCTCCTACAATGGAAAGGAAGACCTTCATAATCAAGAATCTGAGACCATGGTCTGGCCCCCACCATCAAAATGACCTCCCCAAGTAAATATTTTGAGGTATCAACGTCCACAAGAATGTAGGCGAAAATAGGATGATCATAGATAAGAGAAGACGAATCAACCATAACAAACCTACCAATAGCATTTCCAATAGACTCAAAGCAAGGAGTCCAAAACTGAAGAGGCAGATTAGGAAGTCTAACCCAAGTAGGAACACTAATAGATTCAGAAAGAGGGTTGAAAGAAGAGAACCAAGGCCGGAGAGAAAGCGAGATCTTTCCCCACAACCAAACACGCCCTTCTAACAGCTTCAGCCCTATCCTCCTCAAATTGAAAAGCAACCACAAAAAAACCCCTAGTCGAAGGATAAAGATCAATCCTATCCTCAATAATAGGCCTCCAAGACTCCAAAACCCATTTGTGCAAATTTGGAAGGGAGGGCCATAAACCATTAAATCTATAAATAAGAGTAGGACGAGAGAAATAATCTTCTTTATCTAACACCTCCTGCCCACAAACAATAGTAGGGGCAGAAGAAGAGCACCATAAGGGTTTACCCTTAAAAGAGGGAAGAGAAGAAGAAGGGATTTTACCACTAGAATCAACCACCTTAGCAAAGGACATAGAAACAGGGAATGAAAGAGGGACATCCACGTGCAGCAACCCAGACCCTAAAGGAGAAAATTAGAAGTAGAAAACCCACCTAGAAAAGGCCATGAACCTTCAGGAGACACAGCTAAAGACAGTGGTGACCCAACAGCAAGCAGCGAACCATCTGAAGACACCCGCGATCCAACAACACACGACCCAGCAGCGGCCAAAATTGACCTAGCAGAAGCTGGAATCACACCAGAAGTTGACGACACACTAGAAGCCAACAACACACCAGAATCCAACAATGCACCATCCATAGAAAGAAAGAGGGTTTCAGTAGAGAGCGGGATAGTTGTTCCAGTAGAGAGTGGAAGAGCCATTTCAAAATCTTCTATGCTGACAGGGTGTTGATGAGGCTTGATGTGTTATTTTGCATATCCATTTTAATTATTTTATGATGACCTATAAGATCAACCTCATTGGTTTTATAGATCTAGAAGTGTACAGGATTTTCCCACTCATATTATTTGGTTAATTACTACCCATGGTCTAATCATGATTTTTTTTTAATTATCTTAGGTCAACTTGCATCTTTGGCTCAAGTTTTTGAGGGAAAATTTTAGGATTATGGAGGTTGGTTTTGATAAGAAAAATAAATTGTTACCAAGGATAATTTGATGTTTTCCCTAGATTTTCTTTGAACCATTTATTTTGACTTAATTCTTTTGGTGGAGTGAACCTATCTTATATTTACCCTTAAATATTACTCTTGCTTCATGGTGTTATCCACTTTATTTTGGTGACTTTACTAATCTATTATGAACATTATTATTGTATTAAAATATTGACCATGAGATTTCAGTGCACATATATTAAGAAACAAATCTAAAGTTTTACTTTCGCCCACATTCTTGTGGACATTGATACCTAAAAATATTTACCTGGGGATGTCATTTTGATGGTGGGGGCTAGACCATGGTCTTAGATTCTTGATTATGAAGGACTTCATTTCCGCTATAGGAGATGCTTTTCTACAGGTCATTTGGTTGCTAACTATCATAAATCTTGTCAGAGTTATGCTACTTGGTCGAAAGATGCTCTTCGTGAGCATCTTACTATGGGAGAATCTTTGGATGATGATTCTGGGGATGACTTGGCCCCTAAAGTCGTGGCTTCTTCTACTGATGGTTCACAGTTTCCTTTCGTTGTTGTTGGGGCTTCTATTTTTGTTGTTGTTTTTGGTGTTGTTGCTCCATCTGCAGTTGTTGGTTCATCTACAGCTGCTATTGCTACTCATGCAGATTGTTTGCCTACTTTTGTTGTTGCGACTGGTGAGGTTGTTGTTGTTGCTAATGATTTTGTTGATGGCACTGTGACTACAATTTTATCTGCAGTTCTTGTTGATGTTGTTGGTTGTGGGAGTGAAATTTTGGGTACTTTGGTGGCTGGTCCCCCATCCTCCTCTTGTTCTAATGCTTTAGAGGATGATCTTTCTTGGATGGTTTTGCAAAGAACCAAGAGAGGTCTTCCTAAGCATAATCAGTCCTCTCAATCTCTTGTTAAGTTTGTTCGTGGTGGTCAGAATACTGCACGTGTGGTTTAGCTCTATTGGGGCTTATTGTTGTTTGGCTGTTGGTATTCTTTGTTGATCTTTTGAGCAGTTGTTTGTATCTTTTGTTGATTTTGGGTTTTTTGGGATGCTGCTAGCTGTCTAGTGTTGTATCTTTTGAGCAACATTTTGTGCCTAAAGTTGTAAAGGGTTTCAGGTCCCTTCAAAACTTGTTTTTCCTTTATAATCAAAACAAATCTAAAGTTTTAAATATTTTCTTGATTTTATTCATTATTGTGAATGATTTCTTATATGTTTTATGGGTATTGTTGAAAATGGGTTCTTGGTGGGAGCATTGAGGGAAGATTGGTCTTGGATATTTTTCCTCATACTGCTTAAACCTAACTCCTAATTTTTATTATCTTAGTTATCTTAAGATCCAAGATTACCCTAGAGATGTTCCTTTTCATGATGATACTCATATAAATTTCTCTTATATATCAAGAGGTGTTTGACACCCAAGAGAAGATTAGAATATATACACAATATCTTCTTCAATTGATGGCCTAGTACACTATTGTCCATGCCCAAAAGGCTCAACTTTATATATCATCCTTCACTGCAAATGAATTCATGAATCTAAGTGTTTAGTTTGGTGGTAGTGCTATAAGGGAAATGTGGAAAGTTTCATAATATAATGACATTGCTAGTGAACCCAATTACGATAAATATATTTTTACATTTTTCATGAAGCATAGGGAAATTTCAATATAAATCATCTTTATTTGACATAACCAAAGTTTCTTATTCATTTACTAATAATTTCAAAGTGTATTTAGGTTACATATATGATTTAACTATTTCTAGATGTGTTAGAAAATATGATTAAGTTTTTCAAGTCACCAAGTTTTTCTAAGAACTATGTGAGAAATATTGAATATTAGGTTTTTTATTTTGATGATGATCCAAGTCCAATGGTTGAGGATATTAGTGCAACATTTAAATATGAATGTCTAATCTAGGGCTTAAGTGTAATTTTGGAAGAGAAAGAGTTGTGGTGCTAGAATAAATTTGGCAAGTGAATTGATGTAGCTATATCAAAATCTATGCTTGAGTTTAAGATTTTTCATTTTGATCTTCCTAATGAGATTGTGTAGAGATCAATCATGCAACCAAGTATACTACTTTGATTCATATGAAATTATGGCACATTTAGATATTTATAATCCTAATATTTTGATGTGGTTCTAGTATTTTAGATATGATGATGTATTTTAGTTTTTGTTTTATCCTTTTATCATTACAAAGTGTGCTCATGTTTTGTAACCACAAAATGCAAGCACATTTATTGGTTACAAAATACGTTTTCATTATATAAGTCACAAAACACAGTCGTGCTATGTGATTTTAAACATAATGTGAGTACATTATATAGAAAATTGGCCATTTGGCCACTTTTTTGTACACCATTTCCATACATTTGTCCCCAACTTACTAGTGATAATGCTAGATAGCTAATATAATTCCTAATATGAACAAATTTTTACTTCAAGGTCATACAAAATCTATTGAATCAGGTTAATTATTGGATTCTCTTAATGCACAAGGAGGCAAAAGTGGCAAAACCAATTAGCCAACACCATCTTTCTAGTAGGAAAATCTCAATGGGGATTTTATTAAAGACACTTCAATTGAATCATCCCTTGATCCTCCTTCAATTGAACCATTCCTTACTTCTACATTCCAACACCATCAGTGTGCTAACTAGGTTCAATCAAATCTATCTCTTCAATTGAACATATGAGTTTGGCATGATTCACTTTAATATTTTTTTTCATATTAACTTAAAAATAAGATTCACTTATATATTTTCGCTCTTATCTAAATTTATTGTAAGATTAACTAAATTAATTAAAAAATTAACCTAAATATCTTAAGAGTTTCATTTTCCTACTCTTTAGCCAATAATAAATAATCATTAAAAAGTAAAAACTAACAATAAATATTTGTGGATAAGTAAAAACTAACAATAAATATTTGTGGATTTCTTAAATATTAATTATGAGGAACAATCAATAATTATATATGCATATAATTTTATCACTTATTCCACTCAAAAGGATTTTTAAAATTGCATGGACAAAGCCTTAAACTTGACATTCAAATATCTATCTCACCTTTTAATATATGGAACTGTCTTTCTTATAAATGCTTTCCATATAGTGGAAATATGAGATAGTGATCTAGTAGATATTTAGAGGCATTTTAAGGGTATTCCTTTAGTTAAATTTAGGAAATATATTAAATATATTTTTTAATATTTTCTATATTTCAATAATCTACATTTTTAGGGTCTTTTAAGTGGAATTGGTCTTGGATGCTTTTACTAGTGATTTAGGAGGGGTGTGGAAGGATAATCTCTAAGAAACTCGAACTAATTTTCTTGGAGATATTTCTAAATGCATCCAAGTAGTCTAGT
The DNA here is from genome assembly GCA_007258455.2 of Sequoia sempervirens. Classification (NCBI taxonomy): domain Eukaryota; kingdom Viridiplantae; phylum Streptophyta; class Pinopsida; order Cupressales; family Cupressaceae; genus Sequoia; species Sequoia sempervirens. Next base: position 111,475,363 of record VDFB02000003.1, on the reverse strand, counting down.
TTGGATTGGATGCATTGAAAAGATCTCAAAAAAAAAATTGGTATCTAACTTGGTAGGGTCATAATTTGTAACATAATAGACAAAAAATGGACTAATTAGATCCATTAGAAAGATTTCCAAAATAAAAGAAAAAATGAATTTCTCGAAGGGCGAGCTTTGGTATTCCTTTTAAACAACCAATAAAAATCTACAAGATTGATTCCATTTCAAAGGCCTAAAAAAAACACTAATTATTAAAGTATAAAAAAACCAAAAAAAATATTTCTCTTATTTCCTAAATTCCACCAAAAAGATACCCCAAACACTTATATATATCTATCAAAATAAATAATTCCATATATCAAAAGTTACCTATAAACTTACCAAACATTGTAAACTATTAAAAAAGAAGGTCGTGATGCTGTGAAGTTCCTGCCAAATGTTGGCAGGATGGTTTTGCTCTTTGATCTACAAAACAATTGAGAACAACATTGGTTCAATCAAACTGGGGTCAAACATGGAACCATTGACCATTTTCTAAATTGCTATCTATGTTATGGCTATCTTTGCCACCAATGCCCCGACTAGTAGCTATAAACTTGGAGGGGGTTCTAAAACCTACAATATGCTATCAAATAAGAAGGTAGGCTAGACGAGGTTTTAACCTTGCCCCCTTTGCTATTGTGTTTTTTTACTCTATTGTTGGAATGGCCCAACATCTTGATCTTTTACTAGGTTTGGTGAATCAATTAGTTCCCAAAGTACTTGCATTTCAACTATGTGTCATCTTTAACAAGAAGAATAAAGTACTTGCATTTCATGTATATGGTCTTTAATCAGAAGAAAAAAGTACTTGTATTTCATGTATATGATATTTAACAAGAACAAAGTATTGATTGTGGTGACAACCATTGCTTATAGCAAATGCAAAACTATGTTATGACAAATGCATTCTCTACTATAGCAGATGTTATGATCTTTATTACAATTGAATGTGAAGCATATCTAGTAAAATTTCATAACTACACCTTGCTCTCCTATGACCATGTCAGAGAGTGCAATGTGAAGAATAATATTTAGCTCAAACTATTTTCAAATTTTAGAATTGCTTACAAAATCTTCAAAATTTTATACTAAAGTGGTTAAGATATTGCAATTTATTCTTCCATACATATTTCTCTCTTATGTTTTATATTAGCTAGTAGGTCCATTGAAGATGTCAAAATGATTCCACTAAAAAAAGAACTATTATAAATATCTTATGGTGAGAGATTACTTGTACACCTTCATAGTTTACAGATTCAAATTAAATAAATACTTAAATAAAACATACATTAATCTAGATAAATAAATTAAGATTCATCATAAATAAAACTAAACACATTATTTGCACCCAAATAAACAAGTAATTAAAATATCTTAAATGAATTAAAGTAAATCTTTTATTTAATTGAAAGATTAATTTTGTTTCAACTAGATTAGTTTTAAAATTTGATATTTGATTCAAATATTATAAAATATTAATAGTATATAGAAAACTAATATATATTTTTAAAAAAATTATATTAATTATCATTATATTTTTTAAAAATCTTAATTACTAAATATTATATTTTTAAAATTTTCTTTAAAATATTTATTTAGAATTTTTGAAAATAAATGTAATGATATTTTACATATTAAAATTTAAAAATATAATTAAATAATAATAAATAAAGTAAAAGTCATACTTCATTATTATTATTATTTTAAGTTTGAATTAAACGTATGAATTATTTGAACATTAAATTTTTTTAATGAAAATTAAAATAAATTTATTATAAATATAAGTTAAAAATCAAAATAATCTTATCTCTCATCACAAAATTAATTCAATATATTAGATATTAATTTAATATAATATATAATCTAATATAATATATATAAAAACTAATCTAATAATATAATATATTAAATTATTACCCATTAAAAATATGTATTAAATTATTAAAAATTAAAATATAATATTATAATATTATTATTTAATATATTAAATTATATATTAGATGCTATATATGTTACATATTATATAGTATATATTATAATATTATAATATGATATTAAAATTAATATATTACATATTAATTAATATATTAATATATAATCTAATGTAATATGTTAAAAATAATTTTATAATATAATATACTAAAAATATATTAAATTATATATTATGTAGTATACATATTTTAATTTGTCAATTGTAACATGATTTGATAGTTAAATAGTTATTATTAAATTACTTTTAATATATTAAATATTAAATTTTTAATTATATAGATATGACAAATAAATAAATATTTATAATGAACAACTACAACCTTATTTTCACATTTAATCTCTAATTAAAAGCTCTCACGAACTAATCACTTTTTGAAATTTATTTTTTAAGAAATATGGGCCAAATATTTTATATGGGTAAATCGCTTACATCTCACAGTAGGCGAGCTTCACTACGGAAGTGGTGGTCCAGCTTGACGTAAACTTATTAAACAAAGTTTACATCAAAATTTAAAATTACAGCTAACAAACCCAGAAACAGCACCTTATTCACAGCTTCTATATGCTGAGAAAACAGCTTATACCTTATGTTAAAAAATCTGTCATCCAGGTATAACAGTAAATGCAGCAATTATATCACAATGTTTAAAATTTGGAACAAAATAAAAAATTAAATAAGTAAAATATCATGATATTGCTATCAGAATTCAATCTTGTAGTTTCTCGAGTCAAATTCATTGATCCATGTTTCATGAGTAGTGATTCATAAAAACCCATCTCTCATAATAATGAATGATCCACTTAGCACTCATTGCATCTAAGTGACGCTCACAGAGGTGAAGCATTGGGCCTTCCCAGGAGACCACCCGTCACAATACTACTCCAACTCAAGCGCGCTTAATCATGGAGTTTTTCCCAAGGTTAAGCCAGCTTAGCTTACAATCCCATTTGCAAAACCTTCAACAATTGTTGTGCTTTATGAACCATTTATTATAGAACTCCTTTAACTTATCAATTGAAAAAATATCTCTTACTTATCAAATAAAATATCATTTTGACAAAGTACTTACAATCTGTTTATGAAAATGCTTCTTTATGTTTTTTTAAATATTATCAGTTAAAAACAACTTTTGTTGAAATAAAAAAATATATATATTCATTATTTTTATTTGATTATTAAACTGAATGATGTGTTCCTATGCCATATCAATTAAAAAAATGGCTTGCTATAAGATAAACAAATGAATGAGAAAAACAAATTATAAGAAGTCAAAAGATGTTATTATAATCATCAACAGACCTGGCAGCCCCACCAGTACATGCACATCAATTTTCATGAATAGACTTGTCTAAATCTACCAAATCGTACATTTTCATACATAAATTGCACTTTCAAGACTTGTCATGGTGTTTGTTTGTTTGTGCATGCCTGCCATTAACAACTATTATGACATGATATGCTGAAAGTTGAGGTATACGCTGTCTAAAATTATCTCTCTCTCTTGTTTTTTTCTTGGGCTTTTGGAGTCCTGGCAAAGGCCAGCATTTGCTGCAATAAGTATGACATATATGAAGCATGGAGGCCTTTATACAAATATAAGTTCAGCTTCTAGTATCTGTCTTTTATGTAAGTTGATATTACTGTGAAATAAATTAATAATTGTGTTTCGCAATTATACCAAAAATTATCAATTCAAATTCAAAAACATTGAATTGGGCAAAGATTTATGAAATCCAAATTATAGAAAATTGTAATAAATTTGAAATAATTTCTCAACCCTTAAGAAGGTTTGGGTGGTAATAAATGAATAGAGAAAGCACTGGTTGAGAGATATACATTACACTGAAAATCTCTTAGAATTCATTTCCTTTCTTTTTTAATTAAAAATCTAACGTGAACAAACTCAAAATGAGTCAAAACTAGTACAATTGTAAACAATGATAGTATAGAGCTAGAGGTGAACAAGCTTATTCTTGTGAGAATAGTCAGCTTTTTTTACTAAATCTTTTCATGGAATATTTAAATTAAAAAAAATTATTTGAATGTTCATTAGTACATCTTGTATTCTTTACATTTAGTAGAAATAAGCTCATATGAAATTAATGATCTAATTCATACAAATTTTAAATTAACCAAGATGTACAACTTCGTATTATCTACATTCAGTGTGATCTTAACTTGTTGATGAAGCTAACCATGATAGCTTGCTTGTGTTTTCATAGATAAAAGTTCAAATTTTTTTATTTCCCAACATTGATTATCTCTAATTTTTAACATGCACTCTCTATTAAAATAAAGTTATGTCAAGAAGAGTTTAGTTGCCATTACAAATAAGTATAGAGACAACAAGTTTATTAAAGTGATGAAGGTGACCAACCTCATGATAATATGTGTCACCATGCAATGCAATTTCATACCCTTTCTTCCTTTGCTTATGCCTACTTGCCACATCCTTCATTTTGCTTCTTCCTATTTTTTAATCTCTATTTATATTTTTTATTTCTATTTTATTTTTATTTATTTTTTTGTTGTGCAAGGATATTGGCCACATTTAGAAATTTGTTTAAAAGTCATAGTTGTTGCTTTATGTAGTTATATTATGCTCAATTATATAGATATTTGCATTCATTGTCATTGTCTACCTATATAATGATATTATAGAGAAATCATAATACTTTTAAATTGTTACAATTTTGGTTCTTAGTCCAACATTTTGAGTGACATACCTCACTCTACCTCACTTGATATTTACAATCATATTTACTACCCCCCAAATCAGGAAATTCCAATCACAAATTCTATTAAAGTGATAACCAATACCTTTCCATATGATATATTAGATATAAAATATATTTACAATGGTAACCCTGACTTGACATATAATGGCATTAGGCATAGTTAATGTTAATTACATAAATATTTAGATTTTATAGGTAATTCCTACATATATAATATAATTAGTAAATATCACAAAATAAATTTATAATTTACATTTTCTATAAAATAATACTAGGAATAACTATTAATAACATAATAATCATAAGCCTTGTAGTATATGATGATATTAAGCACAATGACATAGCTAAATATAATCATAATTCTAATTCCACTTATTTTTAATTATAATTAGTTTGTTTGTGCCTTCATATTATATTCATAGGAGGAAAAAATTTCCTTAGAAGAGAAGAATAGAAGCATAGTCTTAAAATTTCTCATGGCATGTATTGCCTCTCACCCTTGACATTGTGGGTGTGTCATTGGGTATGGACACATATTGTTATTCTATTAAAACTTAAGGCCCATATGCTAATTATGAAGTTTCGCTAGGTGTTTTTGTTGACTTAAATAATTATAAATAATCTATTTAATTTTATATTATTGAAGGCAAAGAGAATGAATTTTATATGACAAAGCTGCAGAGGAATAAAGAAAGGGGTTGTTAGATTATTGAGGCATTTGTCAACATTAAATATATTTTTTGGTGAGTGATTTTAACTTAGCTAGACTTAGGGTAATTTTTTTTAATAATGGCCAAGCAGCAATGTTCTTTTGTTATTTTTATTAACTTGGTGTTTTTTACTACAAATTTGATAGATGACTAGTTGCTTGTGTTAGTGTGGGATTTTTACCTCGCGGATTTATTTCTGCATCCTGTGCGAATCAACGAAAACATTGTAGTAGGTGTTCTCATTGATCTGACATCTCAAGTAAACATCATAACTGAGGAGATCATGCTAATCAACTTCTTGCATAAAGATGGGTACGATGCACCTGCGAGCGCCATCCGCACGCATGATGAACTTTCCATACCTCCTTTGGGTAGTATCATCTTGTAAGTTTTGGCTGGACCTAAATCCATGAAGCTTTTGTTCGACATAATCCCTAGATCTGAACTCTTTAGAGTGAAGTTGGGTATCCCCTGGTTAGTAGCTATGAATGCATTTCCCTTGGTTGTGCATAAATGTTTAAAATTTATCCACGAGGGTTTCGTGCATGTAATTCATGACACCGGTTATAAACCGTCGGTTGCCCATGGTAGTTACTCCTTGGATTACTCTTGGCTTGCGCCTGTTGGTCCTCTCCTACCTAGGAAAGACCTCTTGTACCGAATGTATTAAAATTATAAGAAAGGGCATTTAAGGCCAAAAGTGAGATAGCCTCCATCACCCTACGTTGTGTCACATAGGGCATGTTTAAAAGCTAACAGTGATGCCACCAAAGCATGTAGAAGAGAAGAAGAGAAGCAGTACCAAGATCCTCCTTCTTCCTCTTCCGCTATTCAACCTGATGCTTCTTCTCACCCCGTTGTGTCACCATCAGATTCCACTCCACATTTTTGAGAGAATCCTATGGTTCCTACTTGGAAAAAGCCTAAACATCTCGTGTTCAAGCTTCTTGTCCTACCCATGGAGCCTAGGCCCATTGGATATGGTAGGAGAAAAGGTTCCTATGGGGATTCCTCTCTATCTTGGCCTCCATGGCCTCCTACTGATTTTTCTCCCAAAGTAGTAAATGGGAAGAGGCCCGTTGTTGAGGCACTTGAGTCGAGTCCCCCTACTGTCTCCCAGCCTACTCCTCCTGCTCCTATTTAGGAGTTTGTTCCTCCACCCGAAATGGTTGTAGTGGACACTCCCATGGCTGCACAGGAGCCTTATGTTACTTCGCAGCCTCTAGCCTCTAGCTCGAAGAGTCATAGGAACTGCCTTGCGCGTGAGTGCAAATCTTGTCAAAAGGCTCTCGCAGCTAAGTAGGTAGCTTTATAGAAGAAGGATGAGGAGATGACCGCCCCTGTGTTAGGACCTCTTGATGTGTCTTCATCTCTCCTCCCCTCTGCTTTTGTTCAATCAAGCTTCACATTGTTTCTGGCTTTCGTTGTAAGTACGAATGTGCCTAACCCTGAAAAGGTGCAAGTGTTCATCACTCCTTTAGTGGAGCCACCCTTGCTAATGTCCCTTTTGGATGTCCCTCCTTTTCCAAAGCTTGTGAATATCCTGAATACTTTGGTGGTATTCACTGTGGCTTTCTCCTCCTCTTGTTCCTCTACACCTTTCGCCTCGTCTGTGGGGAGTTCACATCCCTCGATGACGCCAAAGGTAGAGGATGGCCCCTCCAACAACAAAGGGAGTAAGAGGATCCCACCTTCTCCGAAAGGTGGTCCTACATTAGCTGGTTTTGTCCTAGTGACGGGGCAAGCCCCAGCTTCCCCTAAGTTCGTCACCGCTCCCGAGTCGTTCGGTGAGCCTAGCAGTGAATCTCAAGCACAATCCTCCCCATCCATTGAGGTGAAACATGGCACTCCTATAAAGTGCATGTTTAACTCTCTAGATGAATTTTTGGCCTTGTCAGCGATCTTTGCAAAGTCGCTGACCTTAGCTCCACAAGAACTTAGTGGAGGGGACCTTGCGGGGCCCTCTTCCTTAGCCCTTGTTGTGGGAGGGTCTGAAGCACCTCACCTTAACATTCCACCACTACAGGCTCATCCTCCTTCCCCCTACGATGATCTAGAGTTGGAAGCAGATGACCTCTTGGTCGATCAGTGTTAGGGGGACGCCCCTTCTTTATCTTTAGGTTAGATGAATGTGTGTGTTGTGATGTGTTCCCCTTTGATCGTGCTATGTGTTCCTAGATGACCCCTGTCACCCTTGTTGGTGCTTGGATATAGGAGTGATTTTTACATGTCGAAAACCTTCTTCTATCTGTTTCATCATTCTTCCATGTTTGTGACTTGATTTTTGGTAAATTGGGTACGATGCAAGTGTTGGAGGCATTTAGGCTTCCCTTCCATGTTGATCCAATTTTTTATTTTTACTTTGTCATCTCGTGCATTCTTCACAAGGTCTGATATAGTAGGGGGTTGATGACAGTTCATTAATATACTATTACTATACTTATATATATTTATGAGTAGTTCTGACCCTAAAATATCATATCACCCTTGTGCCCTTTGTTTGTGTTTATCTCTTTTTCACTCTTTTTCCTTCCATTCTCTCTTCTTTGCTTGAGTTGTCCCTCTCATGTGTGAAAACACCATTTCTATGACGTTTCAATTTTTAGAAAATGCATTTGTTGCTAACGAATCTTTTCTTGAAAATCCTCATGAACTTTCATAAATGTATTCATGACCAGAACCCTAATGGAACGTGTTTCCTTCATCATGGGCTCATAAAGAAAGAACTTGAGAACCTTCCTCTGAGGTGGGAGCAGCTTCGACCTTCCCCTCACGAGGGCGAATTTTCTTCCTTTCAAATTTTTTGATGAAGTGCACATCTTTCGAAAGGATTCCTCGATGACGAATTGATTTGAGAAAAAATGAACTTTTTGGTACTTTCAAACAGTGCGCCCCTTGAGTGGACCTCTCTTTTCATGCCAAGTTCTCAAGGGACCTCTTTGAAAACCTTCCAATTTGATTGATTGCATGTATGACCACTTTCATACATGTTCTATCTACGGGTAAACATGTCGCTTTGTAGGTGTGCCTGTGAAGCCGCTTTCTAACTATGTGGAGTCTCCTTCTCTAGGTTTCCTTCATGCAAGAGATCTTAGAGGATACCTTCCTCGTAGGTCTGCAGGCCTATGAGGCGCATACACCTCTAAGCTTCCTCCATGTGAGAGATCTTGGGGACACTCCCTTGTAGGTATGCATGTCTGTAAGGCACTTTTCTAGGTATCCTTCATGTGAGAGATCTTGGAGGACACCTTCCTTGAAGGTCTACGGGTATGTAAGGCGCTTTCGCGGTTTCCTTCATGTGAGAGATCTTGGAGGACACCTTCCTTGCAAGTTTGCGGGTCTGTAAGGTGCTTTCTCAGATTCCTTCATGTGAGAGATCTTGGAGGACACCTTCCTTGTAGGTATGCAGGTCTGTAAGGCACTTTCTCAGTTTCCTTCATGTGAGAGATCTTGGAGGACACCTTCCTTGCAAGTCTACGGGTCTGTAAGGTGCTTTTCTCAGTTTCCTTCATGTGAGAGATCTTGGAGGACAACTTCCTTATAGGTTTGTGGGCTTGTGAGGAACTTACTTCTTGGGGCATCCTTCATGTGAGAGATCTTGGGGGTCACCTCCTTGCAGGTTTGCGGGCTTGTAAGACACTTTCATTCTACAACTTCATAGTTCTACAAGGCTATGAAGTCCTTAACTTTCCCTACACTCTCATCACAGTCTTCTTCCTCGACCTGGTTTAGGTATACATTTCTAACTAGTGAAAACTTTAGTGGCGAATCTTCACCAATTGGCGAATTCTAGGAATCAGCCAAGTTGAAATTGGTGAATCTCACACCCAACAGGGTGTCTAAATCGCTTGGATTTTATGAACTATAGGTCCAATGCATGTCCATTCGCCAATGATTTTTTTTATGAGGTATATTTAAGCAAAAAAATTTCCATTGTCAAACTACGCATTTCAATTGGACTGACTAATATTTTCACCTAGAATCCCGAAAGCATTTAATAAAACACCTACATATTCGCCAATACTATTAAAACAACATTGTATCAGGACCAATTTCGCCAATTAGAATTTACAAATAGTTGCTTGTGAAGACCCATTTCGCCAATTAAAATTTATAAATAGTTGCTCATGAGGACCTATTTTGCCAATAACATTAAAAAATAATTACATTTGAGGACACATTTCGCCTTGAAAATTACAACGTATCCTTCTAAAAGCATGCGGGATTCGCCAAATTTTTAATATACCATTTAAAAATCCCACGGAATTCTCCAAATATGGAATCATGGATTGATATAAATACAATCGAAAGTGTCATTTATTCTTACACATTTTGTTTGGTTCTAAGGTTCTACTTCTCGATTCGAAAGTCAACGAAAGCTGAAAATGTAGACTTAAAAGGTGAGTGATCATTTATTCATAGTGTTATTAGTTATAATAATAAGTTCTATTTATCTATTTTCGATTCTTGCTTCAACAAACTGAACCTTAGAACCAAACTCTGAAGTTTCAAAGTTTTCGAAACCTACGACCCACCGAGTAGAAAGATGACCAAGAAATACTTGCAACTTGAAACAAAGTGAACCATCAACCAAGTCGAGGAATCGTGAAGTTATGAAAATTTAGAACTCCGCGACAAGTTTATAAAACTCTGAGGACTACCGACTAAGTTTAAGAAAAGCCAAAAAAATTATATTTTATTCCATGGTATTGAATTTGATATGTGATTCTGCATCATTTTTAAAAAACAACACTTATCACACTACTTATAAATTCCTATTGCATTGCCATTCACACAATCTTTGATAAATAACTTAAAGGAATATTATTAATCCATTCCTTGAATAGAAATAAATACAATCGAAAGTTTCATTTATTCTTACACATTTTGTTTGGTTTTGAGGAGTGAGGTTCTACTTCTCGATTCAGAAGTCAGCAAAAGCCAAAATGTACACTTAAAGGTGAGTGATCATTTTTCATAGTGTTATTAGTTATAATAATAATTTTTCTTTATCTCTTTTCCATTCTTGCTTCAGTCTTAAAGATGATATTGAGTAAGGAATGGGATCTATATTATTATTCCTGATCCTTAAACAAGAAGACATTTTTTCTAGTTTTTATTTGAAGTGAGAGATGAATATGTCGAGCGAATCAAAGATCAATATGTCGAGTGACTCGAGCAGCAAGGGTAAGGCTCATGTCACTGCTCAAGGTGGTGAACAGACTCTTGCCGCTCCTCAGACTCCTTCCGCTCCTCAGCGTGGTAAGGTTCCTTTTGCTCCTCAGAGTCCTACCCTCCTCAGGGTGGTGAAGAGACTCCTACCGCTCCTCAGACTCATGCCACTCCTACGGCTCCTCGGGGTGGTGGAGAGACTCCTACCACTCCTCAGGCTGCTCAAGGTGGTGAAGAGACTCTTGTCGCTCCTCAAGGTGGTGAAGAGACTGGGAGGCCATCAAAATGCCAAAAAATTAGACGTACCATACGATCTTACTTTGGAATTTCCAAAGCTTCTAATCCATCAAGTCAAGATGGAGCTATATCATCAACTCTTCCACCAAATATTGGTAGCATTCACAATACCTCACTGCCATCGGAAGGTCAAGTTAAGATTGTCATTGATTTAAATCAAAATGTATCAAATCAGGATGGCAATACCACAGAAGATGTTCCAAGGGATACCCTGGGCCCGGTTAGCCAAAATGAGATAGTTGACTTGGATGAGGATGATGATGTTTGTAGCAAGAAAAGGAAAAATAAACCAAAAAGGGGGCGATAGTGGGAAATGACAAGGAATTTTCAACTTGGTTGTTTGCAAAGTACCCATTCATGGTACCAATGGGGATTGGAAATGCAAACAAGATTGAAAAGGCAACATTGGCCCCAAATGTAAGATTTGTAGTTGGAAATGTGGAAGAGCCAAGACGTTGCAGCTAAAGATTGACACTATAGAAAAGCATATCGGTAATGTTTATGAAAAACAAATCATAGACAAAACTGAAGAATCAGTCGTATGATGGAAATCAAAGGAAGAATGTCTTCATGTTAGGTATGCCACAGATTATGAAGAGCATGAAAAAGAATGTCGAACATTGTTGCATGTAAAGGTACACTTAAGGCTCAATTTGGAAAAGCAATGGAAACAACAAATCTGTCAAAAACTATTCAGATGAGTGTTGCTTTTCATATTTTTTCCAAAGGGCATCCTATGATAGACTACCCGGAATATTCTGGTTTATTATCTTATTTGAATGTTCCTCACAATCCCTACTCACATTGGTCAGTAAACGCTGGATGGGAATGGGAAAACTATCTTGCTACAGTGGAAAAGGAAGATTTTAAGGATAAAGTAAAAGAGTCAAATTTCATTGCATTATCTTTAGATGAAGTTACTATGGTAGACAATACTTCTTGGGTCTATATGCATTTGTATATTGTACAACAACATGTTTTCCAAGCTCATCTTCTATGTGTTCATAAAATGAAGGATAGTTCAACATCGCAAAATATATTTGAACTAGTCAAGAAATCTTTGAATGAAATTGTAGGTATGGATGAGTTGACAATTGTGAAAAAGTTGGTGTGTGTAGGAGCTAATGGAGCTGCAATGATGCAAGGTCAAAGGACCAATGTTTGCACAAAGTTACAAACTACTTGTGCACCATACATGCTTGGCATTCACTGCATGTCCCACATAATGAATTTAGCATTCAAAATTGTAAGCAAGTTTCCTACAGTATCAAAAGTCAAAAATCTAGTCTACAAGATCCACGTATACTTCTGTCGAAATCCTAAACGTTTCATAGAATTTCAAAATTTTGCGGAGGGAATAACACCAGGAAACAAGCTTCTCAAGGATGTCGATACCAGATGGATCTCCCTACATGGACCAACGCAATGAGTTATTTCATAATATCAATCCTTGATTGGAGTGATGTATGAAAATCACAGCACAGTAGACAAAGCTCCTGACCTCTTACATAGGTTAAGCAATATAGAGACACTCTTAACTTTAACTAGTCTTCTCCCCATGCTAGATGTGATGAACGAGCTTGTGAAGAAATCCCAAGAAAAAACTATGTATATTAATGAATATGTCAATCTACATAAACATACATGCTTGGCCCTCAATCATCTATATCTAGATCTAACACAAGATGGCACAAATTATTTCATGTGGAAAAAAATTACTGATTTGAATGATCCTGATAATTATTTACAGTTTAATGCAAGTGGGCACTTATGTATCTATGTACGTGGATATGAGATACAAATGTACCAATGTAAGACAGCCAAGCACTCTAGCAGAGAAGTAGTTGTTAACGAGGAATATTTTAAAGGAATTGTTAAATCTGTTGGTGATAATTTGAAGGAAATTGTAAAATCTCTTTCCTTAGATATTTGTGAAAGATTCCCTTGACATGAAATACTTGAAGCCATGAGTTTTGTGTATCCTCAATTTTGGGAAAACTGAGATAACCCAAAATATTTTCATGCTCAGGTTAAAAATCTTGATCGAACAATTTTCAAAAACTGTAACATATAATGAGCAGAGAATAGAAGGAATTTTAGATGAAGCTAAGCTTAGAAAACAATGTAGGAATTTTGCAATAGCTATGAAGGACTATTATAAATCCATGGGAAAGGACAAGATTTTTGAACCGGGATCAATAAAAAAGGTTTGGACAAGCTTAGGTCAGAGTGAAATATTGTGTGGTTCGATATCAAAATATTTCAAACTTGCTAATTTATGTCAAAAAATGATATTGGGGTCGATGGAGGATAAGAGAATTTTCAGTACATTGGGGTTTTTGAAATAAAAGTTAAGAAACAAACTAGACAAGAATTTGGAAAATTGCTTGAGGATGAAAGGAACTACGTATAATGTCATAAATTTTCCTTTTGAAAGGGCACTCACAATCTGGAGGTCCACATGTGAAAGAAGAGGGATCGGGTTGTGCAACACTCCAATTCCAAAGGCTAGTACTGGTGGCACTAGCAGTGGCAATGGGACTCGGATAGATGACATTGAAAAAAATGACACAATGAATGTTGAATTTGAGACACAGGTTGAAGAAAATGAAGATCAGACTTGGAATCAAATTCAAGACAACTCTTTTACTTTATTTGATGATGAACATCAGTTTGAGGACCCCGATTCCATTTGGGAAATGGAAGAGATTCAAGAGAATTAGCGGTGTTTAGGTATTTATATTTCACTTCATGGATTTCAGGATTAGATTTCATTATTCCATACTGTAGTTGATGATATTTTATATTGTATTCAATGAAATTGTGAATAATTGCACTTCATGATATTTTATTTTATATTGCACTTCATGAATCATATTCCAAAGTCAAACTGTAGTTGATGATATTTTATGTTGTATTCCATGAAATTGTGATAATTTATATTTTATATTTTACATTAGTTCATACATGGTATTCAATGAGGGGTTAGATGACGACGCCTTTAAAAGGTTAAGGCAAGATAAGTCCATAATATCACGTGGTCACTGAAACTTGGAACCTTAGAACCAAAGTCTAAAGTTTTGAAGTTTTCCAAACCTCCGACCCACCAACTAGAAAGATGACCAAGAAAGACTTGCAACTCAACAAATTAAACCATCAACCTTGTCCAGGAATCAGGGAGTTATGAAAATTTAGAGCTCCGCGACAAGGTTATAAAACTCTAAGGGCTAGCGACTAAGGTTAGGAAAAGCACCAAAACCTTGACTTTGAGTGATAGTTACCACAACAATGAAACTAACCAAAACTCCATCATTCCAATTCCAATAATAGATAATCCACGACATGAATTCATATAAATGTTTAGTGGATATGCTAAGTTTTCATGGATATTGATGTTTGATGTTTGAATTGTAATGCAATTTCACTAAGATTATGGATGCCTGGAATTAAAATAACCTTATAGTTCATATTTTAATTATGTTAAAAGTAAAACTTGAGCATGTGCTCAACAATTCATCACTCAACTTAATTCTTATTAGATTAATAACATATTAACAATAGTAGTAGTAGCATATACAACAATGAACATCAGCAATCGTTTAAAGTGTATCTAGAAGTCAAAACCACTACCAGAATTTTTCTTCAAATGATATAATAAATAATACAGAAATTGAACATCAACACATTACTAAAGTCTGAATTTGAGATTTTAAATTGATTATCATTGTATCACATGAAGGAATACATAGAGGCATTGGCAAAGCAAAATCTTGCTCAAAGAAAACTCTGCAAAGAGCTGAGTTGGAACTTGGAAACTCATATTATCAAAAATTAAATCACTACATCACCTTTTCTAGCAACTTCCACTCTTCAGGTGTTGGAATTGTCATTTTTTCTAACTGATGTTGTTTGACTTGAATATTTGTTAACAATTCTTGATTCAAATTGGAACCTATCTTGGATTCTTCAGTCAATTTTGCATTCAGGGTTAGCAATGGTTTGATGGAATCCAAATAGGTCACCATATCTGGGTTCTGAGAAAACTGGTCCAAATCAATCTTCCTTGCATCCTCCATCTTCTTTCTGAAATCATTCTTTCTAACGAATCGCTCATTTGTGTCGAAAGCCTTTGGTAAACCAAGCTCTATGAAGTTCCTTAACTTTTCATCCACCTTCTTCATCTTGTCTACAGCCAAATAAATATTTCTCTGTTTCACACATTCTCAAACACTTTTCAATGACAGATGACAATGTCATTGATGTAACAAGCTGATTAGTAATCCCTTTTGATTTCAAAACATTGTCACTGGCTTTGTAGACTATTTGTTGAATTTGATTTATTGATTTCTCTAATACTAGCACATTTTTGTTCTCCATTAAATATTTGTTGAGCTTATTATGATGTTGTCTGATAGCATCAATCAATTGAAACATGTCACACAAATGATCAATCCCCTACATTATTTCATCCTAGATCTTTTGTTTCATATGCCTCATTGTTTCTCTGCAAAATGAAGTTAACTTAATTTCATTTTTTGCTTCCATCAACTCTGCCTGCAATCTTTCATTTATTTTTCTCTCCAATTTTTGTTCCCAATGTGCATTTCCATTTGCAATGCTTAGTCTTAATTTTTCTAAAGTGGATTTTTCCTCATCATATTTCTTGTTGTTCTCATCTAGCCTTTGCTTCAGTTCATTCACCGTAGTCTCATTCTGCTTATATACTCAGATTTGCTTGTTAATGTAGAGGCAGATTTTTTAATTCATTTTTCTAATTCATTGCTCTTGTTATCTATTGCTTTCCTCTTTGCTTTCTCATTTGCTAGGTCTGCCTGTAACTTTTCAATTTGAGTCTGCAACCTTTTTTTCTCTCTATCTTGCTTTAGCAATGATGTGTACACTAATTCATTGTTCTTCTTTGATACATTAATTTTGTTAGTATTTCTAAGTCCAAAAAAATCCAATTGAAAATTGTTCATCTCGAATTCAGATGGAGCCATCTGATTTGCTAGTTTGTTTTGAACTATGGGAACAAGAATTGTGTACTCCATGATTTCTTTACTTGATTCAAATGTGGGTAATACAATGTTGTTGCAGGCTCTGAAGTTAGAGTAGACGCACTCTCCATCAGTTGCTTCTTTTCTTTTTTATTCAATTATGATTTCTTTTTAAACTCTTCAATGTAATCAAAACCCAGGGATGCAGGAACAATGGAATGCTTGAATGGCGAAGGAATAGGAGTACTTGCAGTTGCTAATGATGTCGCAGCCAAGCTAACTAGCATTGGGGGAGTGCCTAGAAATAACTCCTTTGTGGTGGATCCACTGGTAGTGTGACTTGGAGTTGGAACTATCAAAATCCTTTGCCTCTTTTGTATGCCTTGATCACTTGGTGTTTTTGTGGTATATTGTGTTGTCCTCTTATGTGCAATTTGTTGTTGTAGCACATGTTGACCACTACTAGTACTACTACCCATACCATCGCTACCAAAGGCAGTGCCAGTTGTACTAAGCCCTCCACCATGGGCATGTCCTAGTTGTGATTGTGTCTGACCATGAGGATGAGGATTTGAAGCTCTAACAAATTGAATTGTTTCGGCTCTACTTGTTTGCCCTTGGTCTACTTTATCAGCTCCAAGGCCAGATTTATCAACTGGTTTTCTATGTTGTACATCTATTACTATAGGAATTCCTTGTCCTTGGGACCCCAAACCACCACCTTCATAACCCATTTTTTTAGCTATGGTCGCTCCTGTAGTAAATGCTTCTTTTGTGGCCTCACTTAAACCAAGTTTGAAATTGACATGGCTTTCTTCTTTCCTATCATCATCACTTTCTTCATCTTCTTGTTCATTTCGATGCTCTATATTCCATAATTTGCTAAACTCAAGATCTTCTTTGTTATCTCCATACTCTACAAGAGCTCTTGGATCACCTAGCTCCTTCCTCATAGACCAAAAGGCAGTAATTTTTTATCATGACCAATTTTTTTTTGTAACTTCCTTCTCTAGAGAATCTGGAATTTTTACTCTACTAGATGGTTTATGACTTTTTTCATAAAAATTGTTGTACCTCCTAATTGTCTTTCATTGCAATGCCATAATTTTTGCTAACAATTGTTCAAAAGAAATACCATTCTCAGCAGCACTTTTCTCTGTTGCTACTTTGACCTCATCCCAAGAATCCTTGTTTCTCAAGTTTTCAAGCAAGGGTTTACTTTGATGTTGAATTCTATTTCCAACATTCTTATTGAGCACAATCATTGATTTAATGGTGTCACATGGATCATACTACCAGTGAAAGATATCATCAAAATCAAAAAAATTCAAAAGATCATGTGCCACACTAAATGCTTTTCTCTCGAATGACATCCCTCCACATGAAAAAGGTAAAGAACGAAATAAGGTCTTCTTCCCCTGACTGCTTAAGTTTCTTTCATTAGTACTTTGCATCTGCCTTACATAGTCCAAAGCAAAAACCCTTTCTGTCACATGTATTGGAAGTTTGTATGGTTGTACTTTCGATCCATAAAATCTTAGTATAGTATATTCTTCCATTAAGTGCCAATCAACCAATTGTATTTCTTTTCCTAGTTGAATGCGGTATCTACATGACATAGGCAATCTAGGCATCGGAGTATTTGTAATTTCTTGATGCAATGGAGCCAAAAAGTAGTCTACAAAATTACTGTAGTTCCTTCGAGAATCATGCAACCTTATAACAGTGGTCCATTCATATACTGGAGCCATTTTCTTTTGCTCAGGATTACTATTACCATAAGGCTAAATCTAAAGCTTGTTGGTCTAAAAAATTCCTCTTAATTTGAATAGAAAAAGATAGCACAAGTAGGTTGTGAACCTAAATGTCTTGGTGGAACCTCCTTTAATCATTAAAAATTATTTATGCATGGATTCTACAATGTTCTCAATAAAATTATATTTGGCATGTGGAACACCATAATGGATATTATACACCATTTCAAGGAGGCATGCACCCACTTCCAAATTTTTATCCAGTCCAAGGCAAAATGCTAGCATGGAAATAGTATCCTAAACCCATTGTTTAAAAATATCCAAATCATAAGGAGGCTTATGATCACCTTTCAATTTATTTCTATCCTGAACTATTCTATTTAAGAAAGATTTTTTTTCCATTTCATCCATTGCTTCATAATCACTAGCAAGCTTTTCTAGGTCAATGTGGACATTTCCAAATTCTTCGGTTGTAAACCCCAAGACCAACACTTTTCCAAGTTCTTCTGCATTAATGGATAACAATTCTTCTTTGCTATCTTTATTAACAATTTCTCTTTTGTTATCATCATAATTTAGGGCACAGACCATGATAAATTTTGGGCAAGGGAAAACCTCATGTAACATCATGTGCCCTAATCTAGTTACCCATGGTGCATTGATACTATTAACTTGCAATTGCATTTGCTTTGCAACCTTATTCTCAAATGAAAATTTAAGTTCTAAGGTACTCCTACCATAGGTTTCAGGATCATAAATATCATGGTATTCATCAATGAAACCTAGGCTTTTAAGCAATTTTGCATAATGTGTTTTTTTATCCGACACTACTCTAGTGGTACTGGTGGTAGACATGTTACAATCAACAATATGAAATTTGTGAATTCCCTATTAGTCCTTAATTTTTCTTAATTCTTAAGCCTCTTAACTCTAAACCTAAACTTCAAAGTTTGACAAAATAATATTTTAAGAAACATCAAGCAATGAAACATAGCCATAGGAATTCTTTAACTTACCCAGAATTTGAATTTTGATTCTTCAAGTTGAAACTGGGTTACTATAATGGCTTTGTTCGAAGTGGAACTGTGGAACCTAGAATAGGGTGGTGCATTACAATGAGCAAACTGAATGACACTAAAACATCTACTTGTTACTTACAGACTACATAGTACACAATTAGGTAGTACAATGTACATGGTTGACAACATTTAAAACAAGCCATTAATGATTTACTCCTGCATTGACAAAAAATTCTAAACCGTTTATATTTGTTAATCTAATGGTTATAGGGTGATTCCATAGGTTTAAGTTCGCAAGCGTAGCACTCTGTGAATTTCATTCTGGAATGCAACTACAACCATACATCAAATGTTCATTGAATGGTTGAGTAATTAATGATATAAACAATAAACATAAAACATGTGTTTTAAATTTGCTTTAAACTTTAATGCGCTAGGATTGACATCAAGCAAGGGGCCAGAAACTTAACATTGCAAAGGCCTTAATAAAATGAATTACAATGTCACATTAATAGCACATTGCACAACCATTAATAGCATTTAACTTGAAAAGGACTTAATATAATGAATTACAATGTCACCTTAATAGCACAACCATTTATTTTATTACAACTGAATTACAATGTCACATTATTACATAGTACAAATACAAATGTAAGTGCAAGTTCCAAGCTTCTGTTGGACCACTGGTGAAAAATTGAAAACGTAAATGTGATACATGTATCTCTGAAAATAAATGGAACTTGTCGGGTCAACCATGAGCTCTCAAAATAAACTCATGGGACTTGTCGGGTCAGCCATGGTCTCTAAAAATAAATGCTTGGGGAAAGGGGGCCGAATCAAACTGGGGAAATGGGAGCCATGAAGATACAAAATGTACTTAGCCCCTGTCAGAACCAGACTTCAATGCAAAAGATGAGGGGTTGTAAAATTGCTACCATGTAGAAGATGAGCACTTAAAATAAATGCATGGGGCTTTCCTAGTAGGCCATGGTGTCTCAAAATAAATGCAAGGGACTCTCCTGTCCAACCATGCAGACGATGAGGGGTATTAAAACTACTCCCATGCAGAAGATTAGCACTGAAATTAAATGCATGGGAATTGCCTGGGCAACCATGCAGACGATGAGGGGTAGTAAAACTGCTCCCATCTTCTACTTACAGCTTCCATGCACTAGGATAGCACTTATCTCCATCAGAGCTCCTCATCCTGGTTCAAAACCTATATGAGAAGTCAGGTAAACCAAATCAACTTTTTTCCAATTCCACCCATTCTGAACTTGAAGGAAATTGGTCTTTTACTCTATAACTACATAACTGGAGGCAGGAGAATTTAGAGCACCCCCAATAATACCGCATCATCTTCTTCATGAATCCTTATTAAGTTATTAACCCTACAAAATGAAAACCCTTATTAAAATTAAATGAATGATTTTAGTTGTGCTCACTATCCTTATTTATGGGCCAAAAGTGCCACTACTAGCCCGGTCCCTTGTACACCTCACACGTGTCATGTGTGAGGTTGTGTATAGTTACTACTGACTAGTAATAATTACGATT
Source organism: Sequoia sempervirens (assembly GCA_007258455.2). Classification (NCBI taxonomy): domain Eukaryota; kingdom Viridiplantae; phylum Streptophyta; class Pinopsida; order Cupressales; family Cupressaceae; genus Sequoia; species Sequoia sempervirens. The sequence continues at coordinate 111,455,099 of VDFB02000003.1, read as the reverse complement.
CGCACAAACCAAAAATCCAACTTAATCGTCACCTCAAGCTAGCTACATGCAAAGTTGCAAACTATACCTCAAGCTAACAAGTTGTCAATTGTCAAAATTGGTAGTGCCACGCAAGCTATCGATTGTCAAAATCACTGGATTATTGACATCATCATCTATGATTCTACAGTACATTGTGCAGTTTTCAATATAAAGCTATCCAATCAATCACTCTGGCTATTCATATGGCATTAATTTGTGTCGTCGCCCAATACCATAGCCAAATTGAGAATTTCAATAGAATAAATGAAAGGTAGAGTACTTCAACGCATTGAAAAGAGAGAAAAAAATGTCTTGTTTTACCTTAATAATTATAAATGTCCTAATAAGTCATAATAAATTTTGCTCACTTATGATCAAAACTATATGTTGATTTTTGAAACCAATAATTAATAAAATCTCAACCATTGATTTATGAAAATCTAACAGTTCTAGTGTTATTCCAGAGGTTTCAGTTCGCAAGTATAGTGCTTCAAGGATTTACTTTTGGAATACATCTATAATCGTCCATCGAAAATTCATCAAATGATCCCTCTTTTAAAAAAAACTTTATGCACGTGCATAATTTCAAATGGGGACATCGCTAGGTTGATGAGACTCAACCCTTAGGATTAAAGAGTTAAGATTTAAGGCTTTATCATAAAATATTTTGGTTTGACTTAGGCAATATTAAACGGTAAACAAGAGCACCAATATTTAAACAGTAAAATATTTAACGGTTCTAGTGTAATTCCGAAGGTTTCAATTCGCAAATCTAGTGCTTGAGAGATATACTTCTGGAATGCAACTATAATCATCCATCAAAAATTCATTGAACGGTCGTGGTCCATAATGTCGCATGGTCACTGAAATTTGGAACCTTAGAACCAAAGTCTGAAGTTTCAAATTTTTTGAAACCTCTGACCCACCGACTACAAACTACAAAGATGACCAAGAAAGACTTGCAACTAAGGTTAGGAAAAGCACCAAAACCTTGACTTTGGTGAATTAAGATAGGAAAGGTGGCAACTAAGGTTAGGAAAAGCACCAAAACCCCGACTTTGGTGAATTAATATAGGAAAGGTGGCAAGGATGGTGCATTTATGAAGTGAAGATCACAGGTAGATTTTAGCAAGTGGACATGACTGGAGGATCGATGGGTAATTAAGATCGGTATGTGTGGAGTTTGGAAAATTATTACCTCTTGGCCCTCGATTAGTGAAGTTAATAATAGAGTTTGGCATGGAGAAGAAGGCACACAAAAAGTTTGAAAGAGTGGTGGTGGTAGCGGTGTAGCTGCAATAGTTTTCAAATGGAGGCCAACTTCACTCTGCATTCGAGGAGGCAATTAAACCTGTTTTATGGTGAAGCTTCTAACAAAAGATTAATGGGTATGTTTTTATTCACTGATGGGAAGTTGGTACAAAGTGTGCGGATGATTTTGGGGAAATCCTTTGGAAATCTAAGGCATAGATATAGGACTAACATGGGTGTATACTCCTTGATTATAGCATGGGACAATGAGTGTGCGGATGGAGGTTCTGATGGGGTTGGTCAGTCAGACAGATGGTTATGGGACATAAATTTTTTGGCTTGTTGGAAATATGTGAGTAGGCCACATATAGTTGTGGAGCTGGTTTTAGTTGGTAGGGGTTACTTTTTTACGTTATGTGAAGCATGTTAAAGATGCTTTTTTGAAAAAATTGTTATAGTTGTAGGTGATTTTTGGATGGTTGATAAGCAATGGGAGCAAATAATCTTTATTTTCATGCATTTTTTTATTAGTTTGATATTATGTTCAATTCGCCAATGTTTTTTTCTTAATCATTTGAAAATAGGTTTAATTCGCCAATGAATTTTATATTTTAGTTTGAAAAAAAAGTTTTAATTGCCAACAAATTATTTTTTCTGGTTTGAAAACAAGTTTAATTCGCCAATCGAAATATTTTATTTGTTTGAAAATAAATTTTAATCGCCAATGGAAAAAAATTAGTGGTTTTAAAAAATTTGCATTTCGCCAGGATTTTCTAGACTTCTAGTGATTAGAAAATATTTTCCAATGGACTTTTTTTTTTTACGAAAAACAAAAAAATTCGCCACTAAAATTAATATTCTTATCGGGAAGTATAAAAGATTCACAAGGATTTTACACCTTTGTTGGGGGGGGGTTTCTTAAAGTTCTCCCTATTTCTAACCCTACTACCTTTCCGATCTACTTTACCAAAGCACTCATTCGTATTCGCGCTCACTAAAGTGGGGGAAAAATGTATAGGTGTGAATTTGCACCCCTTACGCAAATTCCCCTTTTACACTTCCTCACCTTAGAAAACCAAATCCGATGGTGAAATTCCACATCAGCAAGTTGTCTTTGTTCCACTTGGCATTCTTCTTTTGTGTCGGTAGAAGAATATTTGTCAAGATGCACGTGCAGCGCGCAGACATCCACACGGGGCGCTTACATCCCTAACGGATTCCTACGTCTGAAGTTGGCAGAGGCATTACACTTCCTATTGGGAATGATTTGTAACATCCCTCTTTGACTAACTGACCTGAAAAGTCCTTATTCTCCTCACCTCACCTTCAAAAATATTCATTCTTCATGCAACTCATCCATTTTGGCAATCTCCAAGCATTCACTTCATCTCTTTGGTATCACTTCTTGCAATCTCTTCACTTTCATCACTTCAAGCAGCACTTTGGCACTTCATAGTAGCAGCAACAATACTCCATCCACTCTATCAAGCAAGTGTGGAACAAGCCATTGCAACCTGGGCTTTAGGTTTTGCAACACCTCCCTTCATCAAAGTTGAGGTTGTGGTGATTGTTCAAGCCTTCTTTCTCCATCATTGGCTAGTGAGCTCTTGGTGGAGGTAGTAACATTTCGCTCCTCTCCTTTACGATTTGGTTGAGTAGCTGTATACTGTTTTGTAGTGTTATTCGTGTACTTTCTTTATCATACATTTCTCTATTGTCACTATCTTGCTTGTCTATGGAGGTGGAAACACCAAAATAGGGGTCTAACTGAGGCAGACCCCTATACGGCCCCCAACAATTTTCCCTCTTTCTTGTGTGTAGGTGGACATGCATTTGGAGCTAGCTGGCGAACGAGTGTCTTTGTGAGATTATTTTTTTCACCTTAGCCTTCATATACTTACTTTATCACATTCATTTGTATCTTTCCTACTTCATAGTTCTATTTTGTTCCCTTAGAAGTGACTAGCTAGGTCATCAACTTGTTTTCTTGTAGTTCATACTGTGTTTTTGGTCCTTTGGTCTTACAGACGTCAGCGCTCCTGAGAGATGTCAGCACGTTGTGTTGTCATCCCAAAACCGCGCTTCTATCCTCAAGCAGAGAGCTACCTGAGGTACAGTGTTGAACCCAAAAGCCGTCTCACCTAGCCCTAGTTTAGATTTCGGGTCTAAAGAGTGGTTGTAGGGCCTTATAGTCTGTTGGGACTGTCAAATTTTTCAAATTTGAAGTGCCCATTTCAAAAAAAATTCCTCTGCACTCTCAGAAGTGCACTTGAAAATTTGCCTGAGTGACCCACTTTGGAGGGTCATAATTTAGTGCCCATTGATTTTTGTGCAAAACCCCTTTGTAGACACACTCATGTGACGTATGTGAGCAGGCATGTCAATTTCAGCTTCCCACAATGAGTTTTGTCAAGGTTTTGAAAAGCGAAGTTGGAGGGTTTTGACACTTTTCTGTTGTTTGCAAATTCTATGTTTTGCAAAGTGGCCTCCTGTTCGAGCTTATATTTTGCAACCGAATGATCTTCAAGTCAAAATGATTGTTTCTCTTCATTCTCCATACCAAAGTGTACTCCCTAGTCCACTTTCAAAGCCTCATGATCTGATTTGCTATTTTTTTGAGGTCAAAAGCAAACACAATTTGTTCAATTTTGCACCTACATTTTCTGAAACCTTTCAAGGTGGTCAACTTCGACCTTCAATATCTTTTGAAGATTGATGATTGAATGAAAGATCTCTTGCACATGTACTCAAGGTACCAAGATGATCTAATGTGTCTAGTGGCAGCCCCTCAGAAATTGATTTGATATTTTTTCAACGAGGTGATTTGATGAGTTTTAATTTATTCTAAACAAGTGCAATTGAAGAAAAGTATGACTAGGCAACTTTGCACTTGAATATCTTCCACCTCGTGATCTTTTTTGCTAAGCTGTCTTTTTCACTCCATTTTCAAGCCTGATGTCTACATGCATGTAATTTTTCATGGCTCCAGGAGGTTGTTTGACTGATTTTCAAGGGTGATTCCAAAGCCCATCTGGCCATTTTTGCTCTCTATGCAAAATGTCTGAAAGCATATTTGAATGACAACCCACTTCATCTTTTCACACCTAAAGCATCCAGAAGGTTGTTCCCAGTCAAATGGAGCACAAAGCTTCTTTGAAAACAAAAAAAAAAATAGCTGGGACCCGGCATGTTCTGCACATTTGTGAAATTAAAGAGTTGCCAATAAGGATTTGAACACTAAATTTCAAGAGGAAGTGTGCTTGCAGTTAGCATTGAATATCATAATTTGAATGAGGTTTTGGATATGATTGTTGTTAAGGGGACATTTGAGATTGACGAGGGTGTTTCACCTAAGTTCTCTCAAGATAAAGTTACAACCCTGTTTAATCCTGCTTGGTTGTTGGAATACACGCATGATACTGAGAAACCAAATCAAGTATACATGCTAATATGGTCAGGTTTCTCAAATATATAAGCTTGGAACTAATAAAAGATGCAGTTAGGGTGGATAAAAACTCATAAAATGTAAGGTCCAAATATTTGGTGATATGGAATTGAGAACAAGGGAATTATTCCGTAGCATACACCATCTTCAAAAGGAATTGATCAAATGTATCCATATAGAAAAACCAATGGGAACCAAAGATAGATTTATGGAAGCCACGAGTTTGGGGAAATTAATATAAGTTCCTATTGATGATTCAATGTAAAGTCAATCTCTTCACCATGATTATGTTTCCCTAGTCATATATTGGAATGAGGATAAAGTAAAATAGATCGAACTCAGCATTGAAAACACATAAAGTACATTCAAAGGTAAAGGATTTTGAGCTTTCCATAGTACAAGGAACGTCCAAGGGATAACCAGCATACTTCTAAAGGCAGCAATACACTTCAAGAAGTCCTTTATTGGTGTGCAGGGCTGGCAGTATTTTTGTGAATGAGTTGCAATGATAATCGAGTAAATTGCATATAGTGATTACAGGGCGCCGTTGTTCGAGCTAATAGGGATCTATTAGATATTGTAAAAGGAAACTTCTAAGTGAATGTTGTCTCAAAGAACACCTGAAGAGTACAGCAAATGCACTAAATGGACCATTGAAAAGATCTTAGAAAACCCTCAAGCAAGATTTAATTTCAGCGCAGCCATCATGCTGGTAAAGAATAGATTTGATGAAAAGGCTTCACGAACTTTTAAACAAATGCTTATGCAGTGAGTGTCATGCCAACATATGTCTAAAATGGATTTTTTGAATAGACTTTAGAAGCTTTCGAGCACTACTAAGGGCAGGTCTCGGGTGCCCCAATTTGACTACCATCATGTTTGGCAAGCTTAAGGTTTCCCTAGTGATGTTTGGAAAACACTGGAAGTTGCTGCATGAAATGGATTTTTCGGCCAACGTGTGGATAGATGAAGCCAATACGGCTTGTAGGATCGAGCTTCTGAGGAATAAGAGATAAGAGTCTCTTGTAGGGAACGTCACCACACATTTTGAAGAGGGAATATTTTGTTACCATGGCCTTCAAATCAGGTATGGATATACATCAAAGCATAGCACGATATGGGGATTTGTACGCAGCCACTTCGTTAGCTAAAAGGGGCTGACCCATTAATGAAGCCACCGCGCTAGCTGGAGAAGGGATTTCAAGAAGAAAATTCAACACGTCTGGTGAAGACACAACAAAACCCTATGCTGGAACAAAGATCATCTTTGCTACAGATGTGGGCGCCACGGTTCAAACAGGAGGAGGCTAATAAACTGTCCCATAATAGATTTTCACAGAGAAGAAATGCTTCGAGGGATTCCATCTTCAAACACGTCAAAAGCTGAAATGTGTCATTAACGAGGCATTGCTGCCATGGAGGAATGAACCATATTGTGGAGCTGCATAACAGATGAGGAAAATTAGGGTTTTTCTCTTATCGTTCGTGATTAGTCTATCGCACGCTAGTGCTCATATTTTTCAGAAGAACTGGCGATGAGCAATCGCCCATCACGGGTTCATCTGCCATTTTTCCCTTTTAACCAGCGATGAACTATGGGTAGGCGATGGTAGGGGGTGGGTCCTAAAATATTAAATGTTTTTAATGTTGCTCGGTGAAGTAAAGGGTGCGAATGAAAAGCAAGGGGGAAATTTTAAATTGTCCAACCTTTTAAAGACAACATTTTTAAATGTTGCTAAAATTTGGAAAGGGGCAAAGAATGTGGTGAATATTTTATGTACTGGGAGGTAAGTTGAGTTGTGATATTTTATTCAAGGGGAGAGTAAATTATTTTACTCATTTAGTGAAAATATATTCACTAAAGTGTTGGGTAAAAATGCAAAATAAGATGAAAGAGTAAAATGCACGGGGTGAAATATTTTATTTGGCCTAGCCCAGAGCAAAGTTAAATGCTAGAGATTAATATGGTAAAGCAAAGTGAAAAGATAAAAGTGGCACGGGAGATGGTTTCTAAAGTGAATTTATTATTCATTTTATGAATAATGTTTTTATTGGTTGAAGGTGTAATATGACAATAGGAACAAAGAAATAAATAGAGCTTTTACTGGAAGAGCAAAATAATTTTTCAACTACAGGGAAACCGCGTGAAAGTTTTCACGGGAGCAGATTTTTTTCACCAACAGGGTTAAAATATGGACAATGGAGTTGAATATTTACAATGCAACAAGAAAAGTCAAGGTAAATATTTTTCACAGGTGAAGATTTACAATTTGGAGGGAAACTTTATGTTGCAAATGGAGGTGCAAATATAACCGCCTAGATGTAAATGAATTTGAAATTTATTTTGAAATGAAGGCCAAATTAAAATGAAATATCACATGCCAATAGCCTGAGGCTTGTTTGCTCCTTAATATAAAAGGAATTCAGGGTTGTTTGGCAGGGGTCTTTGGTTGGAGTCAAGATTAGAACTGTGCCAATGAAGAACACTGAAAATGCATATACAGTCCATGTCTTAGAGTTTTGAGTAGAGCTAGTGAATTTGGTTAATTATGTGGCTTCTAAGCATACCTAAATAGAAATGCTAATCTCTCAAGCCTAGTTTCTCTCTATTTTGACATTTTACACGAATTATTAATGGATTTGGATCAAGGATCTATTCAATAATTGTCTTAGTCTTTCACTATGATGTATAATTTAATTGTTGCTCTCATCTAATGGATTGGAATAAATGCTTTAGTTAAGTCATAAATTCATGCTTGTGTCATATGGATTTGGTAAGTAGTCACAAGAGGTTGGGTGTTAATCTATAAATTGTAAGGCAATTGCAAAGATTATGGATGTTCAGGATTAAATCGGCCTTGTAGTTCAATTCATTATGTTCTGACTCCCGACCCTTGGATATGGCACTAGTCTTGATTGTTGCATACAATGTTCTCACTTCTAGTATTTCAATTTTAGAACAAATTTCATAAATACACTTTCCAATCGACCTATTGTTGTGGTATTTGATATTCTCAATTGTAGATGTTTAAATTCTCTCAAGGAAATGTCAATTTCTTGAAGGATTTCATCTATTCAGCAACAAGTGAGAATATATTTGCTTAATGTGCAATGTATATGGAAATTGTTTGAAAGAGTGATATAAATACATTGTGGGATCACCCTCCCAGGTTTTGCAGATCTCGAAGTGCAAGAGGAAAGTTGAATTGCTTTCTCTCGTTCATTGGCCAACCCCTTCTTGGTCGCTAATCATTGGAATTGGAAAATCCATAGGCTACTCAGAAGATTTGGTTGGTATTTAAAAGAGCCAACATAGTCCTCATCATTCTCATCCCTTTTAGAGTGAGGTAAGTTAGGGCAGCCTTCCACTCTTGGCTCTCCATGACCTGGGGCCTTGACGTGGTCGGTCCCCCCTCTCTTACATAATCAATAAGGTGGGTCACATGGTCCCCTTCCCAATCAACAGCACCAACAACAAGGTGTGTCATGGGGTACCCTTTCCAATCAACAAGGTGGGTTGCATGGTCCCCTTCCCAATCAATAGTACCAACAAAAAGGTGTGTCATAGGGTACCTTTTCCAATCAACAAGGTGGGCCACATGGTCCCCTTCTCAATCAACAATACCAACAAGAAGGTGTGCCACAAGGTACCCTTTCCAATCAACAAGGTGGGCTACATGGTCCCCTTCCCAATCAACAGTACCAACAACAAGGTGTGCCATAGGGTACCCTTTCCAATCAACAAGGTGGGCCACATGGTCCCCTTCCCAATCAATAGTACCAACAGCAAGGTGTTCCATAGGGTACCCTTTCCAATCAACAAAGTGAGCCACATGATCCCCTTCCTAGTCAACAACACCAACAACAAGGTGTACCACATGGTACCCTTCTCAATTCGTCCCATCAACAAGGTAACATGCCAACACACCATTAATGAAATATTCAATATAGTTCACCCAAACAACAAGGTGTGCCACATGGTACCCTTACCAGTTCATCCCCTTAACAAGATATCCCACCAACACACCACTAGGGAAACCTTCAATACAGTTCACCCCAACAATAAGGTACCCTTCCAACACACCATCAGGGAAAACCTTCAGTACAGCTCATCCCAAAAATAGGGTGTACTACTAACGCACTACCAAGGTACCCCTCCTCAACAACAACAAGGAGCTAACCCTTCTTACATCCAACAAGGAGCTAACCCTCCTTATGTTCAACAAGGAGCTAACCCTCCTTACATTCAACAAGGAGCTAATCCTCCTTACATCCAACAAGGAGTTAACCCTCCTTCCACCCAACATGGTTACCAAGGTCATGTACCTCAACAATACCCAACTTATAAACAAAACATGGTAGGACAACAAGGTCACTACACGCAGGATTCCCAAACAAACATACCAAAAATAGAAATTGAAATACAACTACAAGAAATGAATTAGAGAATATCGGACATGCAGTAGGGAAACCAAAGAAGACTTATACCCTTCAAGATATAACTCCATTTCCTTTCGATCGTTCCATCACTATGCTTCCCTTTCTGAAAAACTTTGAGATACGAAAGTTTGATAAATATAAAGGAAAAGGAGATCTAGTAGAACACATGAGAGATTTCTCAGTAGCATGCATGGAAGTCCAAAAAAAAGATTCCTACCTAATGAGGCACTTCCCATGTAGTCTTACTGGTCACTCCATGGAATGGTTCGCCCATCTACCACCAGGAATTAAAAGCTTTGATGAACTGTCTACCAAATTTGTAACCCACTTCTCATTCAATATAGAACAAGAAATCACCATCACGGATATATACAAAATTAAGCAGAGTCAAGGTGAATCCTTCACCTCCTACCTACAGAGATGGTGATATAAGGCTAGTCGATGCAAATGGCCCATTCCTAACAAGGAACCAGTAGACATTTGTTTCCAATGTCCAAGCAGAATCCAACTACCAACTTATCATGTTGTGTCCGACCAACTTTGAAGAGGCCATTGAGAAGGGACTACACATAGAAAGGGCCCTCATAGCAAGAGGAGTGATCAAGCTAAAAAACCCAAGAGATAGTTATTCTAGTTCAAATGAGAAACCTAAAATTTGGGCCAAGAACAAAAATGTTACAAATGATGGGGTAGTGGATGCTAGAGTAGTATGGAATGTACAAAATATTAATGTAAGATGGGGTTAGCAATTAAATAGCATAGACAAAGTGATAGCCAACACTTCTAAACTATTAACCTCATCTAAACAAGAGAAAACAAAAAAAATGGAGATATCAAAATGAAAGCAAACAAAATAAAACACTCCCCATATTGTAGTTGATTCCTTCTCTTGCTCTCCTTCTTCTTGTTATGCAACTTTTCCCTCAAATTTGTTGAAATACTTGTGCAAAACCTGCAAATGGTAGCAAGAAAGTTGGAGAAGAATAGTTGTTAAGCTGAAAATGGAGAAGGAAGGTTGCTTTTATAGACAACCCTTCAAATGGACGGCTGAGATTAATCCTCTAGAAGGATTCCAAGATCAATGGTCCAGAATTGATGCACCAAGAATATGCTACTCTTGGAGGAATCATGACAGACAGACATGCAGGGACATGCAGGCTATGACATGAAATAATGACAGGGTATCTTTGACCAAGTGGAGGTGCATAAATAATTTATTTTAAATTATTTATTCAAAATGGAGGAAAATGACAAGTTGCATATAAATAATTTATCCAAATTATTTATTTAGATAAAATGACAAAAGGAGCATTTAATTAAATTAATCAATTTAATTAAATGGGGAGGTGGAAATTAGACATGGATAATTAATTTGCATTATTTATCCAAAAGAGAGGAATGAAACACAATTAAATAATTTCAAAAATTATTTAATTATAGAAGAATAAAAGGTCAAATAATGATTATTATTATTATCTGACTATAGATGAAAGATAAATAATTAAATAAAAAATGATTTATTTAATTATTGAAGAAAGGGATATATTAGTGACACAATTAAATAATTTTAATTGATCAAGATAGAATAAAGATGAGAAGGTGAATTTATTAAATAATTAAAAATTATTTAATTAATAGAGGAATGCGGTCAAACTTAATTGAATAATTATAATTATTCAATTATCGAAGGATAACGACCAAGAAAAATGATGCTTGTGGACTTAGAACATTTTTCAGTGTCTACACTTAATGTACCTCAAAAAAAACCTCAAGTTGCACAAACAATCTATGCTCCTAATAATGCACAAAACAATCAACCTACCTATCCCCAAAACAATCAAATAGTCAACCAACAAAAAAATCAAGGAGGGCAATATCGGCAATACGATCAACCAAGAAGGAAGTTCACGGTATTAGGAGAATCACTTGAGATGGTCATGCATAAACTAGTGTAGAAAAACCTCATCAAGGTCAACAATCACCCTAACTATGAAGATCCAATCTTCAAAACAACATGGTACAACAAAAAGGATTTATGTGAGTTCCACAAAATCAAAGGACACGCAACAAACAACTGCATGAGACTCAAGCACATCATACAAGACTTGATAGACAAAGGGGAATTGGATGTCGAACATCATCTTGGAAACAAAGACCTCCAGATATACACAAATCCAATTCTGAACCATGCTAAAAGGAATGACAAAGGAAAGGACCAAGACTATCACAATGCTAACTACACTTATGGTGACACAATTCTAGGTACCCTCTCTCAGGAAGATGACACTAGGGTAGATGTAGTAACTATACGAGGTGGAGACAATCACTATAATGTAACTCCCTATCGAGGGAGAGTTAGAATACAGGGAGCCTCACCTAATCCCACAACTAAGTCATCAAATAACTACATCATTATGGAATAGTTGAAGAAGACTCCCGCCTTGATCTCAATCCTAGAACTGCTAAAATTATCACCTGCACATAGGGAGATACTAGAAAAAGCATTAGAAGCATCATTCCCTAAAAACCTCAATCCAGATCAGTTCCAAGCCATGGTTGGAAAAATCATGGCCAATCACCATTTAGTCTTTTTTGAGAAAGATCATCCACAAAATTCATTTCACAGCCATGCTCTTTGTATAGAGGTTTGTGCCCACAGAAATATGGTCAAACAAGTGTCGATAGATAGTGGTGCAGGTCTAAACATCTATACCTTGAAATTTGTAAAATAGTTGGGGTATTTTGATGATGTGATAGACAAAGCAAAGAGCATTACTATAAGGGCCTATGATGACCTTGAAAGGAATTCAAAAGGGACAATTAGGCTACCAATGTAGATAGGACCAACCACCACATAAACCACATGTCAAGTACTTGACCTTGAGTTACCATATAACCTCCTTTTCGGACGCCCTTGGATTCATGCATTACAAGCAGTCCCTTCAACCTTTCACCAATGTCTAAAGTTTCCTCACAACGGAAAGGAGGTGACATTATATGTCGATCATGAACCCTTCCACTTTTGTGCAAAATTGGAGGAGAAGTATAGTAAAATCTAGCGTATACACAGCAATGACATATCCTTTCATTCATTCTCATATGTTGACCCTTCCACACTCCCATCAACCTCAATTAAACCAACATCCAGTGAGAAACCAAAAATTGAAACCAAGGTTCAAGTACTTGACAAGGGTAATGGAAATTATTACTTCAACCAAGCATTTTGCATTGTCATGCTTCCACCAACAACCAAGGTTTATGGAGGCCTGAAGGAAATCAAATATGTTAAAACATTACAAATGATAGCCAAACCCACAATTTTCACCAAGTGGGGAGATATGAAGGATGAAGAGATATTCAAAGAAGACTTTTCATCAATGATCTAGACAAAGAGGTCCAAAAGGAACTAGAACAACCACGACTCATTCTAATCGATTGTAACAGTAAAGGTTATCAATTAGCTAAACAAATGGGATATCAGGGAACATGTAGCCTTGGGCTACACAAACAAGGCAGATGGGAGCCTATCATAGTGGAACAAAGAAAGAAAACTATGGGACTAGGTTATGATTCAAAAGACGTGGTTACTTCAAAAACTGGGCGTACCTCTTTTAAGAAGGGGGGCCCTTCTAATGGTGTTAAGACATTGGATATCTACCATCAAATATACAATGATTTACCTGTCGAAGACTTATTCAAAAGATTTAGCATAAGAATAGTCTGTACCCAACTTATCAAAACTATTCCTAATGACTATTATTATTTGGAATGGACTCTAACGAGTATGAATGGGATTCTCCTTCCTTTGTCATTGAATGTGATTCCTCCACCTCAAGTGATGATGACCTAGACACCCAATGGGAGAATGATACTGGAGCCATACTAACTATTTCAACCACCACTATAATCTTTGTGGATAATGATGATAACCTACCCCTCTGCTACCCACAATTGATAGATTGGGACCAACAACAACATACACCTATTCTGGATCAATTCCATAACGATGAAGAAATCGCAGAGTTCATGGGACTTTGAACGGACACTAGCAAGAGATCACAAAGTAGGGTTCGTCATGTAACTTGAAAAAGATACGTATTTCAGTGGGGAGATTGTATCCTCTAGTCGCAAAAATGAAAAAGATAATATAAAAATAAAAATGAGATCCCCTAGAGAAAACCACAATGTGGCTCTATCAAATCCCAAAAAGAAGAAAATAAAGGACACGTCTAAAGGTGAAAACCTCTCTGAGGCACCCAAGGATGGAGGGTTCAATCTCCCCATATCTGAATATCAAGAAAATTCAACGCTCCTAGTGGAAGAAGCAGAATCCATCAATGTTGGCACAACAAAGAGCCCAAAAATCACATACCATGCGACATCACTTGATCCTGAAGAGAAAATGAACTTCACAACATTCATGAACAACGGAAAGATAAAATTTGTGTGGACCTATGTAGATATTCCTAGACTAGATCCAACACTAGTTTTACAGCATTTGGTCGTATTCCCTAGAGCAAAACCTATCAAGCAAAAACTAAGGAAAATGCATCCTCAACTAGCACTATTGGTAAAGGTAGAACTAAAGAAATTACTAGATGTGGGTTCCATCAGACCCATCAATTATCCAGAATGGATATCAAATCTAGTACCAGTATCAAAGTCCACTAGGGGTATAAGGATTTGCACAAACTTCTAAGACCTAAACAAAGCTTTCCCAAAGGATGACTTCCCGCTTTCAAATATTGGCATAATCATAGATCTAACAACAGGGCATGAGACGTTATCTTTAATGGATGGATTCTTTGGGTATAATTAGATAAAAATATCCCCTAATGATCAACATAAAATGACATTCACTTGTGCTTGGGGGACCTTCTACTGGAATGTCATGCCCTTCAGTCTAAAAAATCTAGGAGTAACCTATCAAAGAGCAATGACAACAATCTTCCATGATATGATACATATAATAATGGAAGATTATGTGGATGATATTCTAGAAAAGTTTGTCAAAAGGGAAGATCACTTGACCAATCTTGCAAAGGTGTTTGATAGGCTAGAACAATATAACCTAAGACTCAACCTGAAAAAGTGTGTGTTCGGAGTAACATCTAGAAAGCTACTAGGGGGGCTACTACCCCAAAGGAAACTGTCAAGATGAAGCATCTAACAAAACCATCCTAAAGATACTAAAGAATATTGTTAATGAATTTGGTCATGATTGGCATATGCAACTGAACCCAGCCCTATGGGCTTACCAAACCAGCATCTAAACACCTACACCTACAGGTGCTACACCTTTCTCCTTGGTCTATGGATCAAAAGCTATCTTACCTATCGAAGTTGAAATCCCCTCATTGTGAATCTCACTAAAAGGCATGGTCGGCAATGAAGAGTATGGGGTATCCAGATTAAATGATTTGGAACTCCTAGGCGAAAGGCATTTGAGTGTGTTAAACCATCTTCAGGTTTATCAAAATTGGCTCAAATGAAGCTATGATAAAAATATCAAGGACATAAACTTTTAGGTTGGTGACTTGGCACTCAAAGAGAATCATAAGGTACAACTAAATCAAGATGGAAAAGGAAAATTTGAACCCAATTGGTTAGGCCAATTCATCATCACAATAAGCTACAACTCTAGAGCTTACCAGTTGGCTACTCTTGAAGGAGAACCCTTAGCTAAACCACTAAACAATAGCCACCTCAAGAGATTATATACTTGAAAACATGTCAGAATACCCTAGGAAAAAGGCTAAAAATCAAAAAAAATCAAAAAGATAAAAAATACAAAAAAATCAAAAAGCAAGAAAAACGGTAAAAAGAAATAAAACATTCTTTCAGTGAAAACCACTTTGTGGTGCTCCTAGAATAGGTACCATAGTGAAAACCTAGCACACAAGCGCTATGTTTGAATAAAACTTGCATTGTTATCTATCAGGGCTATATGAAGCATCTTCCCATTCATACCATAATAAAACATGTTTCCAACCATGGCTTGGTAATTGATTCAATAGTGAACCTTATTGCACCATTAACATCAATCTCCTAGAGAAGGTATTTCTTGTCTCAAACTAGGGGTAACTTCTCAAAACTGACTATAGATTAGATACTTGTGCATCCCATCATGGTCAAAAACAACAAAATAAAAAACATCTAGAAAACAACAAAATCAAAAACATCCAAAAAACAACAAAAACAACTTTGGATTATTCCCTCACTCAAAATTCTAAGATATCAACATTTACTTGAACCTTGCAGCTAATTCAAGTAGATTTCCCACAACATATCCTCTAGAAACAGAAGTTTGAATTCCAAAAACATGTTATGCTTTGAGTCAACATCGGTCAAACTACATGGCCTCTATGTGTACAACGTAGGAAAGCCTTAATAGCCCACAAGGCCTTAGGTTAGTCCATTTAGGTGTCTCTCATGCTTTCTTTCAACTTAATCAAAAAACACAAAATCCAAAAACATTCAAAAAAAATTCAAAATCCAAAAACATTTGAAACATAGAAAAGATCAAAATAGGTTCTTATCAAACCAAGCGAACTATGAGCCTCTGCGTGTACAACGTAGGCAAGGCTTATCTTTGATGAGCCCCCGACGCCCTAGGTTAGTCCCCTAAAAACAACAAAAACAACATCATAAAAACTCAGAAAAATCAAAGATTTCTATCTCCATCATCACAATCCATAATAAAATTTTCACCCATAATAAACTAATCGTCATCTTCACCCTTTGACAAAACAAACAAAAAAATAGAGCAAACATCAAAAGCTAGAACTTTCAAGCAAACAATCACAAAACTTTGATTATAAAAAGACAAAAAAAACAAGGACAAAGTGGTAACTACCTATCTTTTGAAAATTCACCAACAACATCTTGAGATATGCCTTAATTGATCTGTTCCTATGATAGACATAATCAAAACCGGATAATAGCCCCAACCCAAACAAATATGGCAAGTGATACTGCAACTTGGTTTTATCTTTTTTATGGTCTTATCTTTATGATTTATTTTATTGACTCATTCCCAAAATCTCTCAAGTATGTCCATAAGGATTTAGAGAAGAAGGAATGGGGGCATTTGAGCATCATTTTGATTTGTTGTTTGTAAGATATTTTGTGATACTACCATGGTGAATACTTTCCTATATTTTGTGCTATCAGGATTCAACCGTGTAGTTTCGAGTCAAACTCATTGACCCATGTTTCATGAGTAGTGGTTCAACAAGAACCCATCTCTCATGATATCAAATTATATGGAAGTTGTTTTAAAACAATTTGTGTAGCAATTGCATGTTAGGTATTTTATACCTCTCTGTGTAACTAGTCTGAAATTTTTTAACACAACCCAACCATATATTTTAAACAAAGTTTATGTATGTATGGTATGAGCAAGAATATTCTTTGTATGTCAAGTCAAAGTCTAGGCAATGGATACAAAGTCACCTTGCTTAATAATACCCTGGTGCATCATATTCATTTGCTACATCAAAAAGGATTGTTAAAAATGTGAAGTCTCTATGGGAAGAAAAAGAAACTCATCAGTACTAACAACATCAAACTTCTATCCATCATCAAAAAATTCTTCTAACTAACATCCATTGTGCATCATAAACGTCAGTACCACATGCATCCTACATCCATAATTGCATCAATACATATCATGATGATAATAAAGCAACAAAAGCATCAGGTATCGTGTATAGTCAGAATCTTCCATCATATATAACATCATCATATACATAATAATACATCATATGAGACAATATATGACCCATCCATCCACATCATATGCATACATCATAAAAGTACAAAAAAACATGTATGAACATACATCATCATATATCGCCATCCATAATCATCACATAACACATAATAAAGTTGAATCGAAGCATGTATATCTCATATATATCATCATCAAAAATGAGAATTTCATGGTACAACATCATAATGAAATATGTGTGATATAATAATACAAAATATACATGTATTTGAGGCCTCAATAGGGCCGATGAATATATATACAAAATCATGTCTGCAATATAAGTCTCTAAACAGTAAACATCATAAAGATCAAGTAGAAATAAATTGTTGCCCAGTTAGATGAGGACTCTGAGGATCAGGCTACACATCAAGATAGAATTTATCTAACAGAATATCCACCAGACGTAGCCTTTATAGCAGTACTCGGCTCTCCAAACCATGGAAGTTGTTGTGCTCTAAAAACAAAGGCCTCATACAGGGTATGATAATATGTTTCCCTTTGTAGCAACTAATCTCACTCAGAAAAGAGACTGTCATGCTATGTCCTAAGACTGTCTCTCTTAGTGGTGATAACCTACAACTATGTCTCAATAACTAGACAACACCCAATCTCAGTGTCTCTCTCCATCCTAAAGCCCTCTCTCTCTTGTTGAGTTGTGTCTCACTCTGCAATGAGTCTGAAAATCTGCGCCTCCATGGCTTGTCACTGTAATATCTTGGCATCCCTTGTAGCCGTCATCTATAATAACTATACACCTCCATCCCCAAGTGGTGGAGGGGGACTTGGAAATTTCCCCTAATCCTATTGCATCTAATCACCCTATCCACCCTGTCCACCATCCTATCGAGCCCTAGCAAGTTGCTCTGCAATGATCTCAACATGTTGCCTCTCCCCATGATGACCTATAAGGCCTACTCTACCTACTGCGGGAACATCGACAGGATCTGTGAATCTCAAAGGAACACGTCATGCCCACCATTGATCATAATCAGGAGTAGTCCCCAGATCAGGTAAACCCACTAGCCAAACCCATTCAAATGGGGCAAGCGCTCTAAACATAACAACAACAACATCTCGATCATCCTATAGACCCCAGACATAGACCTTTCTGGTGGTCTAACCAAACCGAGCCTCATAGGAATTTGGAAATCGACCCTATCTCTCTCCAAACTACTTGCAAACCTTGTCAAGCAGACATCTCTCCAAAAGAAAGTGCACGTGACCAATCAACCATCTTGTATGTCTACAATATACCAATTGCTCCTGATCGTCGAGTCATGCCTCACAATCCATATATTTTCTCCATACAAACTCGACATATCATCAAATACACAACACCAGTAGGAAAGTTGTCCTGGCAATGTATAATGTAGAAAATCTTCATAATGATAAGAATATGGATCCCCAACAATACGATCCAATATACCATAAGGTTGTGTAATTGAGATGTGCTCACAGGCCCATACATGAAGAAGAGAGACACCGGCAGAAATAGATTTACCACCACCATATGCAACCTCATGCATATCTCTATATAGGTGGGAAAGGAGACATGGACTCCATGTGTATCTAGTCCCATTCTCGAATATATGCTCAATACACACACCCCAACCAATAGGAAATTGTTAGCTCTTCCTATTAGGAACAATGAGCCCCATACCAAAACCACAAAGAACAAGTGAAATAGGATCAACACTGCCCACAAAATCTTATAAGTCTCTCAGTCTGTCGAACCTCCAGACATCTCACTCCAAGAATGTGTTGCATAGTGCGGGTACCCCATCGAACAAAGTATGTAACAAGCTCTCCATGAATTGGTATGCATAGGATCTTCCATACATCCTCAAAGTAACAATGGCCTCCCCAGTAGGTAAATGGAAGGATGAGGTCTCTGAATTCCACCTCTCCACAAGCACCTGGTCATCATCACGCTATGACATCAGATGGTGGGTATGTAGCAAATGTGTCGCAACCCAACATCTAAAATATCTCGCTCTAACACATCAAAACTAGCGATCAAATCAAACATATCACATGGTCGTCACTCCCTAAACTAGAGTGGATTAAAAACCACCTGCAACCATTCAACCCACGATGTTAAGGATTTGCTACAAAAACACAAAATGAACCTATGACGGAAAAAAAATTGACTTAGGATGCCAAAAAAAGTCAAAAGCAAAACATTTTTGTAAAAAGCAATAAACATTTTTGTCAAAAGTGATAAATTTTTTAGAACAAGCGATAAAAACAGGCAAAAGCGAGAAAATGATAGTCAAAAGCAACAAAAAATTTCAAATGCGAATTTTTTTTCCCAAAGCGCAAATTTACAAGAAGTGCACACAAAACAAAGGCAAAAATACAAAAGCACAAAAATCAGGTAAAGGCAAAAACAAAAGTGCAAATTTAGGTCAAAAGCAAAATTTTATAGCAAGTTCACAAAGACATATCAAATGTGGCCCATTTACAAAAGAAAAAGTGAAAAAACCGATGTAGAAGCTAGAAAAACAAAAGATTCATGCATTTGCCTACTTTGTCTTTGTGCATTAATTACACAAATGTGAAAAGATGAAATGAAAAATGAAAGAGTACATAACGGGCCACCAATGCCTACAGGCTCTCCAAACTTGCAAACCATGTTTACACAATGTGGGGCTCCCTGAATCCTCACCATAGCTCCTCAACAATCGAAAAAACAAGAAAACCAAAGGCAAGAATTCTCTATAGGATCAAAATGCAAATGAGGTAATTAGAACCCTAATTACCTATTTTAACCCTCGAAAACCCTAATTTTTGCTTAAGAAACCTTCCTAGGTTAAAATTAGGACCTCTTGGGAACATATTAATTATCAACAAGAGACCTATAAGCTTAATTTTTCACCCTCTACACATCTAAACAAAAATGAAATAGTGTCGTGAGCCTAACCTCAAAATTAACATTTTCAGCCAACCTCTCAAGGGGGCAGCCCAGAGTCCTACCATTATTTCATTGACTGTCGAGGTGCAATGGGGCATATAATTTTTTTCAAAACTTGATCTTAACATCAAAATCTTTGAAACAAAGTAACCAATACTTTGGCTCAAAGAGGGGGAAAATATAGACATGTACAATTGACTTAATATTTATCACACATCCTAAATGACATTTTCTCAGCATCGGCATCATTGTCACTAAATATCACTGCATTTTACATCAATTGCATCTAAAACCCTAAATTCCTCTACTATTGACGAATTAAATAAATTTCATTTTATTTAATAAAGTCCTAAAACCCTAATTTCCTCTATTAGTTGAATAATAATACATTATTTAATTAATTCACTTTTCATCAATTTTGACAAATTAAATAAATTTCATTTATTTAATAAATTCCTAATCTAATTTTATCCCTCTTGATTAATTAAATAACATCAATTATTTAATTATGTCGCTAATTCACTTTGTTCCCCTGGGTCAATTGAATTATTAAAGCTTAATAATTTAATTAAATCACTTTCCCTCCAAAATTTGAATAATTGAATTTAATTAATTCAATAACATCATCAAAAATCAAATCAAACAAATACAACTTTGTTTGCAAATGTCAAACTTGATTTGCACATTCAAGTAAAAAAGGATTAATTAATTAGATCATTTAATTAAATATCCTCACCCACTTTCATGATTGAGTAAATTACGAAACACCGATTGCTCATTCTGATTGCCTGACCGATCCATCTATTTCATGACAGATCAATCTATTCTTCAATCCCATAGATTATTCAATCTATTTCTTCAATCCCATTGAACACTCAAAATGATTTCTTCAATCACACTAATTACGTAATCAAAATACACATATTATGCCCATCTAAATCCTCTCAACATCTTTCAATTTTCAATCAAGATATTCTACTACATGATCTAGCATGTTCATTTCGAAACACAAAATCTATATAAAAAACATTTTCCTTCTCAAAAACGATTGGAAAATCAACACACTTTACACAATGAAGTAATGCAGAGATCTTAATTAAACTTTTTCCATCTTCTTACACATATCTTCGATCAACACACACACATTCTTCAAGCTTTTACATGCACAATGGAGGCTTCACATTGATATGAACAACCCAACATCTTCACAAACACACTCTGACACGAGGTGGATAACAATTTAGTTTAACGAATTCATTTGTTCTTGTTTTGTTTCATTTAATTTTCTTGAATTCATTATTCTTCATTGTTCTTGTTTTGTTTCATTTAAATCATAGCTTTTGTTAGGATTAGATTAGCTTCTATTCACTCATTTGTTCTTGTTTGCATCTTCTCGATTTTCACCCTTACACATAAATAATGACAAACTTACCCAAGAATTTGTTCAATACCTCATTCATCAATCTCATGAAAGTGCTCGGTGCATTAGTCAATCCAAAAGGCATTACTAACCACTCATGCAGTCCTTCATTTGTCTTAAATGCAGTCTTCCATTCATCTCCTTCTCTGATTTTGATCTGATGATATCCACTCTTTAGATCAATCTTTGTGAAATAATTTTCTCCACTCAAATATTCCATAAGGCCATCCATCCTTGGAAATAGAAATCTATACTTGACAATGATCCTATTGATTTCTCTTGAATCTGTACACATTCTCGACTCTCCATCTTTCTTTGGTGCAAGTGCAACAGGTACCGCATATGGGCTCAAACTTTCTCTAATCAATCCTTTCTTCAACAACTCTTGTATCTACTGGTTCAACTTTGTATTCTTTGTTGGTGTCATTCTATGTGCTACCTTGTTTGGAAAACTTGCTCCTGGTATAAGATCTATATGATGACCGATACTCTGAACTAGCAGGAGTCCATCTAGTACATTTTCTAACATAATGTCCTCATACTCTGTCAATAGCTCTGGTACTTCATTCTTTGTGGTAGGATTCTCTACCTCTAGCTTATGACCTTTCTTTGGAATTAATACAAAACACATATTCTCATGCCTCAATGCATCCAAAAATTTCCTTCCATCTACCAAACATAGTTTGACAGTGCCCCAAACTTTAGTCTTCTCCTCTTCCTCTAAAGGTATCAACTTAATTCTCCTTCCATTAGATGTCACAGTATAGGTATTCGTTCTTCCATCATGAATTGATTTCTTATCATATTCCCATGGTCTTCCTAATAGTAAATGACAAGCATCCATAGGCATAATATCACACAAAACTTCATCCATGTATGATCCAATATGAAATTTCACCAAACATTGCTCATTCACCAATTATATCTTATGATATTCTTGAATCCATGTTATCCTATAGGGGTTTGGATGTTTCAATCTCTTCAATTTCAGTTTGGTTACCACCTCCTCTGAAACTAGATTATCAGTGCTACCACTATCAATGATAACTGTATATTCCTTTCCTCTAAACTTACATCTAGTTATGAATAAACTTTTCCTTTGTGGTGGTTCCTCAGTCACTTCCTCATGCATCAAAGCTCTCCTCATCACCAATGATTTTCCTTTCTTAGGTTTCCCAATCAAATTAGGGGATTCAACAAGTTCCTCATCCACATATGTTGTTCTTTTGGTATGCTCAATTTTATTTCCTGTACTTTCTTGATGAAACTCAAATGCTCTATTTCATTCACCTCCACACTTAAAATATGTTCCTCTAAATGGTCTTCTCTTAGATCTTCCTTCATCTCTTTGGTATCCTTCATTGTAGTATGAATTATGACCTCCTCTAGATCACTATGGTAGAAATTTCTATCTTCTCTTCCTATGTAGTATAAATTGGTATCCTTTTCTTCACTTTGATAGGGATTTACATATTTGTTATGCTCTATATAGGGTCTTTTTTCTTCATATTGGGATCCATTCTACTGGAATCTTCCTCTTGTGCTCTTTTTCCTTTATTCAAGCTTCTTATTTAGATTTTCTTCCTTTTAATGCAAACTAATATGCTTCTTCAACTTTTTTCATCTTTACCAAGCTCAATTATTCTTAAATGTTTGTTCTTATTCCATTGATGTACCTTGCCACCTTTTCTTTGCTCGCTTCACTATGCCCAGTTCTAATTATCATCTTGTAGAATTCTTCAATATATTCCTTTACATATTTCTCCTGTTGTCTTAAGTTCTACAATCTCTTCAAAAATTCAAGCTCATAATCAGTAGGTATGAATTGATTCTTTAGTTTTTTCACCATTCTATCACACTTGATGGTTTTCTCTTTTCCTCTTTTGTTTCTATCCATTTGAACTTCTTTCCACCATAAAGCAACATGACCTTTCAACTTTTTTTTCACAAATCTGGCTCTTTTTGGATATTCATTTTCTTCATATTCAAAGTATTCTTTCATTTCATTGATCTAATCAATCAATTCTTCAGGGTTTAAATTTCCTATGTAATTTTGAATTTTAACTCTAGGTCTTTTGCCAATTTTTAAAATAGCTTTTAGCATCTTCATCTAATCTGATTCTTCTTCTTCTTCACCTAGGGCTTCTTCAATTTGGTTCGCAACATATTGTACTTCATCATCACTTTCATCCTCATGCCTAGGGTTTATGCCTCATCTTCTATCTTCTTCTACTGCATCTAATCAGACTCACATATCACACATCATTTCCAACATCTCATCCATTCTTCCAGCAACACTCAACATAGTAGGTGCTCTCCTTTGTGGCATCCCTCCCCTTGAATCAGTACAACTGCCTCAATTCAATGATTTAGCTACAAGGGTTTCAACTACCTCACAATCGATGATTGGTTGAAACACATGAAGTCTGCTTGAAGTTGGCGATCTATTCACCTCAAGGAATGCCTTTAGGACTCAAAAACTCACTCTGATACTACTTGGTGTAGTCACGAATGGAGGGTTCAAAAAGAACAGTCCAAGTCATGCAGCATAGATTCAACACAATAGAAATAACACAAGTAAATGATCTAAAAATATGAATCTTTATTGATTTGGCAATCTTACATGTAACATATGTCTCATGGGCGAATATCTAGGGCTCATAGGCCTATTGTGAGGGCATTCAACATTACAACTAACCAAAGGCCTTATTACAATCCCAGAAAGGTTGATGCGAAAATGTAATGGATCTAAAACCTATTTCTAAAACTACTGATGATCTATAATAAACTACAATGCTATTAAATATGATTCTTTAACTCCAACAAAGGTCTATGTCAGCCACAAGGGTTACAAAACCCGAAGAATGAACAACTGTGAAGGTCGGTCTCAAAATATGAAAAGATAATCCTTTATAAAAAGAAATGTCATGTGAATCTCCAAGATAGATCCCATTGGAGCCAAAATACTTGTATGATGTCCCATTAGGCTCTGCACATTCTAGAATAGGTTTGCACTAAGAAATCTGGACCAAGTTGGCCCCGAATGCTCTAACAATGAGATACAGTAAAATTCTGAGAGCAATAACTTCCGATAGACAAATGCAAATGATCTCAAATTTGGATATGTGATAGATGTCAATGTGTCTAGATTATATATCCTACTCAGAATGAGCTGAGAAACGATAATGCAGTGAAATTTACAGAGTGAAATTTTGAAACTACTACAGACTAAAATGCAAGAAAAAAATTGTTTTGGTTGATACATGATTGCTTTACAACCAAGTATGCTCCTGCATCATATCATGTTACTATGATTTTTCTTATTTGACCATTTTTTGACCCCCAATTCAATGCACTCACCCCCCTACCCACTAAATTATTAATCATCCATTCTTGAACTCTATTTTGTTGTGGCATATAGAGTATTTTTCTATCACACAACACTTGCATGTCTATAGAAATAATCAAACTCCCTAGATAAATATTCACCTACATTATTTGATCTCAAAATCTTTATCTTTGTATTCATATGTCTCTCTACGATAACCTTCAAACCCTTAAACTTGGAGAAAACAACATATTTACATTTTAATAATTAAACACAAGTAAACCTTGAGAAGTAATCAATAAATTAAACTTAATACCAATATTTACCAATAGGGGACACATCCACATGACAAAAATAATTGTGTGAATAATCTCTAAAGTTTTATTTAGTTTTAGTCCTCAAAAGTGACATGCACACCAACATCATTCATCTTGGATACATAAATAAAAAAATTAGCAATCCCTAGAATGTGCAACATATCAAAAGGAGTTTTCACTCTCTTATCCCTAAATACTATTTTGACCTACCTTTAGCCAACAATATTGTTAGAACTATTATTGCCAAGAAACACCTCACCACAATCATATTTTTTGCAATAGGAAAACTACTACTTGTATGAACCATTGTTGCCAAGAAATACCTCACCACCATTGTATTATTTACAATGCGAATATGACTCCTTGTGAGGATTTATGTGATATAAGACACCTTAATCAATTAGCCATGAATCATCACTAGCCAAGTTAGCAAAAATAAACAATGCATCATTAGCATCATTTTTAAAGGATTTATAAAGTAGAGAAAGTATCAAATTTATTTTTTGTAATGTCCCACTTACAAACTGTTTGGATTTTTATTTTTTTATAAATGCAAACAAACCAACAACAAAATCTAATAATAATGCTAGTTATGAAAAGTACAAATGGAGATTCCATGAAAAATCAAATGTGTACAATATTTATTTCTTTGATTACTTTTTTTTAAGAGAAATCTAAAATGAATTTGGGTAAGTGCAAGAAGTTGGGTCCACATTTAGGGGAAGTATCATTTTTCAGCTTTAAAATAGGTACCCATTCATTTTTTAGAATAGGTACCCATTTTAAAGTGGGTAATAGTTCCAAAAAGTTTGAAACTAAAAATACATGTTTTTAATTTGGATTTAGGCACAAAAAATGCATGGTAACCTAACCCTTAGCCTTAGACCTACAAGTATAAGGTCATGGTAATGTCAAGAGAAAAAATGACTTTCGCAATATGGCTGACAAGCTTTTTTTCAAAATTGTTTTATGAAATTAAAACTCATTATAGATGATGATGTCTAGTTTTCAAATATGTAATTTTTTCTATGATTGGATTACTTTTTCTATTTTTTAATCACTTTATGAGGAAATTGGTCCATAAACTTGAAATGACAGGTTTTCATATTTTTTAATAACTTTTAATTTGTTGATTTTATTTTTCTTAAATTGTATGGCATCAATCTACAAACAATTCTTTACACAATGAAAAAAACATTCAAAATCTAATTAGTTTAGGTCAAAGTATGGTGTCCATACACAAGGATTTTCAAAAATAACAATTAGGGACAATAAAAAAATATTTTTTAGAAAAATTATAAAATACATCCTCATCAATCTTTAGTATAATACACATCTTTTTTCAAATAGAATTAGAAAAATGATTTTATTTAGGTCAAGTTATGGTGTCAATATACATGCATGGTATGGTCCTAAAAAATGTGACTTTTAAAAAGTGGTTTATATATACATGCCTATTAAAAACTATTTTGTATCATCTAGGTATTAGAATAACTTACATATTTGAAAACTACACTCAAAATACTAAATTTCATATTACTAGATTTTTTAAAGATTCATTTTGTAAGTGCTTCAAATTTTTAGTCCAATTGTGACAAATTCTAAAAATCAGGAAAAACACTTTCACTTTTTGAACATTTTGTGGACCCAACTTCTTGCACTTACCCATTTACTACCCAAAATAAGTTGAATTTTAAAAATTATAAATCACAATAAATTATCCATTTGAAATCTTTGTTGCTTTATTATTGAAATATGCATAGATCTATAGCCAATACACTTATTCTTCAAATCAACTATATTACCTAAATAAGCCTCTAATTCAAACTAATAAATAAAACTTATAAAATCCATTAATAACTAGCTATGATGATGTAGAGGGATGTGGTTATTTTTATGACTTGGTAGATTAAAATAAAAACAAATCCTAGTATCAAAGAATAGAAGATTTAATTCCTTACAACTATTCCAATCTCCTAGTATTCTCAAAGGCCTCTCCTCTAATGTTGTGTGATGGATAATAAGACTATAATGGAACAAAAAACTGGTGTAGATAACAATTCTAATATCAATCATTAATCAACCATTAATGATGCTTAAAATGAACAACAAAAAGAACATCAATCAACAATAATCCTCCAAATATTTTCTTTTAAAATTAAATCACCCTATCATTGGAACCTCACATAAAATATTTAAAAGAAATAATAAACGTTATAGCAATGTCGTAAAAACTCTGATTCCTTAATAAATTAGCACAATTGTGATCGCAAACTGGAATCACCCAAGATTAGAAATAATGGTTTTCATCCTTGATCTCAAATATGTATTTCTAGAGGGTTCTCATATTTTCAAACCCTAAGCAAACAAAGGGGTTTTTGTCCTTGGGTTCCCTAGATTGAACAAATTGCTCAAATATAAAAATATACAAAGGATGAATTGAATGATCCTTAAATGAAGATAGGTGCCTCATGTATAGACCTTTTCAAATTGGGTCTTTGGGTTCTAAATCTCTCCAAGTATTTAAAAATGTTTTATTTTATATTTTAATTATAATATTTTTATTACTTGTTGCACTTAAAAATTAGAAATTATCGGGCAACTTAAATAATATTATTAATTATTTTGATGTAAAAAAGGGGACATGATATTTTTCTTATACAAACATTTTTCCTTCAAATGGCCTAATTTCTCATTGTTCCAAAATTTTAACCTACCCTTATTAGGCTTTTAGATCTACCCTAGATTTTGATCTATCCTTATCTCTCTTTTTCTCAACACCCTTTTACTTGGGCCTACCTAAAAAGTATATTGCATCCTAGGAACCCTCATCCATGGATTTTCTTCTCATATATTTTCTTAAATAAAAGTAGCAATAACAATTGAGGAAAGTAACAAAATATGATTTTCCTCCTCTCTAAGCTTAGCATCAATAGATCCTAGTTGACTATTGAGGATCTCCATCCTTTTTTTTCAATGAATAAAGTTTCCTTTTGAGACACAACTTATTTACAGTGTAATTCAATAGATTTCACCTAGACTCTTTAACAAATTATATACAAAAGTTTCCTTTAAATTATTTAAGAAATTAAAATTGGAAAGCCATAACCAAATGGTCACACAAGCTTCCTTATCAAGATTCATCTAGTCTTCATTCAATAAATATGCATGATTCTCTTTATATGTTACAACTCTCCATTAATCTATCTCCTCCAAGAGACCTTCCATTTTTGTCTACCAAAGTTTGAATTAGACCCATTGAACTTCCCAATCCTTGATTGGGATGTGTTAGTGATGATCTTCAATCACATAGATTTGATTTACATTGAATTGCAAATTCTCCCATTGCAACCACAAAAACTCACATCTAAAGAAAGGTATTCCTCTCTATTCAAGCCAACAAGGCTCTAATACCAAAT
This sequence comes from Sequoia sempervirens, assembly GCA_007258455.2. NCBI lineage: Eukaryota > Viridiplantae > Streptophyta > Pinopsida > Cupressales > Cupressaceae > Sequoia > Sequoia sempervirens. The sequence goes on along the minus strand of VDFB02000003.1, from coordinate 111,426,770 downwards.
GTTGATAAAGGTTGAGTAAACCTTACAATGATAAAATTAGCATTTAGCATTTAAAGCCCATTAGCATGCATACAATAAGTCATAAAATGGAAATATAGAGCAAAAAAAAAAAAAAAGATAATGCTAGATTTATGTGGAGAAACCCCTTCAAGAAAAAAAATCACCATTGAAAAGAACATCAGTCTTGTATTAATCTCAACAAAAGAAGTACATGTTAATATCAACTATCTCTTAGCCTGATAACATCTCAACAAAGACATGATACTTCAACCTACAAATCAACATAATACCTCTATCTCATACCTCCAATTTAAATAAGAAGTTGGAAACTAGAAACCATAGGTGGCATTCAAAACATGTAAACAAACCCATGGGCCCAAAACTAGGTACCCAAGTCTACATGCAAAAAACTAACACCCCCCCACCCCTAATACATTGATCAAGCACCTAAAATAGACTAACTCTCTCCATCAAGCATCTTTGACCTCCATCATTGTAGGTGGTCATAAGTAACTCCATGAGCTCTAAAATGACACTAATTACACATGCATGCACTACTAATAGTGGAAGATTATTTGTAACTCCCAATATAACATTTCCTATGTAACCTAGACTCATTCAATGTCTTCTTATTTCCAAGTAATCAAGGAATAAATAATAAATAAATATGTCTCCCACCCTCACCCAGGCATCTCATTTTGTCCATTTAATGATTCTTGAATGCACTTACATATATGGTATCTATGAACAAATAATATTACAATAGATGCATAGATTTGCAAGGTGATTAACATACCTAATTCTAACAAAAGTACTAACTTGGCACCTTTTTGGGCCACTCTTTTTGGACTTTTTTTTATTCTTTCTCCATAATGAAATATTTTAGTGCTCAAACGATATATTTATGTGGAAGATTTGATTCAACCTAAACCTAAACTAACTTGGAGCCATCATTCTCTAGTAGTAATCCTACTATTTTTAGTCACAAGCCAAGACCATTAGGACAACCTTGGCCCCCATTTTCTAAAATCAAATTTACTCATTAGATCTAGGTTGACTTGACTCCTACTAGCTAATACCTATTGAATCAAGAAAAAGAAGTTGAATGCTAGGGTGATATATAAAATGAAAAAGCCATTGATCATTTAGATCAACTTAGAGCATCATCATTTATACATCATTTTCTCATAGAGAGCATTATTTCAGCATCTTCATATATACAAATAGATATATAACCATTTGCATTTTAGTTGGTATACCTTCAATCTTGTTTAGATACAATTGAATTGGTACAAGGACCTGGTTGCAATTAAGATGCCATGGATTATCCCACTTAATAGACTTCCTAACGATGCTTTTAAGCACCATCCAATCTAGATGAACATATATGAACATGTATTTAAAGACCAAAGACAAACAATTCAAGGTCACTATTTTTATGTTCAATGTTGCATTGAAGGTTAAAACCTATTACTTTCTAGATCAAGGTTGCATGTGTGGTTCTAAACCTTGACAAAGCACCTATCGTCTAGTCTATCAAAGCCTTGATATTGTGTATCTCATAACAAAATTTGAATTAGATAATTGAACATACATTTTAAAATAACATTTTTTGTCGTGTACAAAATTAAGCACCTCTTTCTTTTTATTTCAATTTTAATATATATTCAATACCTTATCTAAACTCTACACGATTATTTCAATTAATTATAATATTAATTAATTTAAACAAATAACAACTAACCTCTCTTTTATTTTCCTACTCTTTGATAGTAATAAATAAGCATTAAATGATCGTTGCTCTTAAAATTGTATGGACAGAGACTGAACACAACTTTCAAATATTTGTCTCACCTTTTAGTATACGAAACTACGTTGTCTGCTGAAAATTGCCAACTTTGGGAAAATATCTACCAAATATTTTATATGGGATAATGACTTACACCTTGGATCAGGTAAGCTTCATAAGGGAAGTAGTAAAGGCCTTTCAATAAATCTAGATAAGTAAAGGTCTTCAGTTATGAAGAAATTAAAGAATATTAAAGAATATATTTTGAAGTCCGGGCAAATCTTTCAATGTTAAGTCAATTCTTGCATGACATTAATGCTTTGCTTTTATCTGCTAAATAGCATATTATTCATTTTCATAAGCTGAGTAAAGAGCTTTCGCAGGTGGGCTTGGTCACCATGCAGTAAAATAACAACGTCCAAAAATTGGAACAAAATAAAAAACTAAGCCGCCCAATGTCACCTTGGAAAAAGTATTTGTGCTCTTCTATCTGTCTGTGTGGTAATGAAAGGGATGGTTAACCAACTAATTTACCAAATCTGTTAAAAAAACTATCTCGCTCTCCATGAGATAAGATAAACAAAGAAATGAATAAATAAAATTCTGAAAAGAAAATTTTATAACAAGTCAAAAGATGGTATTATAATCCCCTTCATCGCCCCATCAGTAGTTTGACAGAATAGTACATTTGGGTCAATTGCAATTGTCTAAATTTCCTGATATGGGGGGAGCAAGAGAAAAAATGTACATAAATTGCACTTTCAAGATGTGTCATGGTGTTGCCTTTTACAGATAATTTAAGTTGTGGCATCTAAAGTTAGCCATTGACATTCATTTGGATTGGACGTGACATTAGGCTATGCCAAACGGGAATGCCTTTTGCATGCAAGCCACCGTTAACTAATATGGTCCCCTAGTTTCAGATTCTCCCTGTGTCCCACCATATCGACATCATGCCCAAAGAGCAAGTGTAAACCAGCTAAAATTCTCTTTCTTTCTAGCTTCTGTGTTTTTATCCTGGGCATCTGGAGCCCTGAAAAATGGCGGCATTTGTTGCTTTCAATGTGACATCTCTACAGTAAATAACTGAAGCATGGAGGCTTGTCAAGTCACTTGTAGGCCCAGCCCTTGTTCATGCCTTATCTCCCATTATTACTTTTTAAATTTGAATTCTACTGCTATAAAAATAGCACCAGGAACTGAAGTTCTTCACAGTTTGCAGATTTGGTTACAAGTATTCATTTTGTAGGTGTGAACTGTATCTTGTGTCAGAAAATGGAAGTGGAATCAGGGCACCATCAGTTCAGGGACACTAATGCAGAAATTGAGAAAACTACGGAGTCCTGGATTACTTCAGAGGGTGGAGCATTGCCCATCAGTAAGGCCCGGGATGAGGTAGACTGAAATTCATATGTTATTGTTCAGTTATAAGCATTTCATATACAATTTCTGGAAGGAAATGAACAAGTACTGAAAAATGAATTTGAAGGTGAAGGTTCAGATAAAGAATTTTGGTGATAACTATCGAGACTTGCAACTTCTCTTTCAATGCTTGTGCTAGAAATTTCCAATAAATGAAACAGGACAACCACCATTAATATCAGAGTTTCTGATTTATTTTGAGGATGAAATACATTTATTTCATATTAAGTAATTTTATAAAGAAAAACAATTGTTTGTAGTTTTGAGAGCTCCTGGAGTCAATTGTGTATTTTTATTTAGATTGACGTTTTGAATTGTGTATTTTTATTTAGATCGACGTTTTGAATTGTTTCCAGATTTTAACAATTTCGTGCATCGTAAAAGCCTTGATTGTCTTTCTTGTTAAGACTTTTGAATCATATTATAATTTTCTACAGTTAATTGGAAAACCTTGAACATTCATTTTGTAGATAGTACTTTAATTTGTTTTCTTCTTCTTATGTGTCACAGAATTAAGCAGTCTCTTCACTTCAGCTTTTACTTCTATCTTATATATCATAGTGTTAAGCAGTCTCTTTGCTTCAGCTTTTGTCCTTTTATAATGCCTGGACTGAACTGTACCGAACGTAGCAATAGTGTCAGATGTCAAATATATTTGCTTCTAATTATTTGTGTAAACTCTTACAGAAACCATGGTGGAGGAAGTTAATAGAGTTTGTTGGACCTGGATTTCTGGTGTGCATAGCATATCTTGATCCTGGAAACCGTATGTTACTGTGAATCTCTAACCAGCCTTCTAAATTTGTATTTGTGCTAATAACTTAATTGTGAGGTCACTGATTGTTTCTTGCTAATTTTTCAATGTGCTTCAGTGGAGACCGACATGCAGGCTGGTGCACAGTACAAATACGAGGTATATGTCAAATAATATGTATAAGCTATTTGGTTTTAATAATATCTGAGAAACAACTAAATTATAAAAGATCATCATTTGTGAATATTTTTCCTTGGCTTGTAGCTTCTCTGGATTATTCTTGTGGCATCAGTATTTGCCTTGATTATCCAATCTCTTGCAGCAAAACTGGGAGTCAGTACAGGTGGGTCTAGTCTCTGTTTGAAAATTGATAAGAATATCCTGAATGCATATTTTGATGTCAATATGTATTATGTTCAATGATGGGACTTTGGTTATGTTCCAGGCATGCATCTTGCTGAACATTACAGAGCAGAGTATCCTAAGAAGATAAATTTTGTATTGTGGATGCTAGCTGAAGTGGCTGTTATTGCAGCTGACATTCCTGAAGGTTAATATTTTCAAACAACAATGAATTACTTTGTTATCAATATAACACATCAAGGACAAGGGATAGATGCATATATAGTATCTTTTGGATGCCTTCTAATACTAGTTGGTGTCTAATTGTATGGCAGTCATTGGATCTGCTTTTGCACTAAACATGCTGTTCCACATACCTGTATGGGTTGGGGTTCTTCTAACAGGGCTGAGCACACTTCTGCTTCTTGGACTGCAACGTTATGGGGTAATCATTTTTTATGTGCTAATTACATTCATGCATCCAGTTCTTTTTATTATTGAATTCTAATCAAGGTAGACTAATATATGAACTGTAGATCCGAAAACTGGAGATGTTTGTGGCTCTTCTGGTGTTCATAATGTTAGGCTGCTTTATTGGAGAGCTAGCATATGCAAAGCCTAAATCCTCAGAAGTCTTGAAAGGGCTGTTTGTTCCTGGGCTAAGAGGAACTGGAGCAACTGGTCTTGCCATTTCTCTTCTAGGAGCCCTCGTTATGCCGTAAGTTCAGTACTTTTTTAACAGAAATATTTGATTTTGGATTTAAATAGGTTGATAAAAACATGTAAACCACCACTTCATTCATATAAATAGTTGATGCTCATCCAAATTTGACTAGTATCATAGAACTTTTATACCCAACAATCCAATCCGTTTATTAAAAGGGTGCACACATTTATCAACAATAATCCCAATGTGATGTTTTCTTAGGGTTCAACTGCATAGATTTTGAGTAAATATTTATCAACCCATATTTCATGAGTAAGAGTTCACAAGAACCCATTTTTCATAAGCATGACTAGTCCACTTAGCACTCATTATATCTAAGTGACGCTCACAAGGGTGAAGAGACTTCCCCGGAGGTCACCATCTCTGTACTACTCCAACTCAAACACACTTAACCATAGAGTTTCCTTCAAGATCAAGCCCACTTAGTTTGCTACTCCATTTTCTAAACTTTCAACAAGTGTTGTGTCTTATGAACCATTCAATATAGAGTTCACTAACTTATTCATTTACACCATATTTGATACACTATTGAAAACAGCTCCTAATTGTAAATAATCCCAGTGGTTTATCAAACCAGGATGCCCATGCATTTATGAACACAGTTGAAGGTAATTTTAAGATGTATGTACCCAAAATCCAAATTATTTAGCATCCAGAATGCCCATGCATTTACAACCACTGAACTTTGAACACAAAGATGCAAAAATCCTATCTTAGTGGCTGAAAGGCAAAATTGTTCTTTTAGGTCCCTCATGCAAATTCCACAAGGGGACTGTCTTTCCATTAGTCGTACATATTGTTCCTTAAATATTGTTCAATTGCAAATATCTATCAACCACATATGCCTTCACTGCCATCAGGCAAACTCAGACTGTACTTCCACGAGACACCTAATGCTAATGCTAATGCTAAAGTTTGATCCTTTACAACTTCATGTGCAGGCACAACTTATTTCTTCATTCTGCTTTAGTTCTCTCGCGGAAAGTACCTCGTTCTGTCCCTGCAATTAATGTGAGTTTTATCTAAGCAAGGAAATACTTATGTCTTAGTTCAATAAAATGTAATTGAATACAAGAAGGGGAGTTGAATAAAATAAATTGGTCTTTTATCTTGCAGTCAGCATACAAGTATTTCGTTGCAGAAAGTGCGATTGCTTTGTTCGTTTCATTCGTAATAAACGTGTTTATTGTCTCTGTGAGTGGTGCGGTTTGTTCAAAGCCTAACTTATCGCCTGACGACATTGCAAACTGTAGTGACTTAGACCTCAACAAATCCGCATTTCTTCTGAAAGTAAGATGATCCTACCTTCCTGCCTTTTTCCTGGATTGTTCTACATTTGAATTTCTCCCACAATAACCAATTTTTTTTTATGAAATTGGTATTTTCCACACATTATCATTTTAAAAATATCTTTTTCCTTTTGCAATAAACTGTATTGCTAGAGAATCAATCTTTCATGATCCAATGATTAGTGATTGCAAATTTGCAACAGAACCACTTTCATGAAACATGGGTTGATTCCAAATTAATATGTCCTTTAAATTAGTTATAAAATCCGGTCTCTGTGGTCATGTGTGCAGAATGTTCTGGGAAATTGGAGCTCAAAGGTTTTTGCAGTTGCCCTGCTGGCGTCTGGTCAGAGCTCAACTATCACAGGAACATATGCAGGCCAGTATGTGATGCAGGTAAAATGTTCAAAACATTTTCAAAACCCTACTCAAATTTCTACAAGCCCCAGAAAAACCCTAATTTGAAAATACTAACCACATTTGAATATTTTTTGCTTGAAATATTTTCACAGGGATTTCTGAATCTCAAAATAAAAACATGGCAGCGTAATCTTATAACACGGTGCATTGCAATAGTGCCAAGCTTAGCGGTGTCCATCATCAGTGGATCTTCTGGTGCTGGAAAGCTAATTATTATTGCCTCTGTATGTATTCACAGTTTATCTGCTAAATCCACTGTTAGTTTTTGGTGATCCTTGAAAAATCAATTCACTCTCTCTGTAAACTTGTTCATGCAGATGATATTGTCATTTGAATTGCCATTTGCTTTGATCCCACTTTTAAAGTTCACTAGCAGCAAGACAAAGATGGGTCCCCACAAAAACCCACTTGCAGTAAGCTACCATTTTCCAAATCAAATTTCTTCTTACAAAATGTTCATCACCATCATTGCTGACAGAATTGGATCCAATAGTTTGTTTTAAACTGAAATGTACCTTAAAAATTTTGATTGCAGATTGCAGTTGTTGCATGGGTACTTGGATCAGGTATCATATGCATCAATGTCTACTATCTTAGTACAGGCTTTGGAGAGTGGGTGGTGCATAATAATTTGCCCAAGGTGGCTACAATATTTATAGGACTAATTGTGTTCCCACTCATGCTTTTATATTTGATTGCCATAGTATATTTGACTTTTAGAGCAGAAAAGAAAGAGATATTTGTAGCACCCGGAGTCTTTACCCCGGACACTACCCCTGCAAGGGAACTTGAAAGCCATACAACTTCCTAGTTACATAACCTGCACGTTCCAAGGGCTGACATGCCCATTCATTAGCTTGCTTATCAAGAGTATTCTGCAAATATTTCTGTGTTCTACTTAATGGAGAATACTTACAAGCCACCTCCACATAGAAGAAACCCATGTATGATTGAACAAGGAAGTTCTAAATGTGAGATGGTTTGATCCGAGTATTTGGCTTTGAGTATAAAGTTATAATGTATCCATCCAAGAGTATGGGATGGTTTGATCCAAGGATTTGGCTTTGAGTATAAAGTTATAATGTATCCATCCAAAGAGTGTTATAATGGAATTTACTTTTGTTCAAAGATTTAATTGTTGTAATGTGGTAATTGATGCATACAATAATGTAATGGTCTTAGATATTATCTGAATGATTTTGTTAATATAGATCAAGTAAATAATGAGTTTTTTTACTCCCAATTATGTGTGTAAAGTGTGGTTATTTTTTAATAAATGTCATCATATAAGAGTATTAAATAATTTTGTACAAAATGTGATCACATGCCCAAAGTGGCATGATATCACATAGGGTGGAAATGTGTAGTCTTATATTTTGTAATCTTACAAGAGATGAAGTATTTAATTTGTGTGATAAAGTGTCATAAATATCCCTAATAGAGCCAAGAAAAATGGTGTGCTCAAGGTGAAGGCAGGGGACAATGGAAGAAAAGGTAGGCAAGGGCCAAGGAATAGTATATGGAAATTTTTTACCAAAGATTTTTTTATGTAATGAAGGCAATGACCATAAAAGACAAAAAGACAAGGGTGCGGGTGATTAATAAGCAAGTAGGTCACACCTCACTCCACTATTAGCAAGCAAATTATCAATGTAAAGAACTAAATAAAATCCTTAAAATTCACTATTAACCATTTAATATGGATTTCACACTAAGCATAAATGAAGAAAATATAGATATGTTCTTAAACATATGAAAAATAAAAGATGGAATAATAGACAAACTAAGTATGCACAATTTTCCCTAGAGAAAAATTCAATATAGGGTTAAAAACTCTAGCTCTGGAGAGTAATTACCCTTTATTCCACTAGCTATGGGTTGATAAAAAAATGTTTACAATAACTAGATAGCATTGATGAGCTCACATGTAATAATTCTAGAGCTTCTCTTGCACTTGCCACACACCCTCTCTTTAGTTCAATATTGCATACCCACTTATAATGGTCATGAAGATGGACTATAACCACCATAAAATGAGAGCCAACCTCTCTCCAACATTGAAAAGATAATGTATGACCTTCCTATAACCTCACAAGGATGGAAAACCGATCAAAAAGATGAATTCAAATGCTTAAACTCTCCATATTTTAATTTGTCAATTTGTATCAAAATAAGTTCACCAATTTTATCATCGTGTAATCTAACCAATTTTGCTAGTATGAGTTCTAAAGACAATGAAAACATGATAGGTGAATGCATGCAAATAGAATAAATGAACTTCAAATTGAGCACATTGTGAAGCTTTGCTCATTTTGGGATGTACAGGGTAAAATTCATTAACATGACAATAGTATTCCCTATTGACAAACTAACAAAATTTGGTTGTAAAAATGAATGATTGTCAAATGATGGGAAATGAGTTTGATTTATAAATTTACAAGAGAATCAGGTGAATGGATAGGATTCAATCTAGAATCTCATATCTATTCCATGATTTGGGAGACTAATGAGAAGATGTGGCAAGCATGGAAGAGTTGCACATTATTTCAATTTTTAATTAAAAAATAATTATGATTATTCAATTCAAATTAATTAGGGAGATAACAAATTTGATTAATAAGTTAATTTTATGCATAGAGGAGTTAACTGAGTGTATGAGAGAATCAAGGGGAGTTGACTATTTGCATGGAATTGTTAACTAATTGTATAAATGAGTGAAGTGGATTTGATTGATGAGTGGGACTAGGAGGACTAGGAGGAAATTAGATCCTTATGCTATGGCGAGCATCCCTACACCCACACAGCTGGGTGTTCTTGCAGGAAAGATGGCATGGAGTACTTTGCATTGTTTGGCTGAGGACCTCTATGAGGCATATGTCTTCATCACATTAGACCATGGGATCTCTATAGACCAGGTCAAAGTTCGTCCAGGTGCATCTTTTCATTCACATCCAGGATCCCATCATTCTCATCACTCTGGGCCCAGCACCAATGCACATCAAGATCCACCTAAGGATCATTCAATTGTTGTGCAGGCTATTGATCCTTCAATTCAGCTGGAGAGGATGCATACCTCTACAAGTTTTTTGGAGATGTTGATGCATTCAGATTCATCATGGATGCCATCTTAGCTAGTTAGTCCCCTTCACTCATCATTATTGGCACAACATGTGAGGGCTCAGATGGATGTAGATCTTGACATGACTCAGACAACTCGTTTGGTTGATTTAGTGGAGGCGGTCATTGGAGAGGTCTCAGATCCGGTACCACTTGATATTTAGGTACATGTGTATCTATATGCATGTTCAATTCAAATTTTTTTAGAATTATTTAAATTTTAGTTTTAACTATTTATGATATATATATATATATACTGCAAATGGAGATACCTCATGTTACTCCTAGCTCGAGGCTAGATCATGTATGTCGATGTGATTTAGTTGATGATATTGTTGTCAGTGGACATGTGAGTTTTAAATTTTTATATGTATATGTGTACATATGTATGTATATATCTATAGATATTTAAATACATGTACATTCTTAAATAACTTTATATATATAATGTATTTAACACATTGTGTACAATTTTATCTCCAGGGCTCGACACATCCTTCGAAGCAAGATTCTCATTTAGAGGATCGTTTGACTAGGATTCGACATGACGATTAGGTTGCCATCTATGAGTTTTTGATACATTGTGGTACATTTGATGATCTCTAGACATGTATTTGTCAGGTTGGACTTGATTACATATGTATGCATTTGCTTATGATATGCATACATGTCTTTGAGCTTAAAAATATTCATCTATGTACATGTTTGCTTATGTTTATGTTTATTTTCATCTACATGTACATGTTTTCTTATGTTTATGTTTATGTTCATCTAGACATGTACATGTTTGCACAAGTGTTTATACATTATATCTAGATTTAGAGAACTCATGAGTAAATGATTTATATATGTTAAAAATGTTAATGTACATTAAATGTTATGGACCTACATATGTAACTACACACACACACACACACAAGTGTGTGTGTGTGTGTACATGTTTCAAGTTTGGATTTAAATATGAACTTAAATATACATGTACAACTTTCAAAAATTGAACTATGATTACACGTACTTGGACATACATATATATGTGTGTGTGTTTATTTAATATAAATTATATATAAATTATGAATTGTTCATTTAAATAAATATATATCATGTGTACATGTTGCCTTATGTTGAATATAATGGTGACATAACCTAGGATGCAACTTCTCTATATAATAGATACAAAGAATCAAGTTTATCCAAGTCTCTTCCTCTTCTCAAGTGTTGACATCTTAATTAACTTGGTACTTGTTTATGATAAAGCAAGGATCTCATAGGCTAATTGCATCTCAAATATTGGTTCCAATGGATTTATTTGTATATCAAGAAGTTGTTATGAATTAGGCCTTTTTTGGTAGTACAATTTTTGAAGTAATATATTGGTGTATAAAATACATAAAAGGTTCTTACATTATTACCTCAAGGTAGGAAATCCTATCTTGGAATATATATGGCAACTAATATGAAGCAAAAATTGATCCACACACCTTGGCATGATAGTGTATGTTTCAAATAGAAACCAACCTACCAAATTGTTTCAAGTATTCTATTGCTTAGGTACAATTAGAGAAGTCTAATAAAATTTTAACCTAATTAGAGACCTTTACTCTCAAGAAATCCAATTTTATCTTTGGATGTTCTACAAAAAATACCTCAAATGTATTGTAAGAAGAGAACTAGAAAGATCCTTTTCTATGTGAATGAATCATATATATTTATTATCTTAACCTCATTTAATTGTCATTACAAAATGCCCATATACCTTGAATTTAATTCAACCATCAATATCCACTCTCATAATTTTTCTATCTATATATTCCTAAAGCCACAAGGAAATTAAATATGTAACATTATGATCATCAAAGCATGGGATATGGTTAAAAATTATATGGATATATAGATACAAGTGCAATGTAAATTTTCATATCTCCTATTAAATATGTGCATAGATGATATCTAGGTAAAGTGGACTCTGGACACTAATTAAATAGTACATCATCCTTAAAAGTGTACCACAAATTTGTAAAGAAGCTAAGGTAGTAGAACAACTTCCTACACTAATCTTGAGAGGAGAATAATGCAAAACTTTTACAGATCTTTAATAGTTACAAAAACTTAAACAGAAATAGACATAAATATCATGCATACCACAACACCATGATTTATGTGGGGAAAACCCTTTCGGGAGAAAAACCCCACACTCTAAAAGCCGCCCAATATATTATTCAGAAATCACAAAGATTATAATATACTTGTAGAGAAAGATTCTCACAGGAGTATCACCACTCAAAGATTCAGAGGCAACATGACCACTATCAGACTCTCAAAACACATCGCAATACACAGTCGTAATACAATGCCCTCATAAAATAAGGTTTCCTTCTAGGGAAAGCCAAGCTAATAAAATATTGGCCATTAGATATGAGACATAATGATGAGCGATCTAGATGAATAGTAACTTATGCATCAATAGTACCTTATGTAATTGCAAGGTTGAGACACATTTTCACAACAAAATTAAATAGTACTTCATCCTTTAAAAAAGTGTCACAAATTTAGTAATTTTCATCCTTAAACTCCAAATTAAGTTCAAATGTTTAAATTTAAACATGTATGTACACTTCAAGTTTCTAAGTTTGGATCCTAATAACATCTAAAAATTTTAACTTACACCAATGTGTTTCAATCACTAATTTGCGTCCAACCAAACTTAAAATAATCGTCAGATCAACATATTAAATAAGTAACTAAAACAATGGAGTTCAAACACTACTATAAGTTCTCACTCAATTTCACATATGCACATACATGTACTTGAACTTGAAAATCACATATACACAAATAGCCATATTTATTATCTTAACCTCATTTAGTTGTCATTACAAAATGCAAATACACCTTGAATTCAATTCAACCATCAATATCAACTCTCATAATTTTTCACAAGCCCTAATATGTACCCCATGAAAGTACTACAATTTTAAAAGTCCTAGATTCTAAAGGTTCTATTTAATTTCTATAAAGGATAGTTATAATCTTTTCACCTTTTTGTATTTACCCTAGATAATATGAGAACTTAATATCTCCACACAAATAGTCATATTTATTATCTTAACCTCATTTAATTGTCATTGCAAAATGCCAATATACCTTGAATTTAATTCAACCATCAATATCCACTCTCATAATTTTTCATACTTTCCCTAATATACCCCATGAAAGTACTACAAGTAAAAGTCCTAGATTCTAAAGGTTCTATTTAATTTCTATAAAGGATAGTAAGCATCTTTTCACCTCTAGTACTGTTTAAACCTAGATAATATGAGAACTTATTATATAGATACAAGTTTCAATTGTTGTAGCATATGTATGAAATTAAGCAACATGAATCAATTTATAATAGTTTCTATCTATATATACCTAAAGCCACAAGGAAATTAAATATGTAGCATTGTGATCATCAAAGAATGGGATATGGTTAAAAATTATACATGAATATATAGATACAAGTATAATTGATGTAAATTTTTATATCTCCTATTAAATATGTACATAGATTCAATATCTAGGTAAAGTGGACTAAATGGACACTAATTAAATAGTACATCATCCTTAAATGTGTATTGCAAATTAAATAGTACTTCATCCTTGAAAAAAGTGTCACAAATTTAGTAAGTTTCAACCTTAAACTCCAAATTAAGCTCAAATGTTTAAATTTAAACATGTACACACTTCACTTCTAAGTTTGGATCCTAAGAACATAGATAGAAATTAAATAACTTACACCAATGTCTTTCAATCACTAATTTGTGTCCAACCAAATTTGAAATAATCATCATCAACATATTATACGTAACTAAAACAATGGAGTTCAAACACTACTATAAGTTCTCACTTGAACATGTATACATGTACTTGAACTCGAAAATCATGGATATATCTAACTCAAACATTTTGGTTCAGCCCACTCTTCAATAACATGTATTTTTTTTTTATGATCATCACTATCTAGTCTCCATTTTTTTCATCCACGTGCATGTGGAACTCCTTGAAGATGTAGGGTGGTAGCAATTACTAGTTGACTATATTGATATACCTTGTTCTCAGGTTGATAGTCAATAAAATGAATCCCATGTTGAACAATTTTAACTTGTTTGAGATATATCCCTTGCACTACAACTGAACCTACACGATAAACAACATGAACATGAGGTAAAACATGTGCACATAACATTTTCACTCAAGGTCTGTACAATATATTTAATGTAAGGTAATGTACATGTACATGTACATTCATATATAAATTCAAATGTTCACCTGTGGGAAACAACATTCCATCACTTGTTTCAGGTTTTGTTAGCTTCTTCCTCTCTTTTGTGCAACGCATTAAATAATAACTAACTACTTCTATGTGTCTAGGCTCTACTATGACTGCAAAAATATCTCCTATACACCAAATTTACATGGAAAATTTGTAAAAACATTAGAAATATCTAGACTAAAGATCATTAAATTTAACTCATATAGATAAGTACTAAAATTTAAAAATAACTATGTAAATTTTAAATTTACATTAAATTTATATTAAAAGCACACATGTACCTTTTCTAACCAATCCTGAAATATGGTCATAATCAATTGAAATCAAAGGAATGTCTTCAAATCTTGCATCCTCATCTTCGTCATGTGTTTGAAATGACTAGTGGTACCAAATTACATTCACTAACATATCCAAGTTGTTGGTTGTTGCATGCCTCACAGTTTTCCAAAATGCACTCAGTGCATAAACAAGAGTAATCCCTCATGTATAATGTCCATCCAGGTCGATGATCTGTACTCATGACACAATGCAAAGATCTTGTTTTTTCTACCCTCTTACATCCATGCATCGATCTTGTCTCCACACCTAGATACATAATAATAAACTTATGTGAACAAACATGTATATATATATATATTTATTTAAAGTTTGAAATTTTCAAATGTAATTTATACATACCCAATATCTCCCAAAACACTCTATGTGGAATGTATCAGTTCATTCTTGAAGATATGCCAACCTCATTTAATGCAAAGTGTTTCTTACACCATTCAAAAACATCATGTGCATCATCGATATGATCTCCTGAATAACTCATTTGATGCTTTCTTAGAGCACATTTGGTGCAAGCTCCTATACCATCATGCTCACCCTTTCCATGCCCACTCTCAAAGAAACTCCAAACATGTGGTATTTTGTAATTTTTATGATATCTACATAGTGCATAAAATGATCGTGATGATTTGAATTGTGTCACACATCCATCTAACCATACAAAATGTTTTTTCCATTTTTACACCCATGCTTGTCAAGTTCCCAAAAAAAAATTGTAAAGCAATGTTGTACAAAATGTGTGTCATGCTCTTTATCATCACTAATATAAAAGTGGCATTCCTTCTTAATACTCATTCAACATATGTACAACACCATCCAAATGCAATTGTGCATGTCGGTAACACACATTAATAGTGATCTGCTTTGAAAAGTAATATTCTGGTTGAATCTCTTTTTGATGTAAAAAGAGTAATTTTTTGCAAAGTCGTCCAAGTGGGAAAGTATCTCTTAATGTTTGAAACTGACTTAGCATATGTTGCATAAATTTTTGAAAATCTTCCATAAATTTTCCAATAGGTATCTCGTTTAACATTCTTTCCCAAAATTTGTTTGAAACTTTACGTACTTGTAATTCTTAGTTAGGTCAATATCTTCATTTCTCAAAGGAAATTTAGCCAAATGTTTCACAAAGTCCTTTTATGCAATATATTTGACTAATTGTAGATGGACTCTATAAACAAACTTACCCATTTAGGAGGTGCATTTTGAAAACCATCACTTTTTTCTCTCATCTTTTGAAACACTTGATAGTAGAGATCAAATTCAATATGATAATGACAAGTTTCAAAAACCTTGTTTATCTTCACATAATATGGCTTTAACCTTTCAAACATTATTTTCCCAATCTTTATATGAGGATTCTTATTACAAAAGTTCACATACATCTCATGTTGTGTTATGTCTAGCCAATGTTTTGTATGATGTTCATAATTATTGTGCCCAATCCTATGTCTAATAACTTCTCTACCATTTGATATGGATGGGTATGATCATTCCAAAAATTTGAGATCAAGTTCCTAAAAACATCTTCAATCCTGTTAGAATGGAGAGTTCTACACATAATTAAATTATTTCCTTTTGAACTATCATCCAAAACCTTTCTCCTTTGTTTTATTTAGTAGTTTCTTTCTAGGAAAACCAATTTATTCGAAAGCAAATCTGAATTTTCTTTAGGGGATATATTTTTATTTAAAATTATGTCAACATCACTCTTCTTGAAATGGCTTATCCAATCGGATTGTAGAATAAAATTATTGTTTCCTCATTTCCTGTAAATGAAAGATTTTACCACTAAAATATTTCAATTTGTAAATGATGGATTTATCTAGATTATATATATATCCATGCCAATAGAAGTATATGATCTTGGATGTGCATTGTTGAAATCTAAAACTAAATTTGAATTTGATCCAATATGTACGGAAATTTTAAAAAAAAAAAAATAAGACTGTGGGGAGGGCCGAAACCCTCCCCATTTTCATGTGGAGGAGGAGGCACAGCCTCCATGGCTACGCACAGCAGCCATTATGGCTGCTGGGCGCAACCCTGGTAGGGCCGTACCCTCTCCCCTTCTATGGGAGCTGCGGCCGGCTACGCCAGGGTATTATACTTTTATTTATTAAAAACTTTTAAAACGAAATTTTGTATGGCTTTTCTTAAATGTGTTTTTAAATTTAAATGTTATATATATATATATATATATATATATAATATAATATAATATAAATATATATAATATGGGTATATTTAAATTTAATTGAAAATATAAAATTTTATATATGTTATGATAGGAAAATAATATTGGAAAGTTATTTTTTTTTAAGATATTATATTTCCTTATATTTTGATGCATATAGAAATTAAGGATGTGTAATTATAGAATATTATATATAATGTATTTGAGAAAATCAAAAAAAAAAAAAAGATTCAATGAAACAGTTATTTTTATTGATTTTGAAATAGATCTTTTAATTAAGATGATTTTTTAAATATGTTGATTTCAAACTGATGCATATGGATTTAATATATCCAAATGGTAGACGCGTATTTGCTTTAATGGCTTAAATTTTGTATTAGGCAAATGGGGATTGTTTTTTTATGTGTTATTAAGTCTTCCAGATCAAGTTGTAAAAGTGGGGATAGTGATTGTTAAACTGAATTTCTGTATTGGTTAATGATGTGTACATGATTTCTTTGTATGGTGTTTAGATACCAAATCGTTGTGAACATAAACTTTGATGTTCGTAAGGAATGGTGTTGAAATTATATTTTGTATGAATGTACACCTGTAAACCATAGTCATAAAACTTAGATACCTTATTATGTTTAGGGGAGTGGCTATTTGTAAGGGCCGACACACAAAGTGGTGTCAGGGTAACTTACCAATAGTTAGTAAATCAGTGATAATTAAATGACACATTAGTTAGATTAAAACTTTTAACAAGATATTATGCCTCTCTTATGACTCTTGAGCTACTTCAGTCATGAGTATAAGATGAGAAGGCTTGGAATGGAAAATCGGTGTCTTATTTCCTTAAGAGACATTTGATTTCCGCAACAGTATGCAAATGAGGCCGGGTTTCATAAGAGGTCACCAGGGTAACCCAAGGATTGGGAGCCGGAACCTAGGAAGAAACACCAGGGTAACCTTTGCAATGTTGTGATGACACTCCACCTAGAATAACAGTTAACCTTGTATTTGTAGTAAATTCAATTGTCAAGAATCTGGAAGCAATGTAACCAATAGATTGTTTGTACTAGTGTCTAGGGTTAGTAGATTAGGTCTAGGTAACCTTATTACTATCTCCTAGCACGGGGGGTGGACCTACGGGTACCACATGGTTGGGTGGAACGTGCACCTTATTCCGTTGGGTCCCCAATTTGATCGTGACATCGAGAGCTTCATGGATGGAGAGCTCGCACTTGGAAAACTTTTGTATATTACATCATTGTATATTGTAAAACATCCCTCAAATGTTGTGAGGTGAACTCTTGTAATTGTAATCATTATTGATCTACCTCATCAGATGGATGAGTATTGTATAACTTATCAAATGCAATGAATGATTTCATGTTTGTACTTTATATTATCTTGAATGGAGTAATAAATGAAATGCAATTTTTATTCTTATGTTATTAATTAATATGTGCAATGCGAAATACTTAAGTCACTTATGGAAACTCAAAGTAGTGTAACGTCGCATAGCCTAATGAATGTATGCAACTAAATAACTTAATAATTAAACTTTAAAAAAAAAAAAATTATTCACCTTTATAACACATTTGCAACATTCTTAGGTTATTAAGACGGGGCATTACAGATTGGTATCAGAGCCAAGGTTACAAACATTGGACACTCTGGGTAATCATGAGCCCATTAGGTTGACCTAGTACATAGTGTCACAACTGTTAGCCTTGGTTGTATAGTATCTAAGACTCGTAATTGTTATGTGTAGGAACATGCCTAGGCGAGGAGGAAGAGGTCGTGGTAGAGGTCGAGGTGGAGGCCGAGGGCCAATCCCTCAGGTTACTCCCCCTCCTAGCCCTCATCACAGTGATCAGGCAGAACAGTTGGGTCAGAGAAATGAGGGACAGAATCCCACACAGTCAGCAGTAGAGGGTTCGCAGATACGTCCACTATTAGAGGAGGTCCTAGCTTGTCTTCGACCTAGACAGGTAGATGAGCAGGAGGTTGTCAGAGAGAGAGATAGATCTCCTAGGAGAGTAGAGGACACAGTACATCAGGATGCGGTTATTGCAGGCCATATGAGGGATTTACTGAGGGCACGCCCTCCTACCTTTGATGGTTCAGGAGGCGGCTTAGAGGCTGAGACCTGGCTACTGGATTTGGGTAGATGCTTCGCCATGCACCCATACGGTAGCAATACCCGTACGAGATGCGCTATTATGCACTTGAGAGGATTCGCATCTACTTGGTGGCGACTAGAGGAGCAGAAGCTCCACTTAGATATTGGTTCTGTGTCTTGGGAGATGTTTCTTGAGTGGTTTAGAGCATGGTTCCTTTTGGAACACTGGAGGCAGCGTAGGGCTGACGAGCTCCATGATCTACGTTAGTTAGCTCTTTCTGTAGAGCAATATGAACATAGGTTTTATGAACTTAAGTAGTATGCTGGTATTGGCGATGATGAGCCTATGCTAGTATAGCATTTTATCAGGGGTTTAAATGCCCGCATCAGTGGTGGTGTTCGAGTCTTTGAGCCAAAGACTATGGAAGTTGCAGTGGAGAAGGCTCGCATAGTAGAGGAGAACCTTATTATGGCTTTAGGTGGGCACACAGGAGTGCAGATTGGGAGTGCTCCTGCAGCAAGTTTTAGTCCATGGGGTGGATAGGCACACAGGTGGTTCTTTCAAGAACCATGGGACCCACAAAGGGTGGGCCAACAACAACTAACACCTCAAAGAATAATAACCCTCAACCACAACAAGGAAATAGTCCTCAAAACAGAAAGGGTGAATAAGCGCAATTCAGCCTGAGTGCTATCTACCGTCAGTAGGGTAGTTTTAGAGTCCAATGCCACCAGACTAGGTGTTATTCATGTGGGCAATAGCTAGGCACAATGAGAGGTCCTTCGGTTATGGGTCCCTACAGTTTCAGAGCCTACATGGAGATTTACACATATATATGTTAATGACCGCCAAGCCGATCACCAGAACACAGTGGTCGAAACTTTAGGTAAGTTACATGGTGTTAGTGTTTCTATACTTTTTTATTCTGGAGCCACTGACTCCCTTATTTCACCGACCATTGTTGACCATTGTGGTCTTGTGGCGGTAAAGCAAGGTGGTAAGTGGCAAGTTGAATTTGCTTTAGGGGTGAAAGTAGCAGTAGAAAACTTAGTACATAATTGTGAACTTAAAATCGGTACATTAACTACCTTAGTAGATTTATATGTTACACCCTTAGGATCGTATGACATAGTTTTAGGTATGGATTGGTTAGCATCTTATCATGTTGTGATTGACTGTCGACTTAAGACAGTTAGTTGCATTAATGATTTAGGTGCGAAAGTGGAACTCATGGGTATTCAAAGACCTATCTCTTTGCGGATGATATCTGCTATGCAATTAAAGAGATGTCTTCGTCAGGGATGTCAACTGTTTGCAACAATAGTTACTGATTTGGAAGAGGGTGAGAGTCGAGAGGTATCTCTTGATGATCATCCTATTCTTAGGGAATTCACAGATGTGTTTCCCGATGACATTCCTGGAATGCCACCGAAGAGGGATATTGACTTTAGAGTTGACCTAGTTCCTGGAGCTGAGCCTATATCTAGAGCTCCTTATAGAATGACGACTCAGGAGTTAGAGGAACTTCGTATTCAATTAGAGGAATTATTAGAAAAGCGATTTATTTGTCCAAGTGTTTCCCCTTGGGGAGCACCTGTGATCTTCATAAAGAAGAAGGATGGATCTCTTAGGCTGTGTATTGACTATCATCAATTGAACAAGGTTACGATTAAGAATCGTTATCCTTTCCCTAGAATCGATGATCTTTTTGATCAAATAAAGGGAGCTAATGTGTTCTCTAAAATTGATTTAAAATCTGGGTATCATCAATTGCGTATAGCTGAAGCAGACATTCATAAAACTGCTTTTCGAACTCGTTATGGGCACTACGAATTCACAGTAGTACCATTTGGATTAACGAATGCACCATCAGTATTCATGAGTTTAATGAATGGTGTTTTTCGTACATACCTTGATCATTTTTTCCTGGTATTTCTCGATGATATTTTAGTTTATTCAAGAAACATGAAGGAACATGAAGAACACTTGAGACAGGTATTGCAATGTTTAAGGGAAAATCAATTGTATGCGAACCTGAAGAAGTGTGACTTCTTTCAATCTGAAATAAAATACCTTGGACATGTGATATCTGGAAAAGGTATCGTTGTGGATCCTTCAAAGATCCAAGCCATTGTAGATTGGCCCGCACCTACTAATGTAGGTGAAGTTCGTAGTTTTATGGGTCTAGCTGGCTATTATAGGCGTTTTGTAGAGGGGTTTTCTAGAATCGGTCATCCTATTACTTCTCTTCAAAGGAAAGGGAAGAAGTTTGTTTGGACAGAACAGTGTCAATTGGCTTTTCAGACTCTTAAAGAAAAGTTAACTAATGCGCCTATACTGATTGTTCCTGATCCTACTAAGGATTTTGTAGTGTGTACGGATGCATCCTTAGAAGGTTTGGGGGCAGTCTTGATGCAAGATGGGCGTGTGATTGCTTATGAGTCTCGCAAACTCAAAGATCATGAATTAAACTATCCCACTCATGACCTAGAACTAGCTGCAGTTGTGCATGCTTTAGTTCGTTGGAGACATTTCTTATTAGGTCATCGTTTCGAACTTCATACTGATCACCATAGTTTGCAATACATCTTTACACAACCTAACTTGAATGCTAGGCAAAGACAGTGGATGGAGTTCTTGTGTGAGTACGATTTTGAAGTAAAATATGTTCAAGGCAAGGAGAACGTAGTGGCTGACGCTCTTAGCTGACGTCGACATGAGATCTCTGCTACTACTCTCGAAGTACATTTGAGAAGTCAAATAGTAGCTGCACTTCCTACTGATAGATTATATCAGGAAGTAAGATCGGAGATTGAATCGGGTAGACCTTTAGAAGGTCAATTTGCAGGCTATGTCTTAGAATCGGATGGTATATTACAGCACTTAGGTCATATTTATGTACCACATGTTGAGAGTCTTCGTACATTAATTATGACTGAAGCTCATCGAGCTCCGTATTCAGCTCATCCAGGTGTCAAGAAAATGCATGTCGATCTTTGGCAATTGTATTTCTGGCCTGGTATGAAACGTGATATTGCTAATTATGTATCGAGATGTCTTGAATGTCAGCGAGTCAAAGTTGAGCATCAACATCCTGCTGGATTATTGCAGCCACATCTCATTCCCGAATGGAAATGGGATATTATATCCATTGACTTTATTGTAGGGTTACCTACGTCATCACGACGACATGATGCCATTATGGTAACTGTTGACCGTTTGACTAAAGTAGCTCACTTTTCACCTGTACGTTCAACATATAATGCTTCATCTATAGCTAGGATATTCATGGAGGACATCGTTAGATTACATGGGATTCCTCGTAGGATTATATCGGATAGAGATCCTGTATTTACTTCAGCCCTATGGACTTCGTTACAACATGCTTTAGGTACACAGTTGAACTTTATCCCTATCTGTTCGCAGGCTTTCAGGAGCAAGCCTAATCCTAGGGGGGGAGGATGTAGTACCCCTCCGTTTATGCTTATGCTTTCTGTTGTTATGTTTTCACACTGTTAGACTATGATACCTTGTTTGGATATTTTGATCGCTGGTTTTGAGCGATAGTGGATTATTCTGTGACATGATGATACTTTGTATGGTGATTATTGTTTTCTGATATGCTTTGAGTTAGTGTAGATGTTTACTTTCAGTTGATCATTGCTATGTACATGTTATGATGGACTAACAGCTATTTATTTCGTCAGTTTGTTGTGAAGTGTATTGGTGTGGAGAATGGAATCGCATCACTCGCTTGCGAGTGCCCTGCGATATCTGTGATTTTCTCCACATGGTGTGTCTGTTTAATGCTTTATATATATATATTTGTATGCATGTTATTGCTTGGTTGCAGGAATTGCAGGTACATGACACCGACTCCACCTGGGTACTCAGGTCTGAGCGTGTCAAGACTCAACGGAAATGTTGATCGGGAGATAGTAGTTTGGTTTACCCTAGTCTAGTCTTTAACCCTGGTCTTAGTACTTTGTCTGTTTTAGTTCCTGGAGTCATAGGTTTGTCTTGTATTTTCTGTTTGGATAAATCGTTTGAAAAGCAAATTTGGTTAATTTTTAATGATAGTATTGTGTTTTAAATTATTGGTATTTAAATTAATGTTTTAAATGTGGAAGAAATTACTTGCTTGATTATTTAATTAATTAATTAGCTTATTTGGTTAAATGGTTTGATTTTAAAAGATCAAACTTATTTAATTAAATTAATTAATTAATTAAATTAAAATATTAAGTGTGTAAATAGTTATATTTGAAAATTAAATAAATTGTGGAAAATTGTAAATTTATATTTAAAAAAAATGCATGAGTTTTGAATAGTGGTTGTAAAATTTAAATTAAATAAATAAATTGCATGCAAATATTGAAGGGAAAAATTGCCGTGAAGTGGAGAAGATATTTTCATAACTACTTCTCGACATGTGTGCCAGTGTGTTAAATGATTCTTGTTGAGGAAAAATTGGTTACGGAGGATATTTTGGATCTCGGGAAAAACAGAGAGATTGTTCAATTTCCTCACGGGGAAATTATCAAATCTTTGCAAAAAAATTCTTGCTGTGTAAAAAATTTATTTTCTAAGAGGATTTTTGTTATTTCCTCTAGGGTTGTATATTTGTGGAAGATTTCTTGCTTGGTAGATTTGTGTGATTGGATATAGCTTTTGAGGAAGATTTGAAGGATTGCAATCTACAGACAGAAGATTCTCTCCAACAACTAGATCTTCACAAACACAGGAAAGAGGTATTTTTCTTTGTATTTGATTTTGTTTCTTTTTATAAAAAAAAATTGTCTGAGCAAATGAATGCATAGTGATATTTTGTATTTCTTCTTGGAGACTCCTTTTGTAAATTAAATTTGTAGGAAATCAAATTTTCTTTCTATGAAAATTGTTTTAAAATAGTATCATCTTGGAAGGATTTCTGTATTTATTCTTTGTTAAATCTGGTTAAAATATAGGGGTTATGTTATTTATTTAAAATTACCCTATAGATGAACTATTAATTAGAAATGGATTGTACAGAATAAAATTATTTTTCCTATTTCCTGTAGAAAGTTTTACCAGAAAATAATTTGACTGTATATGTTAAATTTGATTGGATATTTCATATATATATATATATATATATATATTTATTGTTAAAAGTATATATATGCTGGAATTATTATATGTGATTATGTTGTTCTCTGTTAAAAAAAAATTATAAAACAAAAGACAAATTCGTCGATTTTGTTTTCCGTCTGTACGGAAATTATAAAAGAAAAAAAAAATTAAAAAAATAAGACTGTGGGGAGGGCCGAAACCCTCCCCATTTTCATGTGGAGGAGGAGGCGCAGCCTCCATGGCTACGCACAGCAGCCCTGGTAGGGCCGCACCCTCTCCCCTTTTGTGGGAGCTGCGGCCGGCTGCGCTAGGGTATTATACTTTTATTTATTAAAAACTTTTAAAACGAAATTTTGTATGGCTTTTCTTAAATGCGTTTTTAAATTTAAATGTTATATTATATATATATATATATAATATAATATAATATAAATATATATAATATGGGTATATTAAATTTAATTGAAAATATAAAATTTTATATATGTTATGATAGGAAAATAATATTGGAAAGTTGTTTTTTTTTAAGATATTATATTTCCTTATATTTTGATGCATATAGAAATTAAGGATGTGTAATTATAGAATATTATATATAATGTATTTGAGAAAATCAAAAAAAAAAAAAAGATTCAATGAAACAGTTATTTTTATTGATTTTGAAATAGATCTTTTAATTAAGATGATTTTTTAAATATGTTGATTTCAAACTGATGCATATGGATTTAATATATCCAAATGGTAGACGCGTATTTGCTTTAATGGCTTAAATTTTGTATTAGGCAAATGGGGATTGTTTTTTATGTGTTATTAAGTCTTCTAGATCAAGTTGTAAAAGTGGGGATAGTGATTGTTAAACTAAATTTCTGTATTGGTTAATGATGTGTACATGATTTCTTTGTATGGTGTTTAGATACCAAATTGTTGTGAACATAAACTTTGATGTTCGTAAGGAATAGTGTTGAAATTATATTTTGTATGAATGTACACCTGTAAACCATAGTCAGAAAACTTAGATACCTTGTTATGTTTAGGGGAGTGGCTATTTGTAAGGGCCGACACACAAAGTGGTGTCAAGGTAACTTACCAATAGTTAGTAAGTCAGTGATAATTAAATGACACATTAGTTAGATTAAAACTTTTAACAAGATATTATGCCTCTCTTATGACTCTTGAGCTACTTCAGTCATGAGTATAAGATGAGAAGGCTTGGAATGGCAAATCGGTGTCTTGTTTCCTTAAGAGACATTTGATTTCTGCAACAGTATGCAAATGGGGCCGAGTTTCGTAAGAGGTCACCAGGGTAACCCAAGGATTGGGGGCCGGAACCTAGGAAGAAACACCAGGGTAACCTTTGTAATGTTGTGATGACACTCCACCTAGAATAACAGTTAACCTTGTATTTGTAGTAAATTCAATTGTCAAGAATCTGGAAGCAATGTAACCAATAGATTGTTTGTACTAGTGTCTAGGGTTAGTAGATTAGGTCTAGGTAACCTTATTACTATCTCCTAGCACGGGGGGTGGACCTATGGGTACCACATGGTTGGGTGGAACATGCACCTTATTCCGTTGGGTCCCCAATTTGATCGTGACATCAAGAGCTTCATGGATGGAGAGCTCGCACTTGGAAAACTTTTGTGTATTACATCATTGTATATTGTAAAACATCCCTCAAATGTTGTGAGGTGAACTCTTGTAATTGTAATCATTATTGATCTACCTCATCAGATGGATGAGTATTGTATAACTTATCAAATGCAATGAATGAATTCATGTTTGTACTTTATATTATCTTGAATGGAGTAATAAATGAAATGCAATGTTTATTCTTATGTTATTAATTAATATGTGCAATGCGAAATACTTAAGTAACTTATGGAAACTCAAAGTATTGTAACGTCGCATAGCCTAATGAATGTATGCAACTAAATAACTTAATAATTAAACTTTTAAAAAAAAAAATTTATTCACCTTTATAACACATTTGCAACATTCTTAGGTTATTAAGACGGGGCATTACACATTTGATGCTTTCTTAGAGCACATTTGGTGCAAGCTCCTACACCATCATGATCACCCTTTCCATGCCCACTCTCAAAGAAACTCCAAACATGTGGTATTTTGTAATTTTTATGATATCTACATAGTGCATAAAATGATCGTGATGATTTGAATTGTGTCACACATCCATCTAACCATACAAAATGTTTTTTCCATTTTTACACCCATGCTTGTCAAGTTCCCAAAAAAAAATTGTAAAGCAATGTTGTACAAAAAGTGTGTCATGCTCTTTATCATCACTAGTATAAAAGTGGCATTCCTTCTTAATACTCATTCATCATATGTACTCTCAACACCATCCAAATCCAATTGTGCATGTCGGTAACACACATGCACCATAATAGTGATCTGCTTTGAAAAGAATATTCTGGTTGAATCTCTTTTTGATGTACAAAAGAGTAATTTTTTGCAAAGTCAACTACTAATTTAACTATTCCAAGTGGGAAAGTATCTCTTAATGTTTGAAACTGTTGTGCTTGCCACTTAGCAAAAAAGGTATGTTGTATGTACGGTTGAACCAATTTTTGAAAATCTTCCATAAATTTTCCAATAGGTATCTCCCCTTCTACATAGTTTAACCTTGTGGATTCTTTCCCAAAATTTGTTTGAAACTTTACGTACTTGTAATTCTTACTATCTTTGTTAGGTCAGTATCTTCATTTCTCAAAGGAAATTTAGCCAAATTTCCACATGTTTCACAAAGTCCTTTTATGCAATATATTTGACTAATTGTATTATCACATAAGATGGACTCTATAAACAAACTTACCTATTTAGGAGGTGCATTTTGAAAACCATCACTTTTTTCTCTCATCTTTTGAAACACTTGATAGTAGAGATCAAATTCAATATGATAATGACAAGTTTCAAAAACCTTGTTTATCTTCACATAATATGGCTTTAACCTTTCAAACATTGTTTTCCCAATCTTTATATGAGGATTCTTATTACAAAAGTTCACATACATCTCATGTTGTGTTATGTCTAGCCAATTTTTTGTATGATGTTCATAATTATTGTGCCCAATCCTATGTCTAATAACATCTCTACCATTTGATATGGATGGGTATGATCATTCTAAAAAGTTGAGATCAAGTTCCTAAAAACATCTTCAATCCTATTAGAATGGAGAGTTCTACACATAATTGCCCAATTTCCTTTTGAACTATCATCCAAAACCTTTCTCCTTTTCACATATTTTGTTAGTTTCTTTCTACTAAAACCAATTTCAGTCGAAAGCAAAGAGAATTTTCTTTTTCTTGATATATTTTTATTTAAAATAGATGTTAACATCACTCTTCTTGAAATGGCTTATCCACTTATCAAGATCCTTTCCCAATGGAATCTAAACCTTTTTAAACATTTTCAAAAATATCTATTTTCTAGAATGTGTTTCCTCTTATTCAATGCCGAATCTACACCCAACAATTGTAATGGCTCTTTCAACTCATTACAAAGTAGTAAAAGTGATCATAGTTGGGTTTTTTCAAGTGTTTCAAGATGATTGAAATGAGCATTGGTTATTTCCTTTATAGATTTATTCGTTGACCTCCTACTAGTATTTTTAGGTTGTTTGGCATAGCATTTCAATTTCTCCATATCCATTTCAAGTAAATGATCTAAATTTCTATAATAAATTTGTCACTTCACCTCTTTATCTAGATTTATATGCTCATCCATGCCAATAGAAGGAAGTGATCCTGGCCCCTCTCGAGCATGCATTGTTTGAACCTGGGCCTCCTCCCTATCTTCAACTAAGTTTTCTTTGACCTCATCTGATCCAATATCTAAATTTGGCTCAACTCCTACTTGAGCACTTTTTGCTTGTTGACCTCGTTCTACACACAAAATACTTTTAAGTCAAGAGAAAGAGAGAGAGAACTTTAAAAAGACTTAACTCAAGAGAGAGATAGAGGATCTATCTTAGAGAGAAAGAGAGAGAGAGAGAAATAAAGATCTTTAAAAAGACAAAGTTGAAAGAGAGAGAAAGAGCTTTAAAAAGACTTAATTCAAGAGAGAGAGAGGAGCTTAGAGAGAAATAAGGATATATCTAGAGAGAGAAAGAAAGAACTTTAAAAAGACTTAATTAACACATGTTTGAAACTAGTACATGTAAGTATGAAACTTATGATTAAATATTATACAAGTACATAATAAAGACTTAATGTGCAAACCTATGAAGGACCCCAATTTACACATTCAATTGAAACAAATATAAATTAAAGTTGTTTGAAAATTTGATGTCCAACAAATTCACCTAGTAAATTTAATTTAATATATGGTCAATAACATGTTCAACTAGTAGTCTAGATATTAGTAACAAGATATAACTTTCTTGATGGACTTAATGTGAAAACTTAGTAGTCTCAATAGAGGACCTATCTAGAGAAGGCTTTGGCTTGGATTAATGGAAATATGACCAAGGGGAATGATGGATTAGGATAAGACAAGGATTATGATGGGGAAAAGTCAAAGTTTTTTTGCATGGTCCTAAGATAATTTACTCCAAATGGTGATAGGATTAGGACTATGATAGATAGCTCCACCCTAGGATAAATCCACATCGTTAATAGGAAAATGGTTTATGTAAACCTCTAGGATAGGGAAATTTAATTTGAAACAATAATAGACAAAATAAAACTCATGATAAAAAAAGATAAACCCCTTGATGATGTGTATTTAATAAATTTTATGAAATAGGAAATAAAAAAAGATGATAAAAATAATAATCACAAAAATAAAAGGAGGAAAGACACTAAATAGTAAGATTTTATGTTTATTCAAGATGAAAAATCATCCATAGTGTTATAATAATCTATTTTATTTATGGGAGATTCATTGGATGAATTCATGCACTAAATTAAGTCAAGAGAGAGAGAGAGAAAGAGCTTTAAAAAGACTTAAGTTGAAAGAGAGAGAGAGAGCTTTAAAAGACTTAATTTACACATGTTTGAAACTAGCACATGTAAGTATGAAACTTATGATTAAATATTATGAAACTAAGGGGATGCACCTTTGGACCTAGGAAAAAGGATGCTAACCAATCTATAGTAGAACAAGATAACAAAATAGAATTTCAAGACCTTAGAAGATGAATGTTGAAAGGATGACTGATTTTGACAAGGGTGAGTCTAAACTAAGATGTAAGTTTGAGACCTAATGATGATTGATGATTGATTGATAGAAAGGTAAGGTCAATAACAATATAGAAGTGTAACCATTGATTGATTAGAGATATGGAAGGCCACCTAATCTAAAATCTAAAGGGTTCCTAAAGCTAAGAATGATCTAAAACCAACTATGTAATGCAAGGTAGGCAATGCATTCTAGCTAAGAAAACCTAGATGAATGTGATGAAATGGACTGGTTAAACTAAGAAAGTTTGTAATCAGAATGTAAGGTAACTATCAAAATGTGATAAGGACTAAGATTGGACAAATATTTTTCTAAAATTTTATGATCCAGCAGTTGTGGCTCACTGTCTCATAGATGCGATGCAGATTTCACAGTTGTAGTTTACTATTTAACAGTTGTGGTTCATTGTCTGAAAATTGTGATTCACAATTTGTTTACCTAAAATCTAATGTTTTTGAATGGTTTTCATTTTGGGAAATTTTTGAAGTGTGATTGAAAAAACATAAAACACTCTGAAAACATATTTTTGGTTGTTGACTTGTCAAGTCCCTATGCAAATATGTGTATGTTCGAGGGTTATTCACCCCAATTTCCACTGGTATAGCACAATCAAAAATACATCAAGAACTTATTATCCCTAAGGTCAATGTCCAATGGTAGCACTTTCAAGCCCACAACTTGGAATCTCCTTCGACGCAAGTGTAGGGACACCTTTAGGGGGTGTATTCACTCTTGTCTTTATGAGAGAGGAAAACTAGGGGCCTCCACGACTAAAAGGATGGCCCAATCACCCTCTCCTCAGAAAGCTACAAGTAAACAAGTAGCTTATACTAAGTCAAGGATTTCTATCTCATCTCAAGGGAGTCGTATGGTGAGTAACTTTGGGGTGTGATGCACACTGTTGCATTGAAAGTGACACCAAATAATCTCAATCAAAAGGGTGGCTACTTAGAAGGTGTCTAGTCATAACTCAGGGGACTGACACCTTGCGAGCATCCAGCAAACCACTTAAAGCTCTAACCAACCCTACTAGGGTACATTAGTATACCACATGTAAACATGAGTACTTCCCCTTTTAGTTTGGCACTGTATAGCAAAGGTTAATGCTAGTTAGGACTTGACTTTTGTCTTATCCCTTTTATATAGTGGCCCAAGGGAAAAACTGCTTTGGGTCACCAATGAGTTCTCCATTAGGATGTGTCTCAATTGGTAGGACCTTCTACAAAAGAAAAAGATAAGATGGAGTGATTTCTCTTACACCCAAGATCCACAAAAGTGGCGACGGGAGATGATACTCTCACTACATCTTATTGGGTTCTACAACACAAAATTTGTGCAAGTGCACCGAACACAAAAGACAATGATTAATTTTAATCCCAAATCAAAATTTCCCTAATTAACATGAAAGACAAAAAAAAATGCAAGTAGTTGTTCGTTTTAAACCCAAAATGAAATTTGAAAGTTGTGGTTCTTTTTTTAATCCAAAATAAAATTTGAAGATGTAAGTTGTTGTTTGTTTTAACCCGAAGTGAAATGTGAAGATGCAATTTGTTCTTTTTAACCCAAAATAATGTGAAGATGCAAGTTGTTCTTTTTAACCCAAGATATTGGTAACAAGATATTACTTTCTTGGTGGACTTAATGTGCAAACTTAGTAGTCTCAATAGAGGACCTATCTAGAGAAGGATTTGGCTTGGATGAATAGAAAGATGTCCAAGGGGAATGATGAATTAGGATAAGACAAGGATTATGATGGGGAAATTTTAAAAAAAATTGCAAGGTCCAAAGATAATTTACTCTAAATGATGATAGGATTAGGACTATGATAGATAGCTTCGCCCCTAGGGAAAATCCACATTGTTAATAGGAAAATGGTTTATGTAAACCTAGGATAGGGAAATAATTTGAAACTATGATCAAGAGTTGTTAGCCTACCTAAATGACACAAAACATAATACAAAAGACAAGAAACAACACTTAACACCTCAAGATAGGGCTACGTTAACTCAAACAAAACAAAAGATGAAAAATAAGAGATTTTACCTTGCAAGAGTTGATCTTTGGTTGGCCCTTGGATTGTTGATTTTGTGTGATCCTTGATGGAAAAATGTGATGCAAATGGATTCAAAATGAAGAGGATTTGATGTAGATTCAAATGATGAATGTGGGTAGTTGAGTAGATGAATGCAATGGATGCAATGAGAGCTTGAAAAATGCAATAATGATGGATATGAGAGCTTGATAGTAGAAGTTGAAGGCTTGAAAGTGTTGAATGAAAATGCATAATACATAATGAGAGAATGAAAGAGAAATCCTCTATATTTAGGGGAGAATTCTCTAGAGAATTCAATGGTTGAGATCTTGCCAACAAGGGCAAGATGAAGGGTTGCACTGTGAGTTGAAGACTTACAAGCCCTCACATCTTTTCATGTGGAAGGTGAAGTGTCAAGAGGACACATGAGGTGGAAAAGGACATATGATGTGCAGGTACTTGCAAATACCTTGGGATGTGACTGATGTGACCTCTCAATGATCCACATGGGGAAGAGGAAATATTTGGAGGAATAAAAGTGAATTTTAAATTCACATGGTTAGGGATATCTTAAGGATAAGACAAGGTTCCCAAAAAGGAAGCTGAGAAGTACCTTGGATAAGACAAGGTGCTTATAATAGAAGGTTCCTAACCCATGTCACTAATGTGACCTTTCAATGATCACATGGGGAAGAGGAGAACTTTGGAGGACTAAAAGTGAATTTTAAATTCACATGGGGAAGACAAAAAGGAATTAAAAATTCCTTGGGGGATGAGAGAGTTGACCAAAATGTTGTTTGGACTAACTGATCAATGATTAGAAGACAATTAGTGGCTAATGAAGATTAGAAGCCAACTTACAAAATTTGAAGGATGTGACACATCCTAATCAAGGATTAGACATGTGCACATCCCTAATGATGGGATTAGAGGGTGAATTAGGATTAAGAAAAAGTGATGGAGGATGTGACATGTGAGGAATTAAATAAATGTATTATTTATTTAATTCTTTGAGGAAAAAGGGGGATAAAGGGTAAGGTATTTAATTATTAACCAAATACCTTAGGGGTTTAGAAGAATTTAAGGATATTAAGCAATATTACTTAATTAATGCAAATAAGGGGATATTTAGACGAAAAGGGAAAAATTTAGACAAATGTAAGTGTCCAAATTTAGGTGTCTACAGAAACAATAATAGAAAAAATAAAAACCATGATAAAAAAATATAAACCCCTTGATGATGTGTGTTTAATAAATTTGATGAAATAGGAAATATAAAAAAGATGATAAAAATAATATATCCACTAGAATATCATGGAAATAAAAGGAGGAAAGACACTAAATAGTAAGATTTGATGTTTATTCAAGATGAAAACTCATTCATATTGCTATAATAATCTATTTTATTTATGGGATATTCAGTGGATGATTTCATGCACTTTTATCTTCAATCACTTCGTAAAAATCCATATATAGAATAACTTGTAAATTAGAAAAGCTTTACAATATAGATATTTTAAAGGGAATTGCACTTGAGTCAATAAATCCCCTTGTGGATAATTACAATATAAAGATTCACATTGTTTTAATAGGAAAATGGTTTATGTAAACCTAGGATAGGGAAATGATTTGAAACAATTTAATAGACAAAATAAAAACCATGATCAAAAAAGATAAACCCATAAAGATATAATAATTAGTATTATTCCAAGTTATCTAACATAGTTTTCATAATTGGAAATAGATTTATAAGGAAAACATTGAGGTGTTAATAAAGGTCCTAGACACACACAAGAGAGAGAGAGAGAGAAGACATTAGAGAGAAGGATATAGAGAGAGGAAGGTAGATCTAGAGAAAGATAGAGAGAGAGGGGGGAGAGAGAGAGAGAGAGAGAGAGAAGCCCTTTAAATTTAGACATGATTAAATATATTTTGAAACAACTATATTTAAATTACAAGTTTAAATGATGTGGAAACAAATATATACTTAAACAAAATGTTCAAAATTAGAAATAACATCCTACTACATGCTAAAAACTTATATTAAATAGGAAATAAAATATTTTTGGAATAATATTAAAAATAGGAAAGAAAATATGCATACCTTGTTTCTTTCTATGATAATTTACCAAATTTTGTAAGCAACTATGTTGTTCTCTTTCTTCTGAAAATTTTTGTTGAGTCTTATTTTGTCTTTTTGATGCTTTTCCCATTTTCTTCTTCAAGTAAAATATGACTTGACAAATCCTCTACCAAAATTTTTCTTCTCCAAAATCTACCTTGATTGATAAAATGCAAAGTTTTCTTCTCCAAAATCTACCTTGATTGATAAAAATGTGAATTAATCTTGCAATGTTGATATGAAAAAATGAAAAAACAAGTTTGTATTTATATGTGCATATGAAATTAAAAATAAAAAAATAAAAATAAATTGGTCGGCCAAGGGTTTGCACAAAGGTCGGTCGTTAAAAAAAAATTTAATTATTCACCTTCACTCGAACCCTCTTTAGCACATTTTTAATATTATTTTAGGGGGGTTCGAGTGAACCCCCCTTTTCTCGAAGGGGTCTAGGGGAGTTCGCTCGAAGGGGGGTTCACTAGAACCCCCCCTATTTTTCCCTTCTCCCCCCTATGTGAAATTTTCTACAAAATTTTGGCTTTTGAAGCTCAGGTTGAAGATGAAAATGGAATCAACTTCACAAACCCAACTAGAGGATTATATTCCTCAAAATGAGCTATCCATCAAGTATAATTTTAATATATTTTGGTTTTATTATGTATATTTTTAGTTTAATTAAGCATAGGTTTTTCACTGAAAATCAAGCTCTTTGTTCTGCACATGTGGAAAAATAGTAGATTATAAAAAAAAATTAAAAAATATGTATGTGTTTGGTATTGATGTCCTTAATCCAACAAAAAAAATGAAATTTTTTGATACATACAAAAAAATTTATGTTGTATACGGTCCCCCTATATCTAAATTGTAATTGGTTTGACTTCAAAACTTAATTAAGAAAAAAATATTCAACAAAACACTATGAAACCAATTGAACATGTTAGATATCATACTCACAAATCTAAATTTTAAAAAAAGAAAGAATTTATCCTTCATAGAAAAAAAGTTATGTTGTGTACGATGAACATCACTCTTTAAAAATGGTGTTAACTATTAAAAACTAGTTTTTGAAGGAGATGGAAAAAGAAATGCAATCTGATTACAAAAAAATTAAAAATATATATTTAGAATCTATAGACAAAATGTCACAAATCACTAGTTTTCATCATATTCAAATTCCTCATGGTTTAGCAGCTATAGGTGCCTAAAAGTGAAGATTTAGTTAAAAAAATCAGTTCAATGTCAAGTTTGGCCAAAAAATATAACCCACTATTGTGGGATCATGGGTTACTAGAATAAATCCAACTAGAGCATATGTTTGACCAAAATTAACTTTAATTATAAATACTTAAAATTCATTTATGTTGATAAATTAACTTGAAACGAGACATAATTTTGATCTTTCATCTTTCATTTAGAGGCACTTAGAATTTTATTTGATTCAAAGACAAATCTATGTTAATAGGGGAATAATTATGAAAAATATTATATTTAGGCACCATAACAAAATGTATGTCAAGGATGAGTTACATGGCTTGACCACTATCCTAATTTCCTTAAAGTTATTTACATAACCATTGTCCTTTGCAGTGTATTTCCCTTGTTGAAGTGATTTATTTACTTTTCCTACTCTAGGGCCTACTTCATCTATCATATAGGTTCAATGTCTCCTATAGTCATTCCAACCTGCTTAGCTTTGGGAACAAGTTTTTTTTCTACTACTATATTTTTGGTGGGAGACCTTCTATTTTTAACCATTCTTATTACTACATCCTTGCCTTCAATCTCAAAAACTTCCCTTTTCATACCCTTATTTTTGGAACACCCGCACTTGGTTTAAATATAATATCATAATCATTCTTAGAACCAAATTGTCTATTTTTTAGTTGATAATCACTTCATACTTACAAAACTACAACCTTAGAGGTTTGATATCATCATGGGAAGGCTAATAATTTTTTTTTTTGTTGTGTGAGTTATGAAAGATATTCTTAATTATTTTTTGGAAGCTAATGTTGATTTTAGGCATTATTGTAAACTTATTAGTGAGGCCTGTAATAAAAATGATCTTCATATTCATCTTGATTAAATATTTTCACATATTCAAATGTGTAATAGTAGTAATTTTTTAGCTCAAGTTCATGCTAATTTCTTCATGGCCTTCATCTTCTTGATAGTCTTCTTCATCCATTAGTGTTTCCAAAACTTCACACTTGATAGGTTCAAGTGGCATATAACATGTCTCACACTAGGAAATACCATCTTGCATGCTCATCTCTTCGTAGATCAAGAATCTCTTTATCCTAATATCTTTGATTTTCTTATCTAGGATTTACATGTCTTATCATTTTGAGTCAGTTTCTTGGACCAATATTAGATTATATGGATTTTCATTTATGCATGATATCTCATTATGTTGTGGCCTAGAATCATGTGGTGGGAAACTTTTCTCATTTCTTGCAATCTTGTACAATAGGTGCTTAAGGGCATCCATAAGCTCATCTAGTTTATCATCCATTGTGAGAGTCTTTCTTGAGTTATTTATATTATGCTAAGATAGCTTGAT
Organism: Sequoia sempervirens; assembly: GCA_007258455.2. Taxonomy (NCBI): domain Eukaryota; kingdom Viridiplantae; phylum Streptophyta; class Pinopsida; order Cupressales; family Cupressaceae; genus Sequoia; species Sequoia sempervirens. Next base: position 111,390,932 of record VDFB02000003.1, on the reverse strand, counting down.
ATTAGCCCTATTTGTTATTTTTACTAAATCTCACATATATTGTTTTCAAATTTTTTTCCCATGTGATATGCCTCCTTTAGGGTATCTACAAGATAATATCCTATTTTCACATCAAATATGCCATAATTGAATACTAAGCATATGGAATCATTAATTTTGAGTTGAGAAGGAAATTTTCTCATTTTCATGATGAATAAGTTATCAAATTCTACCATTGACTCATTAATTCTCTTCTATATAGTTGTGAGTTTGTGAATTATAAACTTTACATCAACTCTATCTCTATATTTTACTACAAAAACTATCATGAATTATTATAATGAATCATACTATCATTAGGTAATATTTTATACCATTCCCTTACACTTTATTATAATTATTGAACAAACAAATTTATAATAAAATCCTCGTCATCAATTTTATTGTCATATGTAACATTAGTGAAATTCCTAAGATTTTTATCACCTAATATTATATTATTTCCTTGGAATTTTTGAATTTTTTTATCAAATCCATTAGACACTATGTAGATAGAATGTAATATTTGAAGAATCGCATGAATATGAGCTATTACCACATTAACATCCATTGGCCTAGTGGAAGAAGGAAAGAGGGTATTTTGCAAGGCTTCTTGAAGTATACCTTGATAAATTGGAGCAATCTAAAGTAAATCCCAAAGTGAGATCTTGGCAGGAGTAACGTGAATTTTCTCAACAAGATCATACTCACTAGGTGCCTTAGATGCAGGTTTAGGTGCTTGAGGAAGTCTTGGTTGAGAAGGTGGTAAAGAAGTAGGTTGATTAAGATTTTTTTCATTCCTTCTATTATTATGGTCTACCGCTCTATAAGAGGGAGCCTTAGATTGCATGACTCTTGTGTAAAGGTCCAACATGTCATTTGTGACAAGAAGACCATAAATAGAATAAATTATTTTAGGAGATGGGCTATTTAAAGTCACATAAATGATTGGTCTCTTAGGCCTTTGAGGGGAAATAGAGACTACAACTACATTCACAGACTCATCGACTTGTGAAGAAGAAGGTTGTGACAAATAAGTTTGTTTATCATATTTACAAATAAAAGGAGATGCCTCTAAGAAATAAACTAGTTCCTCATCCAACATATTGAAATCTTTCTTAGAGAATTCATTATAAAAAGCATTGAAAATTTGAATAAAATGATCCAACATGATTTTGATTCACATCAGGTTCACCAAAATGTAAAGGAGGGGATTCACTACTCTCGAGACTCAAGACAAATAGATTCTACAAGGAGAAAATAGCCCTTGGTTACCTCAAAGTATAAAACTCAGGTGACAAGGAAGAAAATAAAGGATATTTGAACAACTAGATCGAATGAAATGCTAAGCTATTGAGAACAAGAATGATAAACTACTAAGCAATAGAAGTTGATGATAAAGTTACAAGCTATAGGTTACAGAATTAGAAACTATAGAACTCATATGTAACACCCCTCCATTTTGGATCTTTGGATCGGCAGTGTTCTTCTTTGTCATGTTGTTTCTGTTTTTCCTGTGACTTTGGAACTCGGATACTATTTGATCATGAACTGTTAAGCGATGTGTATGTAATATTTTAATGTGATGGTATTTTACTCTGATGTTATCTTTATGGCATGTTTTGGATTAATTTAGCAGATATTTGATTTAATGATGTTATATGCTTGTAATCATATTATTGATGTTAGATGCGTCAGTTAGTGATATTGTATTGGTGAAGGGGACGGGATTGTACCACTCACTTGCGAGCACCCTGCGATTCCGAGATTTCCTCTTCACAGTGTGTTTGATCATATTATATATATATATGCATGTTCGATGTACTCTTTGTTCGTAGGTTGACAGGTACATGACATCAACTCCACCTAGTTCACAGGTTTGAGCGTGTCCATTGACCAACGGCAATCGATTGGGAGATAGTAGCTAGGTTTTTTGTGCCAAGTCGTCACCCTAGTCATAGTGTGTCGTCGGGTTGTTGTCGGGTTAGTTGTTTTAATTTGGTCCATTTCACCTTGAGTATTTATTTAATTTCAAATTATAAAGGTTATTAAGTGACGGGTGTAGTTAAAATGATGTTTAAATGTATCTAGTTGCAATGTTGAATTGTTATTTATTTTATTGATTAATTTGATTTAATTAATAAAACTAGATTTAGTTTATTGACTAAGTAGATTAATGGGGATAAAATGATTTAAGTTGTTTTGAAATTATTGGATATTTAGATTTAAATTAAGATAAAAATGAAAATGTGTTTTAAATTTCTTTTTTTTTGAAAATTATAGATAAAATTAATTCTTTGCAAACTTGGAATTCTTTTGTTTAAAAGAAATTTTGAAAATGCATGAGATTTCATATAGAAAGCAAAATTGTTTTAAATTTAAAAAAAAAGGGAAATATCTCCAATTTTGCAATGAATTTAGTGGGTGGGGATATTTTAGGGGTTTGACCAAAATTGGGGAAACTCTATTTGAGCAATTGCTATTTCATATAATTTTTCAATTTTGGAATTGGGTGGAGAAAAAGATTGATTGTGGCTCTGTTCTTGGATTTTGAAGAAGTCTTTGGATTTGGAAGAAGCAAAGTGAATTCCTTGGTTGAGCTAGAATCAAAAAAATAGGATTTGAAAGCACCATTTTTGGAGTTCTTCAAGCTTTGGAGGAAAAATCAGGTTCTTCTTTGTTTTTGTTTTTGTTTTTGTTTCATTTTGAAAAGAGTTTAGATCTGGTTATAGTGTTGAAAAATTTATAAATGTTGTTTGAGTTTCAATGGGAAACCCATGTCAAAATCTTGTTTTAAATTTGAAAAGAAAGAAAAACCACTGTTAAAATCTTGAGAAAGATTTGGAATTTTTGTAGTAAACTCAATCTCTTCAAACAAAATTTTTGGCAAAATATTTGATCTTAAGAATTTATATTTGCTGGGTATGTTGTTTATGTGAGGAAAATTTGTTCAATTTAGTTGAAATATGAGAAATATATATATATATATATATATATATATATATATATATATATATATATATATATATATATATATATATATATATATATATATATATATATTAATTTAAATGTCTGGTAAAAATAAAAGAATATGTGTCTTTCTTTCTGGGAAATCCACCCAGAATAGGGCACTGCATTTTTTTATTGAATACTATTTAAAATTAAAAAAATGATATTTTTGTATGTAGTGTGGGGTGGGGAAGCCAACCCCGCTATGCTTCGCATCGCTGCCCATGGGAGGCAGACTTTGTGCTTAGCACACAGGCCGCCGCCCATGGAGGAGGTGGACTTTGTGCTTAGCACACAGGCATGGGGGAGGCGGACAGCACACAAGCCGCCGCCCATGGGGGAGGCGGACTGTGTGCTTAGAACACAAGCCGCCACCCATGGGGGAGGCGAACTGTGTGCATAGAACACAAGCCGCCACCCATGGGGGAGGTGGGCTGTGTGCATAGCACACAGACCACCGCCGGTGGGTGGGGCCTGCACGCCCTATTTAGGGCTTCTTTTTTTTTAAAGAAAATTTCTTTTTTTTTTTTAGTTTTTATTTAATTTTTATTTAATTTAAATTTTATATTATATGTTATATAATATATATGTATTATATATATATAATATTAATTTAAATATTTTTTTATGTTATTATTTAAATATGTTTCATATATATATATATATATATATTAAATAATGGAGATCTTTTTCTTAATTAGTTGAAATAAAAATGTTTTTTTTTAAAAGCTATTTATATATTTAAATAAAATGCAAATATTTAAATTTATGAGTTTTAAAATGATTATTTTTTTTCTGATAATTGATTGGAAAGGAATTGTATTTTTAATCAAATGATTTATTTAAGAAAAATTTAATTTTGATTATTATGGATAATCGTGGCAATGAAATTTATTTACTATTGAGTTTGTGCAAATAATGTTAATTATTTAATTGATTTCATGCACTATGTCATTGCTTGCCTTGGGTTTAGGAAACCCTAACATTAGTTTATTGACTTGCCTGAAATGCCTTTTTAAGTGATGTTTTCATTCATTCTCTATGTTGGGCAATTGAATCAATTGTTATGTAAGTCTTCCAGATGGGGTTTTTAATCTTTTGGGGTTGTCGTATTATGTAGTCAACCTCTGTTTTGTTTTGGGAAGCATGTATAGATGTATCATGTTGTTTCACCCGATTTTCTCGAACAGGGATGGTTTGTGCCTCCTTGGGATTAGGAGAGGGTATGTGGTTTATGCCTCCTTTGGAAGGAGTGGAGTATGTACTTTGTTTCCTCCAGTGTTTGGAGTGAGTTTCCTTTATTTGTTGCCTCCTTGGATTGGAGAGGTCGTCTTATCTAGGTTACCCATTAGATTGTGGTTTGGTACTGTGTGTGTTGTCGATAGGAGAGTGGCTCTTTGTGGGGGTCTGACACACAAAGGGGCGCCACGGTAACTCACTTAGGGTTTTAAGTAAGTGATAACATAAAAAGAATTAATGAAAAAATCTTAGACTAATTAAGATAATTAATTCCTCTCTCATAACTCATTCGCTTTTAAGGTTTGAGATGAGACAAGAAGCTCAGTTTGTATGAGGGTCCGGCGGCTGGTAGAGTTGAGCCAGGATAACCCAAGGTGGGGATTCGGTTGCCTAAGACAGTTGAGCCAGGGTAACTCATAGCAAATGTCGTGTGACACTCTCTCTATGTCAACCAGAAGTCAGTTGTTGTACTACGTAAATGATCCTTGTTCTCTGGAAGCATTGTAACCATTGTGTTAAGTGATAATGTGTTTGTATTCAATTTAGTTTAGTTATGTTTTAGCTTGTCTCTAGTGGTAGATGGTCTTGTGTAGGAATTCCTTGTTACTATCTCCTAGCACGGGGGGTGAGCCTTCGGGTATCACATGGTTGGGTGAAACATGCACCTTAATCCGTTGGGTTTTCTTCTTGTTCGTGTGGATGAGATTTCCAGTTGGAGAGCTCGTGGGATCTAGTTTCATTTCATGTGTTATTATTTTCAGTTGTATATTGTATTTCATTACCCCTCATTTGTTATCGAGGTGGATGTTGTAATTTGTAATTATACTTATTGGATTTATCTCATTCGGGGAATGAGTGTTGTAATCTTATTGTTATGTGATCGTTATTGAAATCATGTGGTACTTCTTATTCTTGATGTAATTAATCTTATTTGGAATGTATGCGTTCTTAATGCCTTAAGTAATTAAATGTTATGGTTTCAATTCATGTTTCTTGTTTGGGTTTAAGTAACTCAATCTCGTAACCTTAGCGGATTGGTTGGCAATGGTTAGTTAACTTGCATGTTATTTTGTACTTAATCAAAAAAAAATTAGTTCATTTGTGTAGTAAATTGCAACTTCCCCTAGGGTTGCGTGGCTGGGCGTTACATCATAGATTCTTCCCCTAGAAGGGAAAATCCTCGGCCACAGATGGTAGTGCATCATAGGGATTTCTACACCTCATGTTGTCATCCCTATCAAAATAGAGAATAAGAACCTTAAATCTACAAATTCCACGAATTTATACATCTATACACAAGAAAGATAGGGGAAATGTTGGGGTTGTTTCAGGGCTTTCCTCAGTCAAACCCCCATTTTTTGTGTTTCCACCTCCATGAACAACCAAATAGATAAAGATAGAATGGCATGAAATATAAAAGATGTGTGATAGAAACAAACCCTACGATAGAGGAGATCCCCTATCATGAATGTAATAGATGAGAGAAATAAATGATAGTAAATAGGCAAGAAAAATAGACAAGAGAGTGTTACCAACCATTTGTAGCTCCCCTCTTGTCTTGATAGACATGACGTGCTTTCTTGCAAGAGAGCCTTGACTGTTTCTTGAGACAAAAATCTAGTAGAGCTTCGCTACGAGGAGCAAGAGAGAATGAAAAAATATGTAGAAGAGAAGATAAAATGGAAGATAGAGAGAATGAATGAGAATGAGAGTGAAAATGGGAGTTCTATGAGGTTGCATGGGTGGGAAGCACTATTACACTCGCATTTCTACCACAATGACACGTGTCATAGGCAAAGGACATGATATTCTCTCATTTGAAACTTGAAAAGTTTGGGGATGCTAGCATGTCATGCGAATGTCCATGCATCACACAACCATCCTACTCAAAATTTTGTAAGATTGAGGTATTTGTTTTTCTAACGCTTCATTTTTGTCCCCTATGGAGTTGAAATCATGAATTTTTACTCATAGGTTTTTGTCATTAATATGGTGGGTTGTCATAAATGCAACGAGCTAAATGCACAATTGTGAAATTTCCATAGGGTGAAATTTTACGACACTACAATTACGTTGCCTTTCAAAGTTATTAACTCAAGAAAATTCTCAATCTATAATAAAGAGATGGTTTCCATCATGTATTCCTTGAAAACATTTAGGTAATGCCTAGTTGGAAGCAGATTCATAGTTAAGATGGCTCAAAATATGGTAAGCTACTTTCTCATCCAAAAGGATTTAAGTTAGTGATAAAAATAATTGGTAAGAAAATTACAAGGATTATATTTTTATATCAAGTATCTTAAGGGGTAGAGAAACTTTTTTTTTGATGATTTATTTGTGAGACCAACCTTGAACTCAATTTCCAACATCTTTATAGATTGGACGGCTAACATTATAGAATAATATTCCAAGAATACCTTTTCCATTGATTTTCTAGAAGGGTAGTTGCTAGATAATATGTACTCAATGTCCAAAAATTTCATTCCCTACAAGAATAGGATTTACTTAAGACCATAATACAAGATAAAGGTGAAAATTATAAGGGTGGGCCATGACTTTCCTTTGGTGGGCCACCAAGGGTATTTCAAAACTTAAAAAAAAGTTAGAGAGAGGTTCACTTAGAAAGGAAACAAGGATGGTGTCCTTTGACACATTAGGGATGTTTCATTTGCTAACAAAATAAAATAGAACAACTATTTATAGCTAAATTGTTACAACCTCTACTTATTCCTAAGAAAAATGGGAGAGTGTCTTAATGGAATTCATCATGGAACTTCCTAAGGTCCAAGGCAAAGAATGTATATATGTGGCTATGGATAGATTCACCACTTATACACACTTATTTGAAATTTCATCATATTATAGGGTGCCACGAGTTGTATAAGTGTTCATCAAGGAAGTGTTTAGGCTTCATGGACTACCTAAAATCATTGTGAGTGATAGGTATATTTGATTCTTGTTTATTCTAGCAAGAACTCTTTCATCTATTAGGAACCAAACTCATCCTCAACACTAGCTACCATCCCCAAATAAATGGAAAAACTAATATAGTGAGTAAGTGAGTAGAAGGCTATTTAAGAAGCAATATATTGGACTTAGAAAAGGAATTGATAAAATGGATTCACTTAGGGGAGAATTGATACAATACCATTCATCACATTTCCATTAGGATGACACCTTTCCTGGTCTTATATGGGTATGAAGCCAAAAGTTTTGTTGATACTTTATATTTTGATAGAAAGGTCCCAAGGGTGAGTGATCCAATCTAGCAAGGATAAGACTTCTTGAAGTCCCTTAAAAATAACCTCCAGTAGGTGAAAAATAAAAAAAATATGTATGTTGATCATCATTGAGTGGATCACACTTTTTAAGTAGGAAAGTTGGTGCTTGCTTGACTATATCCATACAAGAAATCCTCCCTAAAGGAAAGTAGATATAAGAAAACCAACCCTCATTTTTTATGGCCTTTACAAATTCATAAATAAATCTAGTTAGGTAGCTTGTGAGGTAGACTTTTTAGAGGAAACTAAAATTCATAATGTGTTCCATGAATCATGATTGAAGGAGGCATTGGGTAGAAATGTTGACCATTTTCAAAGCTACCTCCAATGGATGATGAAGGTAAACTCATCTTGGTACTTGAAGAGGTCATAGAGATAAAAACAAAGAAAATAAGGGGTTTGATCATAAATAAGTATTTAATTAGATGAAATAATCTCCCCATAAAGTATGTAACTTGAGAAGGACAAAAATTTGAGCACCCTTGAGTCTGTATGGGCAAGGAAATCCAAGTAAGGTAGACTTATCCTATCCCCTTTGTATGTAACTCATACCATAGACTAGAATGCCCAGTTCCCAACTCTTGTCATTTCAATTATTCCATTATATATCTTCCCCATTCATCTCCTAGGAATCAACATCAGTTCCCCATGGGTCATAAGTGTAAGCTCATGGGAAAGCTCCTAAATCTATGTAACTAGTCAAAGTGATGGGGTTGTCATCTTCAACATGCTTCCCTTCTCAAGTTTTCTTCTATCTATAATACCATTAGTATATTTAACTTTTCTCGACCACCATGCCTTATGGTCATTTATCTATATCACTCCCTTCTTTATCATTTTTTTGGGTTTTGGATGAATCATCCCCCATCACCAATCTTGACTTTCAAACATAAGCATTCCCCCCAAAATTTATTATTCTACTCCACCTACCACCTTAAAAAAAAAGAGTGCAAATAACTCATATAATGATAACACATCTCCAAGTGGGCTTCAACCTAGTTGTCATATACTTCCAAGTAATCCTGAAATAGAACTGCATGGTCTTCTAGGTAGGTGCATTACAAAGGAGACAACAACTGCCATCAATGTGGTATATGGTTTTGAAACCAAAGGGGCTCATCACCATATTGGTAAAGATAGTTTCAAGTTTTAAGGGATCCCCATCCATTCCTACCAATCCCATTTCCAAATAGGAGGATGCCATAACCAACTTGAAGTGAAAGAAAACAACAATCTAAAGGTATGGAAATTCATTTATATGTACTATACCCAATACAAAGGATACTATGCAAGTTGTGACACTCACTCTAGGTGGTTTAAGTTTATATATGTGATTGGAAAATCATATTAAAAAAAACATCAAAAAAAACTAATCTCAAATCGCAACGAACACTTGATGTTCCAACCTCTAGGTTTGAAAATGAAAACTCGCAAATTTGAGAGGCTATAGAATGAAATCCCTATAGATCTAGTGTTGGAGGATGAAAATCCTTTAGGTGGTCAATAAAGAGCCACATAGGATACATTATTGAGCTTTCATGGTGACTAATAAAATTTACAACTATTAGAGTTGATTGTTGAACCCCATAGCTCCCAAAAATCACCTACAACTAAAATGCCTATCACATAGAGAGAAAAAGTATATAGTATGCTATGTAACCTTGAGAGTTTATTTGATCCAAAGAAGCATCTAAATATGCATCTCAATAATGGATTAAAGGATTTTGGATTATTACAATAATAGACAATTAATTCTTATGAAAGGAAAAACTAAAACACAACCAGAAATGAAACCCTAGGTAAGGATTGAATTATATCATCGCATGTGTCCTCATCCTATGCTATAAGATAAAAAATCATGACTTAAAGTAGAAAAACACTCCTAAGTTTATCTTAAGTGTAACAAAGTAAAAATAGGACCTAATAAATTAATTAATTAATTAGGTGGTTTTCCTATTTTACTCTAACAACAATGAATTCACACAGCACTTCCAGTTTTCATAAGTATAAGTTTTATACTACAATCACTCTAAAGAGAATAAATGGTTATTTTCCAACACAAAATAGCTCTATTCTTCTAAGAGCTATTTTTTAATCGAAGTTTCCGTGTACTTAGGTTTTGTGACTATTGCCATTAATGACCTTTATTATTATATGTTTTAATAAAGGTACTTGAATCTCATTAATAAATATGTATTTACTATTTATCTTTATTTGTAAGCTTGGTACATGTGATTTGAGTGTCCCATGTAAATGCATGAATTACAAGACTATATTATGGGTTTATTGTTTTTATATGTGTACTATAATTTTTTTTGTATATTACAGTTAATCGATTAGGATTTTCTATCTTAGGGTTAAATTAAGGAAGCCTACATAACATTAAGGGTGGATAAGACTACTATGTGAATATTGATATTTTCTAAGGTTTTTTAAGATTATGAATATGAGTAAAAATTATTGTGTCTTTTAGGGTTTATATGGTTACCATTAATATTTTAAGTATGTTAAAATTATTTTCCTTAAATCCAACACAAGAAATTACACCTTCTAATGTTGATTGATTTACCATGGCTTGTAGAAAAGTTAAATCTCAACCTCCAAACTAGAGGAGTTGAATTTGGTGATAGAAATAAAATTAAGTTTGTTATTCTAGGAGAAATGCCTACAAAATTTCTTACTAATCAAGCTAAAAACTAGTAATGGACATCAAAAAATTAAGAGAATGATATAATAATGTAGAATCAAGAAAGTCAAGGTAAAATATATAATGTTATTTTTTCAATGACAAGAAATATTGTACAAAGAAATTCAAGGTAAACTATATGATGCTAATGTTTTCAATGATAAAAAAGATCATACAAAACAAGTCCTTCCACTTTTTAGGGAGATTTAGTATATGCCTAATTTTATTGCTAATGTCCAACATTCTCTTTTGGTGCTAAGTCTATTATTTCTTCTTAGAACTCTCTTTTATTCCTAACATCTCTCAAACTTTTGAAGTTAAAAAGACTCTTGTCTTTGAAAATCTAAAACATGTTCCTAAGACCTCTATCATGGACTATGATAAACAAGAAAATATCATATTTTTCATCCAAAAGGTAACTCAAACTTATAATAATTCAAAGAAAATAAGAAAAAAATATTCATCAACCTAGGTTATAGTTATTAAATGAAGTTAGAATATAGAACATGGAATACAAGAGGCACTCAAAAGAAATTAATAAGATTGATCATGGTAAATACAAAAAAATTAATAACACATGTTGGATTTGGTTCTTCTCAATCAAATGGATTGATCCCTCCCTCATCCATCTCAGTCATGATCATTTCTTGGAATGTAAGAGGGATTTATAGTATACATCAATAGAATTTTGTTAGAAGAATGATTAAATATTTTAACCCCTTTATGTTTCTAACTCATGAAACTAAACTTCTCCAAGAATTTTTTAAAAAATGGTTGTAGAATTAGTATATATTAGGAAATTATTGTGATTTATACCCATGGTGTATCTAGTGGTCTAATGTGTTCTTAGGATTCCATATATTTTTCTCTAAAATTTCTTAAGTCAAAATGGAGACCTCTCTTTAGAAGGGGTTCTAACTACCAATAATCTCAATGTCTTGTTCATTAATTTTTATGCTCCCCAAGATCTCCAAGGTAAGGTTAACCTCTAGTATAATTTTTAGGTTCATAAAGGAGCTTCTCTTAAATATTTTCCTTAGATTATGCAACCTTAAGCATGCACACATATACTACATAATGATACTCAAAATTAACACATTCTTATGAAAAATCAACTTGATTCTTTATATGTATGGTCAAAAATCATAATTACATCATTAGTCTCTATTGTAATGGCCAAAAACATGCTAAGCCTTGATTGTTTGGTTACAAATTACATAATTCAAAAGATATTTCAATACAATGCTTGAACTTGACTCTCATCTCAAACCTCCAAATTCACTACCTTAAAATGATTATGAGATGTGTTTATATAGTAGTCTTAGCCTTAGGAATGATATCAATTGATTTCATATGGTGTAAAATTCAATGTCTTGTAGTCAACCAAATGTGTAGAAGAACCTTGTGGAATGAGTTTGGTAATGATGGGTCAATGAAACATGATGTGGTTAATACCATAAGCTCATGCACGGATCTATTGAACATGGAAGTGTTCTTTATTTCTATAAACTTTATAAAGTTACTACAAACCCTAAATAGTGAAAGTATCATTATATTATGCTTGATAATGATTATAGAGTTAAATTTTTCCTTTGTGGTGATCAACATATCTTGAAAGATAAATAAGACATTATTAGCTCCAAGTAGATCATTTTTCCCAACCGAGATGATGCAAGAAGTTGGGTCCACAAAAAGCTCAAAAAGTGGAAGTGTTTTTGTTGTTTTTCAAAATTTGTCACACTTGGACTGAAAATTTGAGGCATTTACATAATGAACCTTAAAAGAAGTTAGTAATATGAAATTTAGCATTTTGAATCTAGTTTCCAAATATGTAAATTATTCAAATACCAAGATTATAGAAATTAAATTTTGATAGGGATCTATAAAAACCACTTTTTAAAAGTCCCTATTTTTTACCATACCATCAGAGAAAACTTTAGTGGCGAATCTTCGCCAATTGGCGAATAATTGAAATCGGGACCTCCAGAAATGGTGAATAGTATAAGCTAAAAAGCATGTTGAATCGCTAGGTTTTTACAAAAAATTGATTTTGTCTCAATTAATTCGCCTATGCATTATTTTTTAAACAATGTGTCATTGGAACCGATTCGCCAGTAGTTTATAATATAATTACAAATATTAATTATATTCACCAATAATATTATATTACTACCATTAATTTTGGGGCAATATCGCCACAATAATGAATTACCATTTAATTTTAGGGATATTTTAGCCTTGAATAGGGCTTTTATTTATTGTCATCGAATCATCGATTATCTTTTTAATTAGATGGATGCAGGTTGATTCCGCAACCTAATACGCACATGCCTTTTAAGAGGTTTGTTGAGGCCTGAAATTTGTTTTGGTCCACATGATTAAACCTAATCGTGTGGTCCAAAAAAAATTACGAGCCTTAACAAGCCTTTTAAAAGGCACATGTATATTAGGTCGCGGAATCAACCTACAGCCATTCGATTAAAAAGCTAATCAATGGTAAAAAACTCACTTTTCATTTCGTCTTAATTTTAAAGTGGTATTTTTTAAAAATACTTAATTCGTGTGTGCTCCAATGTGTTTTTGATAGTGAATTTATGCTCCAATGTCGTTGTCCCCGGACCCCGCAAGGGGGTATTTCCCCCTCGACCCCCACAAGGGGGCTCTGCCCCCTTGACCCCCACAGGGGGTTGCCCCTTGACCCCGCCAATGGCTGCTACCCTCGGGCCCCTACTTCAATATTACAAAAAAATTTAAAAATATGGGGGAACTATGCCGACCAACTATGCAAATTTTTAAAGCAGAGATTCGCCATTGTAATTAATCTTTTTAGTCATTATTCACTAGGATTTGCCACTATGATTATTATTTTTACCAATTATTCATTAAGATTCGCCAAGATTTTACAAATTTTTTTAATAATGTGCATAGATTCGCCAAGAAAATTAATATTTTTTTCAAATTAAAGGAAAGTTTCGCCAGGATATTACACCTTCGTCGAGGGGGGGGTTTCTTAAAGTTATCCCTACATACCATGCATGTGTACGGACACCACTTTTTGACCCAAATAAAAGTATTTTTATAATTCCTTTTGGGGAAAGAGAGCTAACAACATGAAGAATGATGAGGAAATATTTTTGTAATCTTTTGTTGAATATTTTTTATTGAATTTTTATTGGCCTTAATTGTTGTTTTTAAAAATCAACACGTACAAACAGCATAATTGGACCTAAACTAAACATTTTTTGAATCTTTTTTTTTCATTGTGTAGAGAATTGTTTGAAGATTGATGCCATATAAATTTTTTTACAAGAAACTTAACCAAAAAAAAGTTATTAAAAAACAAAAAAAGCCTAATATTTCAAGTTTAAGGAATAGTTTGCTTAGGAATTAATTAAAAAATACCAAATATAAGGGTAAGTGCACCAAGATGGTCGCACTTTTGTGGCCAAACAAGAAAAAAATGTGCCATAACGCGAACGCGTTATGTCTTTTTAAAAGCAAAAAAAAAGTGAATCCAAATATCATTTGTCATTTGCTTTTTACTGTTTTTCATCTTCACCCGCGGCCAAAAACCCTGCTTTACGCGCTCGCGTTGTTGGAGAGGTGATTTCTTCACATTTCATCAACCTCAGTTGGATTTTCTTCACAAATATGGCACCACGACGACGAAGAGATGCAAGAGGTAAGTTTTGTTTGGTATTTGTTATGAATTTTTTTGTTTTAAATTGATTTTGTTTGTTTTAGTTTAGAAATGAATGAATTTTTTTTAATTTGTAGGAAATCCTCAACAAGAGGAGGAAAATCCTCAACCAAATCAGCCTCAACAAAATCAACCTCAACAAAATCAGCCTCAACAACAAAATCAACCTCCCCCACCATTCTCTCAATACCCTCCTGGCACTCAAGAAAATTTGAGGAGTGAAATTGAAAACAATAGAAAAGAAGTTGAGGATATTATTAGTAGGTTGAGTGATCAAAATTCTTCAACCACAGAAAGAATACATCTAGCAGATTCAATGAAGAATTTGTTAAAAAATGTAGATGGAATTACCCAACAAATATCTGGATGGCAAAATAGGAGGGAAACATCGAGGGCATATTATGCAGACAAATTATCATATAAACAAGTAAAAGATTTAAAGATTACTAAAGGCGATTTGTGCTCTCTATTCACTGACCCTAAGACAAATCAAAATATCACCCTCAATGCAAAGAGGTTTCCTATTCATTGGTGCCAACACCAAGAGATTAGGAACCATTTTTATGACAGATGGTATATGGTTTTTGATTACCCACCGTGCAATAACTGTGAAGTCCCCCAATATTTTCTTAGGAAATTATACTGTGAGTTTGTGTTGAACCAAATCCTGAATTATTTTGATATGAGGGAGTTTCAGGGGAGAGGTGGGGGGTCAGCACAGGATAGGCAGGTGCACAGCCGGATCCTACACGATAGGGGAGATGACATCTCGCTAGGCACCCTCGTGAGCGGTTTGATGCCTGCAGTTGCAAAGGAGAGTGTTGATGTAGAGACTTTGCAGGCGATCACATCCTTGACTCAAAGTGTCATCCACCACACTAGCCCCATTGTACAGCGCAATCCAGGGGAGTCTTCAGGTGGTGGCCTTCGAGGCCATGTGTGTCGATCTTGCGGAGCCACTTGTTCGTATGACCCTACCGGCCCTCAGGAGGGTGCTATGCAGGATCCATATACTTCTACGCAGCCTGATCCGTATGCATCTACGGGGATGGAGAGGGCGGCTGACATTCTGCATGATGCATATGGTATTGACAGTCAGGTAAAATTCAACATGTTCATTGAATTTAGTTTATTAAATTTTGATTGTGAAATGCAAGATTAACTAATTTAGTTTTATTATTTTAATAAAATTGTAGGGTCATAGCGTTGAGCCTAGATATACTAGTCATCAGCCTGTTTATTTTTGCAGTACACCTATCAGTGGGGTATGTAAAGTTAGTAAACAATTCTAAATTTAGTACACATGTGTTAATAGCATTGTTTTACGAATGGTATTTTAATATGTGATTTTGGATGTTGAACAGGGTACTGTCGAAGGATTCAAGGGAACACCTCGAGTGCGAGTAGATTTACTCAAACATTCACGGAGGTAATATAGAATAAAGAGAACTTAACTAATGAATTCTAAGTTTAATCTAGATTTGTGTATATATAGTCATAAGAGTATATGGGTTCACTAGGTTATTATTCAAGCTTTTAAGAATCATCCTACTATGATTGTTTGTCTTAGAATTCCTACACTAGTAAGCTATATATAATAAAAATTTAACATGGAATTGACAAAGGTAGAGCTACATTCTACTCCATCCTATATAATTTTTTGTGATGTCAACGTAACCAAGAATAAGACTATGGATGTCCTACATGATGTCAATGTAACCAAAAATAAAACTTCTATCCTCGACCCTATCTATCAGCCATTGACTCCTTCAATATCTCCTAGATGCTTGGAGATGCTTAAGACTAGGTCAAAATACCCTATATTCTCTTCATTTGTTGCATAGCTCATCAAGTTTCCCTATATGTTCTCTAACTAATCATGATTGCATGGAAAGAAGTTATAAGTACTCATTAAACTCTCAACTATTGGAGCCTCCTCAAACTTTCCCATAGGACATGGAAAATGCTTAGAAATGATTAAATTCCCTAATAGGGTGTGGGAGATCTTTTAGGAAAACATTTGACACTAATTTGATCCATTGAATTCTTCTTCATTCTTATATATTCCTCAAATATACCTTGCAATACCCCTATCATACCTAAATCTACTACATTCATGTCCTTGTTAGCTAGCATGTAGGTGATATAGTATGGTCCATGAATTTTTTATGTCTTCTTTTTTCATTTTTCTCAGTCCTCTTTTATCTCACTACTAGGTCCTCACATAAAAGAAAAAGAAAAACATTACTTCTTTTTCTCATCTAAGGCCCCTAAGGTTTTAAACCCCTTAGATGCAAGTTCAAAGCACATCAACCATGTGGTACAAATGACTAAATCCCAAAGATGATCTGTAGCAATGAAAGAGTTTGAAAAGGTAGAGAGAGCTACTGCGGTGACTCGGGAGAAACTTCAGCTTTCAAAACAAAGCCAATTAGGTGGAGACATGTGGACGAGGCCAACATTTGATGGAAGAGGAAGAAAAATGGCTAGAACTCTGGAGGCCCACCATCTAGATTTTGGTATTCAACCATGAGGCGAAGAGAGCTGATATCATGTATCAAAACATTAAGCATGCATTCTTCCGACCAATGGATAAGGAGATGATTACTTTTCTTCATTTTCATTTGCATAACCATATCACGTATGGGAACCATGAAGACCAAGGATGTCCAGTTTTATGTGGAGGTAATGGATGTGGTCCAAACTTTAGGAGGGGCAAGAAGGTCAATGTATGATCTTGATGAAATTAAGGAAGAACAATAAGAGAGGAACAGGAAAAATAAAATCAATACATAGTTTCAAGGATTTGTCAAGCGAGTAAGAGAGCTATGGGAGCAACCTCATCTAAAATATTTTGAACTAGAGTTTTATATAGCATTTAGAGAGCTTGGTTTTCATGGAGTTCCTTTCAAATCCTCTGCTTTTATTGTTCCTATGGTAAATTTTTTGGTAGAGTTGGTGGAATTACCTTTCTTAGTAATCACTATTACTGAGATTGAGATTGTTAATCTTGAGAGAGTAGGACTTGGGAAAAAGGGATTTGATATGGCTATTATTTTCAAATAATTCAAGTGAGATGTACTCCATATGTACGCCATTCCTCAATCTTCACTTGATGGCATCAAGGAATGGATGAACTCCATGGATATAAAGTATTATGAAAGTAGAATGAACTTGAATTGGCGACCAATTTGTAAGACTATTACTGATGATCTAGATAAATTTATTGAAGATGTTGGTTGGGAATTTTTGAATATGGAAGCTAGTGATTTTGATTATGATAATTCAGAAGGGTCAGATCAAGGATACGAACCCTCTAATGTAGAAGAGGAATTATAATTAGATTTCATACAGCCACCATCAAGAGTGTTACAATCCAATCAACAAGATGGAGGGAATTCTTATATAAGGATAATTTTCAATGTTGCAGGTACCAACTTTAATGCCAACTACAATGGCAACATTGAAATTCCCTAGCAGTATTTATGTTAAGAAAATTTCCTTTAGATGCAAGGATTCAAAGTACATCAACCATGTGGCTTAATTTATATCATAAGTTGTACCATGATGTTCACTATGCATTCCTCTACTCTTTTGACTGTCAAATGTGCCATTGCCTTGTCATTGATCACCATCATATTCTCCTTTTCATGATTATTTTCTCTATCATCTTTGGTATAAACACTTGACTATTATATTTAACTCAAGTAGAGGAAACTTAAAAATCATAATGATAGGCGAAAGAAAGAATATTTAGTCTTTTCATGGTAAAAGGAGACCTCAATTTAATCACTGTCATCCTCAAAAGGTTAATTCCATTGTCAAACATTCATTGCATATCTTAAACTATGACAAGCATTTAATAAGGGT